>JAJJWW010002960.1:0-36214 GCA_023531295.1 Papaver armeniacum
GGAGGTCATCTAACGGTGAATATTGAATGCTTTGTTAGTAAGCTATCTAGCTTTGATTGTAACCAACCCTGGATTTGAAAGGCTATATAAGGGAGAAATCTACCAACGGAAAACCTAATCCCGATTGACTTTCGTGTGTCCTAGTTCCAAACTAGAGCTTCCATTCTCCTTTAACCTAGTTTTCCGTAACCATTATTAGGTTAACGAATTGAAGACTTCATTCGGTATTCGTGAAGCTAGATCTAAATAGTTTATTTGTAGTGGCGTATTCTGATATTACTTGTTCTATCGTATTGAGTTTTATATTCTCTAAGATTTACTCGAGATTTATCTCCGATAGGTAAGATATAAAAAGTATCACAATAGTTTTTCAATCTCTGCACTCTTTGTGATTCCGCAATAACTTTTTCTGTTAATTAGTTGGGTTATTGTAAGGTGACTGATATTTCTAGGCTTCTCTTCGGGAGAATAAGTACGGAGTATTAGTTGATTCCTGTTCACCTTGATTTTTGTATCAAAAGATGGAATAAACAGAATAAAGGATAGACATATATGTGGGAGAAAGATTTGTTTATAAGTCTTTGACTTTGGGTCGTAGCAACTCTTAGTTGTGGGTGAGATCAGCTAAGGGAAACAAGTGCGCAGAATCTGGCGTGGTTCTAGAGGCGTAAGGAACGTGACTGTGCCTTAATCAGTGTGAGACTTGGTTAGGGATCAACTACATTCTAGTCTAAAGTTAACTTGTAGTAGGCTAGAGTCACAGAAAGCTTAATACAAAGGTGGTGTTCAAAGTTGTACTAGGTACCGGTTTTTCTGCATTTGCAGTTTCCTCGTTGAAAAAATTTCTGGTGTCTGTGTTATTTCTTTTCCGCATTATATTTGTTTATATAATTTAAATATTACAGGTTGTGCGTAGTTCAATTACAGTTGATAAATCCGACCTGGTTTGTTTGATATAACTTGATTGACACTTGGGCATTGGTCTTTGGTACCGTCCAAGTTATTTCTCATATCAATCAGGCTCACGGATTTCAATCTGTTCGATTTGCTGATTGTATTTAGAAAGATATAAATCTCTTTGATATATTTCTTGATTGAGTCTCACTTTTTGTTGGTGCTCTCGGAATTATTGGATTTTAGTCCATCTGAGACATTTAACGAATTATTGGTGTGGTTGTTATACCCCCTCTTTTTCACAAAGGAAAAGAAAAAACAACCTAAAAAAAAAAAGCAAAATCAAATAATAAATGGCTCATACTCAATTTCTACTACCTGGTCGCATTATTGTCTAATCTCACTGAACTTCAACGCACTTGCACTATCATTATCTTTATCTTCATCACTTGATAATGGAAACTCGTTCAAATCACATCTGTGTTCTGGTTTTGGCGGTTCATTTAAATCTACAAGTCTTCTTGATAAACCATGGCTAAGATTACTTTGAACACATTGTTCCATCATGCACCTACATACACTACAATGAAATCAAATACCAAAAATTATTAGTATTTCACCATTATATGAAACAAATTATTTTATTTTTGATAATTGAGAGTGTAAATTAAAGCAAAAACATATTAATGATTAAGGAGAATCAAAGGTGAAGAAAGGAGATGTAAAGAAAAGAAGGAGAACCATCTTATTAGAGAGATTAGTTGTAATACATAGCTAGGTTACATTATATATACATAAAGGGGAACTAGATGGACCAGCATCCATGGGCCGTAGGCCCCGTAACACCCCCCAGCGGTTCAATAACAAAACTTTATACATAGTGTTGCATATATAGTGCTTTGAATGTAGTTCTTCAAATTTCATTTCTCTCCTTGATGAATTGTGTCGAAATCAATTGCCTCATTAAAACTTTGATAAGGAAAAACCCAGTGGGACAAAACCTTGGTACACCTCTTCACATGTAGTACTTCACATGCTATCTCGTACTTTACATGTAGTTCATCACATATAATACGATCTTCAAGGACCAACTAGTCTAAGTTAATTACCTCGTTAAAACTTCGTTAGGAAAACCCATAGGGACAAAACCTGAGCTAAAGAAAAAGTGTACAATATTAACCAAACCTAGAATATAGTTGGACTCGAATATGTTGCCTCATTAAAACTTTGACAAAGGGAAAAGAGTACAACGTGACAGATGCAAGTAAAGGTGATTAGTTGCTTCACAACTCCTAAGGCAGAAAATCCTTGTGGGAAAGACAATAGCCTTAGTTGGAAAATTACTTCCAGGTGTTTGTTATTATCTCATTAAAAACCTTGTCGAGTAACAAAACTCAATGGGAAAAAGCAACCTCGGAAAGGAAAATAGTTCAACACACCATTAGATGCTCCCCCTAATGTCAGATAATTTTCATTAATCCAATGCAGTCAAAAGGATTTTATCACACTTTACTTTGGTGACTTGAATGTTTATAAGACCCTGTTGTTGATTCTGGAAGTTACGTTCCTCAACAGAGTATCACTTTTCATTTCTTTGATTCAGATATTTTCATTAATATCAAACACAGTCTTTATGTTTTCAACATACTTTATGTTTTTAGTGTTGTCTCGCGAAAGACCTTGTCGAGTAACAAAACCTTTGGGAAAAAACTATTCTCGATCGAAGGAAAATAGTACAACGCAACTTCAAGTTCGAAGTGAAATATGTCGACATCATATCGTTGGATCCTCCCCTTGATGTCGGTATGTCCCCTGATTACTTTCAAAGTTGTTCCAGACAGTTCCTTTAATCATGTACTTTTCGAAACTGAATATCGGTAATGACTTAGATAATAGTTTACCATATCTCACCTGATTACTTTCGTTGGAGAAGAGATTATTGTTCCTTCATAATCAACAACTTTTGGATTGCACTTTCATTAGCATTCCTTTTATGTCTTTGCAAGGATAAAACAAATTTATGTGGAATGATTATTTTAAGTACATGATTACATTCATTATACAATTCCAATGAAGTTGCATGTTGGCGCTGAGCTATATCTAGCTAACAAGTTCCCTGAGGATGCAAAATTTTATCGAGTACATTATTATACTAAGTACAACAATGCGTCTATTTTACTTAGATATGGGAATTTCATCTCCCAACACATCTTCGTCATCTTCATTTAGACGAAATGGCCGGGTTACTTACATTTGAACCTCGACTAATCATGGAGTGCTATCGTGGATGCATGTCTTTGTTAAATTGCGACAACTTTAGACATATGCAACCGGTGGAATAATATACCACAAGCTCAGTATTCTATTGAGCTTTTCCCAGACTTTCCATCTCAAATTCGGTTTTCAAATAGCTTTTATGACCTCTTATTACATCAAGAGTGCCCATCATGTCTGTACCATCGACATAGATAGCTACAATTCCAAATCAGGAACTTTCTCGTAAATAAGCAAGGAAAAAATACCTTACTTGTCTATCCCCTCCAAATAAAATAGTCACTTAGATGGGTATACACATCCGCCTGATTGCTTCAATCTATAAGTGAGCGTTATATCTAACTGTAAACGCACTATGTGGTTTTGAGTCACTTGATTTGGGAAACAAAAGTCTATCAAGTACTTTCGTAAATATCTGATATCTCTTGATTCTTTCAGACATACGTAAAAACTACATACATATGTTGCATTTCAAGTCCTTTTGAAATTACCAAGCTAACTAAGTAGCAGAACGCTGTAACGTTCATTACAAGAGAACAATTCCATGGCTTTGTGAGAAACCTCGCGCCACAAGGCAAGTCTTTATCCTTTAAAACTGATTTCTTCTCATTATGCTTTGTGATAAATTAATCATGTATATCCAATAGTCTTTACACTTGGTTGGTTAGCACTACCACACTAAATACCTGTATATTTTTCAAGGAACCAAGTTCTACCTGGATCGTATAGGTCAAATATGCTCTTCATTGACATTAAGTAACAAGGATCTTGGTTCGATCTCATCTTGCTTTATTTTCTTAAGCAAGTGTATATGAAATTAATCATCAATATGATCGCATGATCTTTCCATCGACTCATGCACATTCTCATAATCCACTTGGGATGTCATTGTTCTCTGGAATCATTAAACTTCTGAGCGTCCTCCAGTTTGATTCATAGACATATTCAAAGACAATCTTATGAGATGATTTTTGATGATATAAATAAGTTGTGCCTTACTGATCACCTACTTCCTTTCTAGGTGAGGATTGATCGAACCAAGTGGTCTCTCCAACTTCTTTATGGAGCCACGGCCTCAACAACACTTCCACTAAGTGTAGTTGCAACACCTTAGTCTATGGTGTATATCCCCTATTGAGGATTTGTAACCTTGCAGTAGGTTTGCAGCTGGCATGTGTGATCTCATCACTTTAGCGACATCAGTGTACATTCGGAAAATCGATTATTCTTTGTCACTTCACATTTACATTTGTGGAGTACAAGAATCAATATGAGACACAGTGGGAACACACCACGATAATTCCTGTCATTCCCTTAGAAAATACTTTTATTATCTCCCTAACAATGGGAAGACTGTCTCTCATTAAAGTGATGACCAAAATCTAGCGGTAAGATATCTCAGAGGCAAAAAGTTTTAAAATGCGGATAATTGGGAACTCATTTCCAACATAACTACTTAAAAGTTTTGAAGACCCATCATAGTACGATGTGGAGTCGTAATGGCACATATATAGTGCAACCAAAAATGCGTAAGAACACGAATGTCAGGCTTAAATCCAGTTACCAATTGGTACGCAGAAAAGGCTGACTAATATTGGGTTATAAACAAATTAAATAAAGATGTGTGTAATATTGCATATCCCCAAAGCAATAAAACGTAGGTTTGTACACATAACATATTCCTAGGCACCATCTCAGAACCTTGATGGTAGCCTCTCGCGAGACCACTGTATAAGATGCTATATATTGATCCTATTAAACATGCAATATTTATCAAGTCCTTTTGATATAAATTTTCTAGCATTAACAAGGGTGGTGAGCCTTTGCACTTTGCATTGTGTAATATATGTTAGGAGTTTTAAAAAAATTAAGCGCATCGTTTGTTGTGTGCAATAACTGATTCAATGCGTCGAATCATCCACCAGAGCCATAATCACTTGAATGGTCCGCATTCTCGCATGGATATATGTTCACAGTTCACTAACTACACTTTCTTCTTTAGAGAATGAAAAGTTATTTACTATTGCATCTAAGTAAAACAGATGGTCTCAATCATGTTTTACTAAAGGAAGTCTAAGTAAGATGAGTGACGTGCTTTCTTACTATAAAGCATAATGGGAGAGGTAGTGCAAATCTAGTAAATTTAGAAATCACTGATTGTGATATATGTCGAATCTTCGCATTCTATTAGTTCGTTGTCTTGTACACTCAAATGAAGTGATGCCCCTGCTAGTACTTTTTAAACGGAACATCGTGTCACGACCAATGTGCCTTATGGTTATGTCAAAGTCTTTATGAATCAATGCCAATCAGTTCATTGTTAGGGTTAATATGGATTCAGTAATTCAAGTTCCAGTGATTTACAATTAACTAGATTGACACATTAATTTTCTAAGAATATGTTTCCATCCACATTCATAAGAAATAATTTATAGATGCAATCAAATCCATTCTCACAAGAAGTTTCCAAAAGGTAGGTAATAGTTCACGCATGAACACTCTTTGCACTTAACAAGATGTGATTAGCCCTTAGTACATATAGAGCTTAGACATTGAGTCTTGAGAGATTTAACAAGTGGTGTGGCCTTATTACGTAACAAAGTCGGATTCAACTCAGTTACTTTGAGAGAATATATGTTACGTTTCATACGTATATATATCAAGTGCTTTTAGAGAATTTATGTCTTGTTAGAATGATGTACTTTTCATTCCATAAGCGCAGACATTTGATCTAGTTCAATTAAATAGTCAATTGGCCAGGCAAAGTTTTTCTTGTCATTAAATTTGATGTCCAAAGTATGACCTTCCTATGGAAATTGGTTGTTTCTATAGTACCCGCATTACATTGCTTGTACCAATATGGTAAGAAGATTCACTCCCAACTCTTTGGAGAGCTAGAATTACATCTTAGCTTCATCCCATATTCGGTTGATAATTGCATTTTCGTGTCATTACTACTAGAGACAAAAATACATATTTTTCTCATGATATATATGTCCCTTTTCACATGCTTTATATGAGTCGGTACATCCGACTCTCATTACTTCGGGGTTCTTTCCATTTTTAATTTTTGCTACATTTAGCTTAATTTGAGAATATTTTTTTAATCTCAATGTGCCAAGAGAATCTCACTACACATTTCAACCACTTACTTTAGGTTGAATATATTACTAAAGATAGTTCTCTTGTTATCATACTTCAACATATACTGGTTCGTTAGTATCATGGATGAAGTAGAGAAATGGAAATTTTCTGACTCATATCATCTTCTGTGAGTTCTTCCACAAAAATTGGAACACATGTGATTTTATTTGAACGTATCTTTTGAAACTACTGACAGATTAATAGTCGAGCAAGTGGATTACATTCCACGGAACATTCAAATTTTCGGAAGAAAATATCAAGTACGCAATAATGGTGTACAAGTACTTCTAAACCCTAAATAAATATATTTGAATCGAGTTGGTACAACAAAAGACACTATTCAACTATAGCCGATATCATATTCAAAAGAACAAAATAACATTAAGACCAAAATTCTTAATGATCGAGATCAACACTCATAATTTAAACTGAGCGTTTATGGACTTATCTTAAGAAGAAAAAAAATAGAACTAAGCATGTTCCTAAAATAAATAAATAAGCCCAGCAAGTATTTAATATTAAAACCCACATTAACATCGTTACATACCTCGAGTAGAGCTTTAGTTCTCACCGTCGGTACATATACAAAACCAAGATTTGGTCCTCTCGTACATGTACAAAACCGAACGGCCTTTGATCATGCACGTCCCGAGCCAAAAAAATGAACAAAACATGACAGCCTGAACTGGGCAAAGAATCGGAACCGGTGGCAGGCGGATCCACAACAGGTATACGGTCAAGAGGTATAGGGATGTGCGGGTCCTTCCTAATTTTTTTCACTGGGATTTAACAGTTGTGTTTATCTTTTTCCTGGGATGATTACAGGTCCTTCTCCTCTTCTCCCTGGCATTCCAACCACGACGGAATATTTTGACACAATAAATCCCACACGGTCGGATCAATCATGATTAACCATGACTATGATTATAATAATAATAATAATAAACTCATTTTTTTCTTTTTTTTATTAACAAAGATAATACAATTTTTATATTAAAACATATCATCAAAGATTGTAACAAAACTTAGCTGATTTTGTTAGAGCATTGCTCACTAACTCGCATGCGTTGCTATCTCAAGCATGTTTGTCAATGTTAGTGATCAAAACCATAAGTCTTTTTTCTAGCCTACGTAGCTAAAGGTATCGGACTAGGATATATAGTGTAGTTGAGCTCAAGAACTCCATGGAAATCATCATACAAGACGAAGGACTACTGGGGAGGAACCCGGCAGAACTTCATCGACTAAAAGGTATGTGGAGACTTGAACTTATCTGTCACTCAAAAAGTCTATTTACTCTATCTCTACTCTTGAGACAAAAGTCTTTTAGACGTATAGACTTTCATTATACACATTTTTATTTATTTGAGCCGAGTTTAACTCGCCTATCTATTTCTCGAAATATGTGTTGGTAAGCTTTCGCTTAACCGAATTCATCTTTACCTAGTGATTTAAAGTCATGTTATGTTTCAATCACTTTAGAAATTGCTCGATTTAAAAAATGGTATGTGAATAACGGCTATATAACGTTCTCTGAGAATGTTTCAATGATTGAAATGAGAGTTTAGATTACATAACCATTGGTAGGATATAAGCATTGTTGTGGAAACACATATATGTATAAGCCCTTATTCCTTGAACCAAAGTTTGCGAGCTTTGTTGATCAAGAGAAATGGAAGTGGCACAAGCCAAGTCCGCGAACTGGCGGAAGTTCTCACCCGAGAAGTTCTGCTGGAGTTTGCGTACTCCTTCCATGAGCTTAAGTCCGCGAACTTGAGTAGGTTATATAAACTAAAGAATGCTTTTGCATACTGTGGCTATAAAGTTCATGAACCGACCCGAGTGAATCAAATCGTTTTTGCTTCGATTATGTCTTATGTAGTTACATAAGATCTAAGCAATTGAACAACTCTATAACTAGTTCATATTGGTCATTTGAACTAATTATGGTGAAGAAGAATGTGGTTGATATGAGAGTGATCATATGGCTAACCATTTGGTTGACTATTGTTGAACCAACAAATGTTAATGATTGGGTACGGTTCATAAACCCAAAATTGAACATTTCATTTGTGTGTTACAAGCTAAGTTTTCGATCCAACGGTTGAGAAATATTAGCTTGAATCTAATCAGGTTTTCATCTAACGGTGAATATTGAATGCTTTGTTACCAAGCTAACATTGATTGCAAACCCTGATTTGAAAGACTATATAAGGGAGAACTCTAGCAAATGGGAAACCTAATCCCCACACTTTACGTGTGATACTAGTTTGCTAAGCTAGAGTTGATTCTCCTTTAACCTTTGGTTTTATTCTTCTAAAACCAGGTTAACGACTTAAAGACTTCATTTAGATTGTGATGCACCGATACTACTTTTCTTGTAGTTGTGTGATCTGATCTTCTGTTTCTATTCTATTTGAGTACAATTGTAATAATTGGCTTGAGATTTATATCTCCGATAGGCAAGATAGAAAAGAAATCACAAACACTTCATCTCATCGTTTGTGATTCCACAATATCTTTTTTTCGTTGCGTCGATTAAGATTATTGTGAGGTGATCAATAATACTAGGTCTGTTTCTTCGGGAATATAAGTTCGGGTTATTGATTGGTTCCTGCTCACCTTGATTTATCAAAAAGACAGTAACAAAACTCGTAGGTTTATTCGTGGGAGACGGATTTATCTATTCTATAGGCTTTTTCGTGATACGATCTGATTTGTTTATTGAAGTCTTCGAGGCTTTAGGTCGTAGCAACTCTTAGTTGTGGGTGAGATCGCCTAAGGGAATCAAGTACATAGCATCCTGCTGGGATCAGAGGCGTAGGATCATAACTGTACCTTGGATCAGTGTGAGATTTATTGGGGTTCAACTATAGTCCATACCGAAGTTAATTTGGAGTAGGCTAGAGTCTGTAGCGGCTTAATACAGTGTGTGTTCAATCTGGACTAGTTCCCGGGGTTTTTCTGCATTTGCGGTTTCCTCGTTAACAAAATTCTGGCGTCTGTGTTATTTATATTCCGCATTATATTTGTTTATATGTTTGAAATATCACAGGTTGTGCGTTGTTCAATCAATTAGAATATCCGACCTTTTGGGTTGTTGATTTAAATTGATTGACACTTGGATATTGGTATTTGATACCATCCAAGTTATCTGTCTTTGATAAAGACTCGCAGATTTCTATTTGCTTGAGTAAAGATCAAATCGAGAGATTGAGATATAAACTCTTTGATATACTTTTTATCTAGATTGAGTCTGACTGTCTAGTTGATTCTCTAGAAAGTATATTGGAGTTTGTCCATACAGATTGCTGTAGTTGCAGGAAATCCCACAATACACCCCTCACAATATTTTGTTTAACTAATCCATTCAAAAGATAATAGATGAACAATTATGAATATTTATTAATAACTTTCTTCAATCTTTACAGGGAAAATGGAATTATGTAAGAACTTACAAATATTTTCTCTCTTTCTCTCTCCTAATGACTTACTCTCCAATCCAAAAAAATCTCCCCTTACAATAGATTCACTCATCCTTTATATAGGGTAATACATAGTGAATGACAGCTAATCTGTCCTTTATTTTCGGGATTATCTCGCGAAGTGTCGCAGGAGTACAAGTATTCGTATTCGCGACACTTACCTTTCGCTGATTCCATATCTTCCTACCGTCATCCAATGCGTCATTCATACTTAACCCTCTACGACTCACTCGCAATGTTGTTATCCATTGTCTTCGCGTAGAATTGTTGTCGCGATATTCTGATCCTACATCTTGCCTCTTTTTTCTTGAATATTGCTTGGAGAGCGATCTTTAAGAAAAAATTCGTTGTTGTTGTAGTCTCGATTTTTATTGATGAAGGAACGAGCAAAGAATATCTGGACTTGAAAAGTACGTACTTGCCTCTATTCTTTGGCGAAGTTCCGAAGTTTTTAGAAGTATGTATGAAATATCATTTCTGCCTCATGGGTTATGGAGAATAATGGATTTTGCAATCTCTCTCAAGGGTTAGGAAAATAATTGAGTCTCATATGATAAGAAAATATGTCTTTGTGAAATACCCGAATATTACATCTTCTCTCGCTCTCTTTATGTTTCCCTTATGTTGTGCGATATCCGAATTCTTTGTCGCAACCGTTTATTTTCCACTAAAAATCTTCTTCAGCATAACTCCATGAATCTAGGAATGACCGTTTACACGTGTTTAAAACCATTCTTTTTACCGATACATTTAATGTTATCCGGTCATAACACTTTCTTGCCTATTTATAGGTGAGTCTTTTGTGAAGAACATTTCTTTCCTTCAATTTCATCTCTTTTATCGTCTCGCAATTTGTTCTTCTGTTATTCTTCTTCACCATCGTCTTCATCATCTTCTCGCTATTTCTTATTTGCTATCACTTCCATGGCATCCGTGTTTGTTAATCTTGCTAGATTCGATTGATTCTATGATTGATTGATTTTGTGATTAACTTCCCTTTTGAGGTTATCTTATTCCTTTTAATCTTTTTTCTGCCATTTTTGTTTCAGCAAGAACAAATCCAAAGACCAAGTTCACCGTGAAGAACCCCCTTCTTTCTCGGGATTCACAAATAAAACCAACTTCTCAACAAGAATCCACCTTGCTACCCAAGTCCTCTTCGCAAGCTAAACATACCGTTTCTAAAAGAAAAACCTGCGAGTGATAAGGTATTTTAAGAAGCATTTACCTTTTAATAGCAATATCATTGCCTCGGGTTCTTACTTAATTTATCATTCGCAGATGACAAAACTATTGACCAAACTCCCAAAAGATCTCGCCACTCTAAACCTGTTACTCCCGATGTTCCTTTTCCTCATTTACACCTTCTTCTCCGGGCTGCGAAATCATCGTGAGACAATCTTGTCACAAATGACAATATTCCTATGCCTCAACTCCTTATAGATCAGGTTCCTCACAATATTCCTACTACAGATGAACTTATCCCTTCTCCTACCATCAATGTCCCGGTCATTCCTCCAATCACTACCTTTCCTGAAATCTCCCCTTCTCATGATGTTCCTTTGGCGAAGAATAATTGCCTCTTCTTCTTTAGCCGAGCAAATCCCTCTTCTTTAAAAATTTGGAAGGAATAGACGTGGCTTTCAAAGTTCTCTCGGACCTTGTGAATGATGCCAAGAAGACTTCGCCGATCTCGTCAAGTCCGATGTCTCATGAGATTTTAAGTAAGCATCTTGGTCCTGATAGGATCTCGCAAGCATCCTTAGTTCAAGAAATTCTTTGTCTTTGAAAAATGATCTTCAAGCTATGACTGCTAAATGCAATAATCTCCATCTTGAAAATCAAAAATTTCACAACCTCTCACTAGATCGTGATAATCTTCGCAAGAAGAATGAAGAGTTAAAAGGTATACTCCCTCCTTTTTTTTTTTTTTTTTTTTTTTTTTTTACAACTTAAACTTTTGTTCGCCCTTTAAGCTCTAAAACAGAAACGAATAATGGAGATATATCAGTTGGAATCAATTGTTGAAGAGGTTCGAGTTGAAAGAGATGCTTTGATGGAGCAATATAACTTCTTAAATAATCTTCATACATATGCCGTTGATCAAATAGATAATTTGTCTAAAGAAAACTTTGATTTAGTTGACAAGAAGACTCATTAAGTAAAGACTTATCTCGCCTTTCTTACTCTTTGACTAAGGCTAATTTGGAGTTGGAAACTTTATCGATGAGAATGGACCCTTTCTCAGAAAAGCGATCTCTCGTTAAACAAGGTCGCCTATTCGCAAGAATATGATGCTTGTCAAAAATTACGTGAAGAACAAGAACAAACAATTCATACTTTGAAAAAGCAACTTGGAGAAATTTCTGCCGAGAGAGATAAACTTATTCAGGGCAGAATAACCTTAAGTCTAAAAGCAAACCAATTCAAGGATCAATGTTCCAAATTAGAAAAATCCAACTCTACTCTTGTGACCGAGAATTCTATACTTGTTTGAATGAAAAAGCTTCATGAGCTCGATTGAAAGGCCTAGTTGGAGATACATTTGATGATGCCATGGACTGTTTGGGGAATAATTTTGCAGCTTTAATTCAGCATCTTACTTCTCGAAGGAAGGTAGTCATATTATTTGACTATCTTAATCCATTAAGTATTCTAAAAAAAATCTGAATTATCTTTAATCTTGTGCACTTGTCATTGGCATCGAGAAGAAACTTCGCTCTACTATCTCCACACTCGGATCAGTTACTCTAGGATTCGCAAAGAAAATGGGTTACTCGCCGCTTCTCTTGCTCGTTCTCGCGACCAGTAACGAAGATTTGATTATATGTCTTCTGTAAAGACATAGATAGTAAGAATCGTCAAAAGGCGTTGCTTCGTCAATTACCCTTCAAAGTCAAGTCCTTGTGAATGAGATTTTATTGTCCAAGTCCCTTGATCCTATTCATGTTGATCCTTTGGAAGTAAGTGATGATGAAGTCCCCCGATTCTCCGACAAAGTGATTATGACTATGAAAGCGGCGAAGATATCAGCTGATATTGAAGTTGTCAACAAAGATCCGATTGAAAAAACTTCGATAAAAGTCCACGGTGGGCGAAAATGAAGGTGCCGAAAACACTTCGATGAAAATCCACCGATTGGTGAAGGTGAAGTCGATAAAAGCAATGAAAGATCTCAACCATCTTCGTAGTTGATAATATTGATGTAGAGAATTAAACTTTCTTTGTGATTTGTCAAAACTTCTTTTGTTTGTAAGGATTAAGTCTTTGATCGAGTAATCCCCTTATTTTCTCCTTTTTCTTATTTAAGATGTTTGAACATAATCTCGCGAGCATGTCCGCTTGTCGAATCTTTTGTTAAATAAAATCATCCCAATTAGGAATTTCACTTTATTTCTTCTCATTGCGACAAGATCGCAGCCGCCTTTACATTTTCATGTAATGACCCATGACCTTGCCTTATCATTTTTGATGGTCTTAAGTTTGACCTTCCTAATTAAAGGTCTCACTGCCATCTTTATTGCGACAAGGTCGCGGGACGTCTTTACACTTGCATGTAAAAACCCATTGGCCTTGTCTTATCAATTTTCTAGTATTTTTGCCTCATAGATATTTTGCTTGTGACAATATGACAGCCTAAACTTTCTTGCGAAAGTAAAGCCCCATGACATTGTCGTCTTGCGGACGAAATCGCAGACGCCTTTTACACTTGCATGTAAGGACCCATTGATCTCGTCTTACCCTCGCGTTAGTATTATTGCCTCTCGGGATCATTGCACAAATATGACAAGCCTAAGTTTCCTTGCGAAAAACAAAGCCTCGTGACATTTGCGTCTTTGGCACTTATCAGCTCCCTAATGGAGGGTGCCGCCCTTATCACCTCTCCGGTTGCCCCTTCAAGGAGGCGTACATCGGCCATACAAGGCTAGCTCCTCCCATCTCGGTCTTAACAACAACCGAGTTGTTTTCGCAGCCTCTTTATACCTTATACCTATAGAGTTTATGGTTACAAGGCTGCACCCTAAGTGAGTTTTTCTTCAGGAAAGATGCGCCAAGACTTGTCAAGAGTGGTAAGGAAGTTCCATGCTCCCCCCGCACTCTTGACTCAACCGTGTACCTCGACGCCTTGATCATACGCGACTCTTGAAAGAGACCTCGGCCGCCCAACCAGGGTATAACCTACATATATAGTTGGGAATCCAAGGTATCTCTCCTCCGAGGATAGGCTTTCATGGGCCCCAAATCGGCATGACCAAGTTCCAGGGGCTGTAACCTTTTCCCCGAGCCATGTTAAGAGATTCCCCCTTATATGACGCACTTTAGGTCTTACATTTGCCTCTATGAAATATAATTCGCGAACTAGGTGTACGCCATAAAGGTTCGGCCCCATTCATTCGATCATGTTTATTCATTCATTCATTCGTTATTTCTTGTCATTCTGCTTGCGAAACATTCGCTGATATTTTGGTTTGAATTTTATTGATTTTCTCAGATATCTTGCATTAGAGTACTTCATCTGACCCACTTTTATGGGTAATATTTCTTTAGGTATAATCTGTTCCACGGCTTGCCCAATCTTTGTCCCATGTCTTTACCTTGTAGATCCATCAATCTATAAGCCCCCACCAACCACTTCTTTTGATAATATAAGGTCCATCCCATTTTCGCCAGCCTTGCCTCCATTTTCTCGCCGATATATTGGTGTCTCGCAATACCAGTCCCCGGATTTGAAATTCACGTATCTTCACACGCTTGTTATATTCTCTGGCCAATCTTCGTTGATAATTCTCCATGTCGTAACGCCTTCTCCCTTTTCTCTTCTAATTGGCCCAACTTGATTAGAATATTTCCACTAAGATTTTTCTCCCAAACTTCTTTTTAGTTGTTGGGATCATGACTTCGTTGGGAGCACACAACTCCATATGTTAAGCAAAAAGGTGACATTCCAAGTAGCTTCTCTTCTTGTTGTATTGTATGCCCATACCGCACCGGGTACTTGTTCGCACCATCCTCTATTGTGTCCTTCTAATTTCTTCTTCAATATATCCGCAATTGTTTTATTTGTTGCCTCCGCTTTTGACCATTAGCTTGCGGATATAGTGGAGTCGATTTCCCACATTTTATTTGAAATGCATTGGTAACAACTCTATGTTTTGCCCTTCAAATTGTTTCCCATTATCAGATACCAAGTATGTGCAGGATCCCAAATCTGCATATAATATTCTCAAATATGAAAGTAAAAATATCTTTGTCGCGAATGTGTTTGTACCGCTTTCACGCCGCCCATTTTGTGAAATAGTCCGTTGCGACAATTAAGTATCTTCTCTCGTCCTGTTCTGGTAAAAAGGTCCCACGATATCTAAACCCCACTTTCCAAAAGGCCACACACTCTTAGAAGAATTCAATGGTGCCCCAGTGCATGTATTTTCTTCCCATGTCTTTGACATTCTTCGCAGCGTCTTGACATCGCTTTCGCGTCCTCATGCATATACGCAGTAATATCCTTGCATTTTGCTTTATACGCTAAAGATCTTCCACCGCTATGATTCCCAGCATCTCCGCTATGCAACATCTTCAATATGATTTCTCCCTCTTCCCTTGTTAAGCATCGAAGTGAAGGTCCATCAAAAGATCGCCGATAAAGCACACCATCTCTCTTAATTCATAATTCGTTGCACGGCTTTTTTTAATTTGTGTGCTTCTAATCTATTTCTTGGTGTCTCCCCTTTCATCAAGTAAGCGTGAAGTTCTGTTCTCCAATCTTTATCGCGACAACGTGGTATGTCTTCTACTAACATTGCATCCGCTTCTTGCCCTTCTTCTTTATTAATTGATGATGGTGCCAAAGTGCTTGTATCTTGATATTCCTCGCAATGGGGTCTGTCATCATGCTTGATATAAAGGCAAAAGCGTCTGAAGTCTGTTATTTCTCCTTGATATATGCCTCCATCTCATTTTTGGTATCTGTCATTGACAATTCCTCGACAAGCTTTCTATACTTTTGCAAAGAAGGCTCATTTGTAGCGTATTTCTACTCGTTATCGCGAATTGCTAATTGCGAATCAAGTAATTCTCACATTTTCTAGCTTCATTTATATTGCGAATAACGCAAAGCATGTATTATGGCTTCATACTCCGTTTCATTATTAGTGGACTCAAACTCCAATCTAAAAGAAAAGCTAATTTATTGCCTTAAAGGCGAAATCACAACAATTCCCACTCCATTACCTTCTCCATTTGATGATCCGTCTACCAATATTTCCCACCTATCTCGGTTGGTTAACAAATCATTTGGGTCTCCATGCTCTTCTTCTACATCTATCATTTCATCCACTGCTTCATCTTCCTCAAAGGAAATTTCGCCAAAAAGTCTGCGACTACTGTGACTTGGTTGAAGATAATATTTCATATTGGAGTTTATAATGACTTATTTGGGCATTCCATCTTTCTACTCTTCCCGATCTTTTTGAATTTTTCATTCGATTCGATTGGTACTTTCATTACCACCGACAGCGGTATGTGCTTGAAAATATATGCGAAAGCTTAAATGTTGCATAGACTAACGCCAAGATTAGTTTTTCAATCTTCGAATAATTCCTTTTCGCGGCATTAAAAGTTTTTGATATAGTAAATCGGTTTTCTACTCCAGCGTCTACTCGCAGCAATCTGCGCTTAACGCATGCGATGTTGTCGCAAGATATACCAATAATTCCTCTCACAGTTCGCTTTTTGCATAATGGATACTTCCATTAGATGTTCTTTAATTCCTTGTAAAGCCTTTTCACATTAAATCCATCCATTTAAATTTCGATCCCTTTTTCAAGATCTTTGAAAAAATGCTTGCACTTATCGGATGATCGCGAAATGAATCTTCCTAGTGATGCTAACAACCCATTCAAATTTTCGAACATCCTTTATTGTCGCAGTGTTGGCATATCGCGAACTGCTTTCACTTTCTCAAGTCGACTTGTATTCCTTCCTTTGATACTATATAACCCAAAAAATTTTCCGATGCCACTCCGAAGGTACATTTTTGGGATTTACTTTGATGTTGAATCGCCTCATCTGTTCAAAAATTTCTTTCGAGATCTTGTACATGGTTTTTCTTTTTTCTTACTTTTTTTACGAGCATATCATCTACGTATACTTCCAATGTTTTATGTATCCATTCCGCAAACACTTCTTCTACCATTCTTTGGTACGCGTTGCTCGACATTTTCGTAAACCAAACGGCATTTTCAGTATAATAATATAATCCTCTTGGAGCGAAAAAGCGGTATGCTCTTGGTCTTCCTCGCCGAGAGGAACTGGTTAACCTTTATACCCATCCAGATGATATTCTTTCATTTCATTTCGCGATTCGACTAGTTGTGGGATATCTCGGCAATGGAAAACTATCTTTAGGACAAGCTTTGTTTAAATCAAAGAAATCTATGCAAATCCTTATCCCCTTTTTCTTCTTTGGGACTATAACCATATTTGCTATCCATTCAGATACTTTCTTGTGCGATGATTCCGCATCTAGCATTTTTCCAATTCTTCTTCTATTTGGGGTGATAAGTCATTGCGATTTTTCTAATTCTCTCGCTTGAACGGCTTCACCCTTTTATCTATTTCCAACTTGTGACAAGCTATCGATGGATCTATACCGGGCATATCATCCATGTTCCACGCGAAGATATCCTTATAGTCTCTCATGAGCAACTCTATAGTCCTTTTTCCTCATCCGTTTCCATCTTGGTCCCAATTTTCAACATTTTGGGCTCTTCATTAGTTAGACATTCACTTCTTTCGTTTGCTCGCCGCTCTGCAGAACTAGCTTGCGGTTCTCCCATGGGTTGGTCCTTTCAACTCTTTCGCGAGTTCATTTTCTTCTCCCGAAATCTCGCTAGTATCCCTTTTCCTTCCTTTGCTCTTAT
Organism: Papaver armeniacum; assembly: GCA_023531295.1. NCBI lineage: Eukaryota > Viridiplantae > Streptophyta > Magnoliopsida > Ranunculales > Papaveraceae > Papaver > Papaver armeniacum. Next base: position 17,717 of record JAJJWW010002960.1, read on the forward strand.
CATGTAAACTCTAAATTCTTCTTTTTTTTTAGCTTTGCTTTCGCCGGTTTTCTGCGATACTTTCGCTTCTTTGCTTGCTCTTCATGATATTTTATTTCAATTTGACAACATATTCTTCCTTTATCCACATCTCCTCTAATCTCGCTGATTCTAGTTGGTGTGGGAAATTTGATACATTGATGAAATGTTGATGCTACCTTTTTATTGCATGTACCATGGTCTCCCTAAAGAAAATACGTTGTATGGCGATTCCATATCTACTACACACAAGGTTACTCGTGTCTCGATGTCTCCCTGCAATTCGTATTTTTACTTCTCCTTTAACCTTTGTTATGGATTTACTAAAACCATGGATGTTGTAGGCCGCGGGAATCATTTCTTTATCTTTATATCCCATTTTCTTGTAAGCATGATAAAATATGATATTCACCAAGCTTCCCGTATCGATTAAAGTTCTATCTACTGTCCATGTTTGTGTTGCCTTCACTAATTCTTCTCCTTTGCACGCGTTTATTGTGATTACCGGTGGAGATGTGTGATTCAAATTTTCTTTAGATATTTACGATTTTTGTGAATGTTATCCTTTGCTTTTCCCATTCTCTAAAGGCAACGTTACCTCTCTGTCTCGTGATTTTCTTTCCTTGAAAATCCCGCTTGTGTATTCTTCCTTTGATATTTTCATGAAACTCATCAATCATTGTCTTTGTGCCCGAATTGTACTCCATATCTTTCTCCTTTGCCTTGTCTAATTTAACATTTTCTTTTTCTTTCATTTTCTTGATTTGAACGATTCTGATTGCCTTCTTTCTTTCTTCAATCCCTGTTTCTAGCGCCAATATGTAGTTGCAGGAAATCCCACAATACACCCCTCACAATATTTTGTTTAACTAATCCATTCAAAAGATAATAGATGAACAATTATGAATATTTATTAATAACTTTCTTCAATCTTTACACAGGAAAATGGAATTATGCTTAAGAACTTACAAATATTTTTTCTCTTTCTCTCTCCTAATGACTTACTCTCCAATCCAAAAAAGATCTCCCCCCCCCCCACAATAGATTCACTCATCCTTTATATAGGGTAATACATAGTGAATGACACCGATCCGTCCTTTTATTTTCGGGATTATCTCGCGAAGTGTCGCAGGAGTACAAGTATTCGTATTCGCGACACTTCTTACCTTTCGCCAGATTCCATATCTTCCTACCGTCATCCAGTGCGTCATTCATACTTAACCCTCTACGACTCACTCGCAATGTTGTTATCCATTGTCTTCGCGTAGAATTGTTGTCGCGATATTCTGATCCTACAATTGCTAAGCGAAATATTGGGTGTGGTTGTTAGACCCCCGCTTTTTCAATTGGTATCAGAGCAGGCAAACACGTTTAAGACCTTATAAGTCTGTGTTTATAGCGATCTGAATCTATGGATAGAGGTGCTATCTCAATATACGTACCACCAGTCTTCGATGGCTCAAACTATCCATGGTGGAAAATTGTTATGTTGCTTATCTCCAAGACCGTGATTTTTAAACCTGGGTACGTGTAGTTAAAGGTTATGATCCTCCGATTAATACAAAATGTGATGTATCTATACCTAAGGATGTTGGTAGTTATAGTCCTGAAAAGAATCTCTTGCAATGCACACAGTTCGACGGATTAAATGCTATCAGACAAGCCGTTATCACAAACCTTCAGCACTTTGTGTCTACTTGCACTAAGTCTAAAGATGTCTAGGATATGTTAGAAACTATATTTGAAGACAAAAGATATGTTTCTAAGAAGCATGCCATCGATGGAGGAAATAACCTCAACACCCTCTCCAAAAATACCTCTCTTGGAAAGGAAAAAATTCTTGATCCAAATTTTGTTCAAACCTTTTCATTCAATGTCGTTTCTGACACAAGTGAATCCTCTAACTTGTCTTGGGATGATGAATGTTGTTCGAATGGTGATTGGTTCGATAAACCATTGATTACTGAAAGGATCAAGGATTTTTTTTAAAAGAAGCTTTAGATGTGATAAACATCTTCTGTCAGCTTTAGCTAATGATTCTGTGAAAGAAAAATCTTTAAGTGTCAATGTTTTGAATGCGTCTGATGGATGTAATGAAACCAGTGCTCTTACAAAAAAAAATCCACATACTCAAGGTCTGATTCAGAAATTGAGTCTGACACAGAGATTTTTGAATTCTTGAACAAAGAGGTGCTTCAAGAAAATCTTCAATTAAAAGCTTCATTGAAGAAACTAGAATCATTAATCCAGGTGAAATATCTTGAGATAGATTGTCTCAATGATAAACTCACCATAACCATTGCTCTAAAGGAAAAAGAGACTAATACTCTCAAGGATGATCTACAGAGATTATTTGGAATTTCTGAAAAAATCTCAGCAATGTTATTTGGTCAGAAATCCTTTGGAAACACATATGGTTTAGGATTTAAAAGCAAGACTGCAAGTATTGTCAACCCCTTTGTTTCTCTTCATGAAAAAATAAAGGTTGACGGTTGTGATAAACAGAAGGCACTTCAACAAGAAAAAGGATCCTTGATTTGTTCGTTTTGTGGAAGTGCTAATCATGTTCAAAGTACGTGTTGGAGGTTCAAGAGGAACAACAAAAGAATTTCCAGACTGCAAAAGACATGCAAAACATGAATCTGGATAATCAACATGGGTCTCATAAAACCACTTTGCTTCCCTAATCGAAGAGGTAGGAAACTCGTTTTCTCTATACAACAAACCTTGGTAAACAAGGGGAGCGTCTGGCTCACAACGTCTCTCTCTAATTCCAGAGACGTTCGCATCCTCATCTTTAACTTGAGAAAATGGGGTTTGCGTATTTATGAGTCAAGTAGTGTATTTATTTTTGTTAAAGAAATATTCTCCTAACAATATAGATATTGAATCAGAAACTATGGAAGACTTTTTCTTCTAGGGTTTAGACATTTCACAACTCTATTTAATACTTTTGTAGACTTTCTTTTTCCCTAAAAGATATTTCATGGCTCTCAGAACTAGAGGCACCTGGCGGGGAGATGCGTCAAGCAATCAATGTGTATCTGTAAAGGAATCTCTTCCTCAAGGGTAAAGAAAGTGAAGTATGGAGAAGGTTCTTCCTCTAATCGCCTCTTGTCTTTTTATCACTTGATAATAACTTTAGAGGTTTGGTGAAAGAATTCATCAACAAAAGAAACAATTTGAAATCTCAAATTGTTTCATCTTTAGAAGAGATAACTCACTATGAACAAATGTTGTCTCTTTCAAAGAACACCTTGCATGATCTAAAAAAGAGAACTTAGTGAGTTAATTGATATTTCGAAGATTTGAGGAATTGAACGATCCCATAATCAATGGGTTTTTCAATAATAAGAAATAGTTCTCTCAGAGGCTCTCGAGAAAGATCGACAACAACTAGTAAGTCTTCGGATGAGAAATCTATTTTTCTTGTTTTGTTTAGAAGAATAACTAGAGTTTGGAATAGCCATTATTGTGATTACACATAGCTATGTCCAACGTTCTCATCTTCATGTTTTTTGATTTATTGGTTTAAATTCTAAACTTGTTTGGAAGATGATTTTTGCAGTATTAATCTTTATGGTTTTATATATTGCAATTTAATATGGGATATGTGTGTTTGCGTCCGTGAACTATGATTGTCCCATATCTTGTCAAAAGTAAAGTCTTTCGTAAAGTCGATATTCTTATATTGATAAAGGAATGAATGGACTTTTGATAAATACAAAAGTTAAGCCTATATTGTCAATTATTGACGCGAGATAGGTTAAAATCTTTTGTTTTCATGGATTATGTCTATTGTATGTCATAGTGCAAATTGTGATGAAAAATAGAATGAATCCTTGTGTATTCCGCAATAATTGATCTTCCCTGATCCATATTTTTTGTGTATTACTGTGAGGCTCCGTAATGTGTCTTATGTTGAGCACTAAAACAATCACAGTTTATTATTTTCATGGTTAGCTTTGTTGTTGTTCCATAATGTACTTTATGTCGAGCATTTTGGACTAAATTAATCATCTTGTTTGGTTATTTAGTTATGACTCCATAAGTTTTCTTATGTTTGAGCACTTTTGATTGGGTTGGTTATTTTCATGATTAACTTATCATTGCTCCATAGATTCTCTTATGTGAGTATGGCCAATTAAATTGATTACTCTTTGTGATTAGTTTAATTGTGTATTTCGATTAAATTAATCATGGGTTCTCTTGTGGTTAATTTAATTGAGTATTTTGGATTCAAATTCATACTTGTATGTGATTTGTTATGTCCAAAGAAATCCTTCTTTTCCTTCGAAATTAAGGTCGCTCTTGTTGTTCTTTCGGGAATGACATATTATGGGGGAGAGTTCTTTTTGAACTTGCGCTTAATTGCCATATCTCTGTGGGGAGTGCGGTTGTGGAATATTATAGGGGTTATCTTGTATCTTTAAACTCCTTGATGAGTGCATTTATCTTCGGCTTTATGATTTCATATAAATAAGATGATGTGTGTTTCTTTCTTTTGGTCATGAAATGTCTCTTTCGGAAATTTCATTAGGATCCCGTTCTTGTACCTTTGCCAATTTTATTGACAAAAAGGGGGAGAATTAATATGTAGTTCACACTACAAATACATATGGTTTTCGGATCATTATGTAAGGGGGAGTGGTTTCCATTAGGGCTGTCAATGGGTACCCATTACCCGGAACCGGAAACGGACCCGCTAGATTCGGAGTCCCGTTAGGGTCCTAAAGTTGGACCCATTAACAACTTAGGAACCGACGGGTAATTACCCTATTGGACCCAAATCTTAACGGGTCCAAACGGGTAATACCCGTCGGGTACCCACGGGTATCGGGTACCCGGTTATTCATACTTTTATTCATCTTTTTAGCAAAATTATAAGCATTTTGCTAGTTTCGGCTTTGATTTTTTTTTTCATTTTTCATTTTTTTCTTACATTTAATCTTTATTTAGTACATTAATTAAGAAATATTAATAAACTTTTACAAAAACAATTTAGATTCAAGCTAAAAAGAGAAAGAAATTGAGTTTTTAAAGATTTTTTTCATAATTTTCTTAATACCCAATGGGTACCGAATCGACGGGTAGTGTCCGGGTCGTGCAGGTCCACAAATTCAGAACCGGACCCGAACCTAAATCAGTTAGGAACCGGACCCGTGTTTTAGAGTAGGGTCCGGGTCAGAGGACCGAGGACCCGTGGACGACTCTAGTTTCCATGTGAGATGGAGTATTAACTAAGGGGGAGTGATACATATCACCATTGTATTGTTGTTGAAGTTGTGATACAATTGGAATTTGTTTGTGTAATGATACTATGACATTTGTATAACAATGATTGAGAACTTTGTTTTCTTATTATTATAGCTACGGATTTTCAACAACGATGATGCTAAACTTACAACCTTTGGGATCATTGGAGTACTTGGAAGTGACGAAGATTTCGAGTAATGTAGAAGATTAGACATGTGGAATATGAGTTACAAAAGTTTATTTATTTATTTTTGTATTCCATATGTATTAATAGTTTTGCCACTAAACTGACAGTGGGGAGATTGTTAGAGCATTGCTCGGTCGAACTGCATGCGTTGCTATCTCAAGCATGTTTTTCAATGTTAGTGGTCAAAACTATAAGTCTTGATTTCTAGCCTATATAGCTAAAGGTCTCGAACTAGGATAAAAAGTGTAGTTGAGCTCAATAACTCCATGGCAATCATCATACAAGACGAAGGACTACTCGAGGAACCATTGGAACTTCATCGACTAAAAGGTATGTGGAGACTTGAACTTATCTGTCACTCAAAAGTCTATTTACTCTATCTCATACTCTTGAGACAAAAGTCGTTTAGACGTATAGACTTTCATTATACACATTTGCTATTTCGAGCCGAGTTTAACTCGCCTATCTATTTCTCAAAATATGTGTTGGTAAGCTTTCGCTTTAACCGAATTCATCTTTACATAGTGACGAAAAATCATGTTATGTTTCAATCACTTTGGAAATTGCTCTGACGAAAAATGGTCTGTGAATAAAGGCTATATAACTTTCTCTAAGAATGTTTCAATGATTTAAATGAGAGTTTAGATTACATAACCATTGGTAGTATATAAGCATTGTTGTGGAAACACATATATGTATAAGTCCTTATTCCTTGAACCAAAGTTTACGAACTTTGTTGATCAAGAGAAATGGAAGTGGCGTAGCCAAGTCCGCGAACTCGGTCCGCGAACCGCGGAAGTTCTCACCCAAGAATTTCTCTTTGGAGTTTATGTACTCCTTCCATGAGCTTAAGTCCGCGAACCGGTCAGCGAACTTGAGTAGGTTATATCTAAAATCGGTTGTTCTTGAACCAATGTTTATATAAACTAAGGAATGCTTTTGCATACCGTGGCTATAAAGTTCATGAACCGATTCAAGTGAATCAAACCGTTTTTGCTTTGATTGTATCATGTGTAGTTATATAATATCTAAGCAATTGAATAACTCTCTAACTAGTTCATTTGAGTCATTTGAACTAGTTATGGTGAAGCAGAATGTGGTTGATATGAGAGTGATCATATGTCTAACCATTTGGTTGACTATTGTTGAACCAACAAATGTTAATGTTTGGGTACGGTTCATAAACCCAAAATTGAATATTCCATTTGTGTGTAACAAGATAAGTTTTCGATCCAACAGTTGATAAATATTAGCTTGAATCTAATCAGGTTTTCATCTAACGGTGAATATTGAATGCTTTGTTACCAAGCTAACATTGATTGCAAACCCTGATTTGAAAGACTATATAAGGGAGAACTCTAGCAACTGGGAAACCTAATCCCCACACTTTACGTGTGATACTAGTTTGCTAAGCTAGAGTCGATTCTCCTTTAACCTTTGGTTTTCTTCTTCTAAAACCAGGTTAACGAATTAAAGACTTCATTGGGATTGTGATGGGCTGGACCTAACTACTTTTCTTGTAGTTGTGTGATGCGATCCGGTTGTTTCTATCAATGACGAGTACAATTGTAATAATTGGCTTGAGATTTATATCTCCGATAGGCAAGATAGAAAAGAAATCACAAACACTTCGTCTCATCGTTTGTGATTCCACAATATCTTTTTTCGTTTCGTTGATTAAGATTATTGTGAGGTGATCAATAATACTAGGATGTTCTTCGGAAATATAAGTCCGGGTTATTGATTGGTTCCTGTTCACCTTGATTTATCAAAAGACAGAACAAAACTCGTAGGTTTATTCGTGGGAGACGGATTTATCTATTCTATAGGCTTTCTGTGTGATACAGATTTGTTTATTGAAGTCTTCGACTTTGGGTCGTAGCAACTCTTAGTTGTGGGTGAGATCAGCTAAGGGAATCAAGTACATAGCATCCTGCTGGGATCAGAGGCGTAGGATCATAACTGTACCTTGGATCAGTGTGAGATTTATTGGGGTTCAACTATAGTCCATACCGAAGTTTATTTGGAGTAGGCTAGAGTCTCAGAGCGGCTTAATACAAAGTGTGTGTTCAACGGACTAGTTCCTAGGGGTTTTTCTGCATTTGCGGTTGCCTCGTTAACAAAATTCTGGCGTCTGTGTTATTTATATTCCGCATTATATTTGTTTATATGTTTGAAATATCACATGTTGTGCGTTGTTCAATCAATTAGAATATCCAACCTTTTGGGTTGTTGATTTAAATTGATTGACACTTGGATATTGGTCTTTGGTACCATCCAAGTTATCTGTCTTTGATAAAGACTCGCAGATTTCTATTTGCTTGAGTAAAGATCAAATCGAGATATTGAGATATAAACTCTTTGATATACTTTTTATCTAGATTGAGTCCGGACTGTCTAGTTGATTCTCTAGAAAGTATATTGGAGTTTGTCCATACAGATTGCTAAGCGAAATATTGGTGTGGTTGTTAGACCCCCGCTTCTTCAATTGGTATCAGAGCAGGCAAACACGTTTAAGACCTTATAAGTCTGTGTTTGTAATGATCTCGAATCTATGGATAGAGGTGCTATCTCAATATACATACCACCGAGTCTTCGATGGCTCAAACTATCCATGGTGGAAAATTGTTATGTTGCTTATCTCCAAGCCCGTGATTTTCAAACACGGGCACGTGTAGTTAAAGGCTATGATCCTCCGATTAATACAAATGTGATGTATCTATACCTAAGGATGTTGGTAGTTATAGTCCCGAAGAATCTCTGCCGCAATGCACAGTATCGACGGATATCATTAAATGCTATCGAGACAAGCCGTTATCACAAACCTTCATCACTTTGTGTCTACTTGCACTAAGTATAAAGATGTCTGGGATATCTTAGAAACTATATTTGAAGACAAAAGATATGTTCCTAAGAAGCATGCCATCGATGGAGGAAATAACCTCAACACCCTCTCCAAAAATACCTCTCTTGGAAAGGAAAAAATTCTTGATCCAAATTTTGTTCAAACCTTTTTCATTCAATGTCGCCTTTTTCGACACAAGCGATCCTCTAACTTGTCTTGGGATGATGAATGTTGTTCGAATGGTGATTGGTTCGATAAACCATTGATTCTGAAAAGGATCAAGGATTTTTTAAAAGAAGCTTTAGATGTGATAAACATCTTACGCCGCCTTTTGCTAATGATTCAAAATCTTTAAGTGTCAATGTTTTGAATGCGTCTGATGGATGTAATGAACCCATTGCTCTTACAACAAAAAAATCCACATACTCAAGTCCGATTCAGAAATTGAGTCTGACACAGAGATTTTTGAATTCTTGAACAAGGAGGTGCTTTAAGAAAATCTTCAATTAAAAGCTTCATTGAAGAAACTAGAATCATTAATCCAGGTAAAAGATCTTGAGATAGATTGTCTCAATGATAAACTCACCAAAACCATTGCTCTAAAGGAAAAAGAGACTAATACTCTCAAGGATGATCTACAGAGATTATCTGGAATTTCTGAAAAAATCTCAGCAATGTTATTTGGTCAGATATCCTTTGGAAACACATATGGTTTAGGATTTAAAAGCAAGACTTTGCAAGTATTGTCAACCCCTTTGTTTCTCTTCATGAAAAATAAAGGTTGGACGGTTGTGATAAACGTGAAGCGATTCAACAAGACAAATGATCCTTGATTTGTTCATTTTGTGGAAGTGCTAATCATGTTCAAAGTACGTGTTGGAGGTTCAAGAGGAACAACAAAAGAATTTCCGTGACCGCAAAAGACATGCAAAAGATGAATCTGGATAATCAACATGGGTCTCATAAAACCTTTTGCTTCGAAATCGAAGAGGTAGGAAACCTGTTTATACAACAAGCCTTGGTAAACAAGGGGAGCGTCTGGATCACAACGTCTCTCTAATTCCGGAGCGTTCGCATCCTCATCTTTAACTTGAGAAAATGGGGTTTGCGTATTTATGAGTCAAGTAGTGTATTTATTTTTGTTAAAGAAATATTCTCCTAACAATATAGATATTGAATCTGTAAACTATGGAAGACTTTTTCTTCTAGGGTTTAGACATTTCACAACTCTATTTAATACTTTTGTAGACTTTCTTTTCCCTAAAAGATATAGTTTCATGGCTCCCGTAACTAGAGGCACACAAGGCCGGAGATGCGGTCAAGCAATCAATGTGTATCTGTGTAAAGGAATCTCTTCCTCATGGGTAAAGAAAGTGAAGTATGGAGAAGGTTCTTCCTCTAACTGCCTCTTGTCTTTTTATCAGCTTGATAATAACTTTAGAGGTTTGGTGAAAGAATTCATCAACAAAAGAAACAATTTAAAATCTCAAATTGTTTCATCTTTGGAAGAGATAACTCACTATGAACAAATGTTGTCTCTTTCAAAGAACACCTTGCATGATCTAAAAAGAGAACTTAGTGAGTTAATTGATATTTCTGAAGATTTGGAGGAATTGAACGATCCCATAATCAATGGGTTTTTCAATAATAAGAAATAGTTCTCAGAGAGGCTCGAGAAAGATCGACAACAACTAGTAAGTCTTCGGATGAGAAATCTATTTTTCTTGTTTTGTTTAGAAGAATAACTAGAGTTTGGAATAGCCATTATTGTGATTACACATAGCTATGTCCAACGTTCTCATCTTCATGTTTTTAGATTTATTAGAATAAATTCTAAACTTGTTTGGGAGATGATTTTTGCAGTATTAATCTTTATGGTTTTATATATTGCAATTTGTTATGGGATATGTGTGTTTGCGTCCGTGAACTATGATTGTCCCATATCTTGTCAAAAGTAAAGTCTTTCGTAAGTCGATATTCTTATATTGATAAAGGAATGAATGGACTTGTGACTAGTCTTTCTAGAGACACTGAAAACTCTAAGTTTGGGGGTGATTATCATTCTCCATGTGCTTTAACTCTTAGAAAAGTCCCTAACTTGGGACTTGACATATGTGCCTCAACCATTTTAAAAGATTATCTTCATACACTTTTTCCGAACCTAGTTGTGTCCATAAAGAAGTTCGGTTATTAGAAACCCATCCTCTAGTTGATGTGGTTAACCCAAAGCTATGATACCACGATTGACTTTGTTTTCCCACCAAAAACTTCCTTCCAATTGTGGGAACGTATAAGTTTGGATGTGTCAATTATTAAGTTTTGAGACTAAACCTAATTACTTTAGGATATTAGGTCGACACATTTTCTTAAGAATGACCACTACTTGTGGTCAATTGTGTGAGTCAAGTCTGATTGACTTAGAGGATCCCCAGCGTTATTCGGGTTATTGTTATGTGCTTCTAAGTTCTTAGTTGAGTATTTCCGGACTCTAGAACCCGATCTTAAGAATCCTTCTTTTGAGGAAGTCCAGCCCATGCCCCATTTTATCTAGACCCTTTTATAGAACTGAACCGAACCACAACTAGATATAGTTGTCTTAAACAAAAAATAGATAAGGGTGTGTTGGATATTTTCCATGTTCCATTGCAGTTTCCTCTTCTTGTGGTTAGCACTTTTTGATCCAGATGACCCATGATTATTCCGATTGTTGCTATATGATTCTTCGAGGTGACTAATCCTTTTCAATGTCCGGATGAAGACTTTAAACTTAGCACTTCTTGGGAGGTAACCCATGCTCTTGCAACACGGTATTACTTTTCCTTAACTCTTTTCTTCAAGTGGTAACAGTTTCTCATTGTTCATGCTTTTAATTTCATCTTTATAACATTGAGGACAATGTTAGATTTAAGTTTGGGGTATGGGAGAAACTTTTAGTTGCAATAATTAAACTCCGAGCCTAGAAATTTATGTTTATTAAGGATGGCACTAACCAATCTAAGTGGATGGAAGCATTTTGGTTGTAGGAGTTGAGAACCAATCGATTAGATGGCAACATCTAAAGAGTCTATTCATAAAAAGCACAGAGCTCGGGTGTTAGAAATAACATGATAGTTTCACCATATCTCGTTGAGTCCTTTTCACTGTTTTATTTTGTTTTGTTTTTGTAAACTATGTTTCTCTAAGTGATTAGGTGGGTCCCACGAATCAAGTTGTTACCAAAGCTAGGGTGAATTAGAGTGATTGAGATACAAAAAAAAAAAAAAAGAAGAAGAAATTGAGACCGGACCATCCAGACCAACCGGAATAAATTCAATAAAGTCGACCTTGGAACCCTTGTATATGCCGAGTTTTGTTGACCTAGAGTTAGGATTATCGACCACTTTGGTTCCCTTGTATATGCCGGTGTGTTGATATTAGTCGACTAGTATCTCAGATCCATTAGGATAGGTTCATTTTGGCGGAGGGCTTCAGACAGATATGGGAAACACCATTCACTTACTAAACATCAAAACCATCTATGTTTTTCTCTATATCCATCTTCTTGATCTGTCCATGTGATTAGTTTTGACTCCGGGTATTGATGTCCATAGTGCGACTATCTGAGTAGAGCTCTGTGACTTATATATGAATTTTAGTATGCTTGAGTGCAACCTCGTGTACATCAATTGGAATTTCGCATCTGGGTACTTCCTCCTGTAGTCAATAAGTATGCCAACCAAGGAGATTCTTTAGTGCTTTCCAAGGTTCTGCGTAGATAGCTAGGGTCTGGAGTAAAGGTTTTGTGGGTACACCTCTTGTAAACCCTCCGGAGACATCACTCCGCCGCTAGGGCCACCTAGCAGGTTAAAGGCTTGCTGCACGTGCTAAGTGTAGTCATTTTATTTTTTAAAATAAATTTGCTCGAGGACTAGCAAATAATAAGTTTGGGGGTATTTGATAGACACATTTTTGTGTCTAATTTGATCTCAATACTATATATTGTTGGCACTCGATTTTGTACTTATTATGGTGTTTTGTGTGTTTGTAGGTGTTTTTGGGAAATAAACATTTTTGGAAAATTCGGCTCGAAAAGTTGCTCGGAACACCCCTTGAGGACATTTGATATTCGGACTCCCACTTTGGATAAGGGGTAACCCAATTACTAAGGGGCACCTCATTTGGGCACCTGCTATTCGCACCCATAAGCGGATAGGGGACACCATCTTCTTCGTTCAAAATTCTAGTTTTGGCGGGAAATAATGGACGACAGACGAGCAGTTCTCGGTTCGAGGTTTTGGATGATTTAGGGAGACTCAATGGCCGGGTCCAGGGAAGACTTGGTGACATTTAACGGGCGTGGTATGGACTTTTCTTGGATTAAATTGGGCTATATTGATCGGGTTGAAGGTAGACAAGTATGGACGAGAATATCTCACCCATTCCGTGAATTGTGATGTGCATGTATCAGGGGAGTGTTTGAAACATTTAGTAGCGTGTTTAAATGTGTATGACCATCATAAGATACGGAGAATCAATTATAGACTCGTGAAGGGTCGAATCAGGGAAGAAAATATTCCCAAAAATATTTTCTTTAAACCCGAGTAATGGAGGATTATTGTGTGTTAATGAGCGAGATTTCTTGGTGCTTATCGGTATAAATAGGTTGCTGGGGTCTCATTGAGGAGACAGAGAGTTTGGGAGAGGTATAGAGCCTCAACAGAGCCGGAGAATCAAGTTGCAGAGAATTGTTTTCTGTTGCTGCATGAGCTGAAGAACACGAAGAACAGACAGCTCAGAACAGTCGTTCTTCAACAAGTGTTAATGACTCGCATTTGTGGGTCGTAGTTTTGGGGCAGACTTAAATCAATGAAGCAATAAACAACACTTTACATGTATCGTTCTCGTAAATCCGTTTGTAACAATTAAAATCATTAAATCAGGCTTTTCATCTTTTCTCCCTTGTTCATCATTTGTAAACCATTTTTGATCATTAATAATGATTTTTGAGCGTGTTTACACCATGATGAGCTAGAACCCATCACTGGACGACGGAGGAAGTCTGTTTTGCACCCATATGGTAATTCTATTTAATTCCTTTATGACTATTTGCACTATTATAATTGATTTATGATTTTTATTGATTATTTGTGAATTCGTTAGATGTCGCATGCTTAGTCTTAGGTACTTTAGATGCGCCATGCTATGTGAGTTACATATAATTCTTTATAAAATCTACCTTGGCAAAGAATTAGAGTCGATGTTTGTTACTTTATGAGCCTTAATTGTCAGGAATTAATAGATGAACCGCATGAATGTAAGAATTGGTGGAATCCTGGGTCAAGAGCTCTCTCCATCTTGTGACATAAATTGTATATATTCTTTATATTTATTATTTTTCTTTATTAAATCCTAGAATCGATTTCATCAAGTCCGAGTGAACGACAAACCTTACTACCACTTTCTACAACATTATTGAGTCACATCATGAAGCCAGACCCAACTATTTTATCTGTAGTTATGTGATCTGATCTTGCATCTTCTATCATGTTTGGGTACGATCTTCTTTAAGATTGGCTCGAGATTTATTCTCCGATAGGCAAGATAAAAATTAATCACAAACATCTTCGTCTCATCGTTTGTGATTCCACAATATCTTGTTTCGCTACCATACGATTAAGATTATTGTGAGGTGATTAATATTTCTAGGTTTTTCTTCAGGAATATAAGTCTGGTATATTAATTGGTTCTTGTTTACCTTGATTTATCAAAAGACGGAATAAAACTCGTGGGTATTTTTGTGGGAGACAGATTTATCTATTCCTATAGACTTTTCTTTGTGAGACAGATTTGTTTATCAAGCCTTCGACTTTGGGTCGTAGGCAACTCTTGGGTGAGATCAGCTAAGGGAATCAAGTGTGTAGTATCCTGCTAGGATCATAGACGTAAGGAGCGCAACTATACCTTGAATCAGTGTGAGATTGATTAGGGTTCAACTACAGTCCAGTCCGAAGTTCATTGGTAGTAGGCTAGTGTCTGTAGCAGCTTAATAGAGTTTTGTGTTCAAATCTGGACTAGGTCCCGGGGTTATTCTGCATTTGCGGTTTCCTCATTAACAAAAATTCTGGTGTCTGTGTTATTTCTTTTCCGCATTATATTTTTATATAATTGAAATATCACAGGTTGTGCGTTGAATCGATCAATTGGGAAATCCAACCTTTGGTTGTTGATTGAGATTGATTGATCCTTGAACATTGGTCTTTGGTACCGTTCAAGTTATTTCTCTTATATTCAATCGGGCTTGTAAATTTCTATTTGCTGATTGCAGATTGAATTGAGATATAGAGATACAAAACTCTTGGATATACTTTTCTCTAGATTGAGTCTAACTATCTAGTTGATTCTCTTGAAAGTATATTGGAGTTTGTCTATTCAGATTGCCAAACGAATTGTTGGGTGTGGTTGTTGTACCCCCGCTTTTTCAATATCAACCTTGACATTTTTCATGGAGACACATCTTCGATCGCACAGGAGGATGAAATGGATTTTTCCCTATCTAATGAAAACTCTATCTCTTATGTTTGTGTACTTCTTTTGTTTAGAAACATGTTCGGCTATGGTTCCTGAACCATCCTCCACATTGACATGTCCTTATTTTACTATTAAGGGTCATGAACTCTCTAATTGTTTACAAACATAAATTAAGGTATGTCAATAAACTGCAACGGAGAGCCAGTCGATTAGAAAACAAGCTCGAACTTTTTTTGAAATCAAATCCATCTAAGGTATGTAAATTTAACTCATCTCCTAAGAAGTTGAGTTCTAAGGAAAAATTTAGATCACTACAGAAAGAACTAGGTCTAAACGACCTATAAGGAGGATGTTGATAATTTTACGGGAACCTTGTGGTGGGAAGATTAATGATTTCACCCCAACACGCCTAACCGTGTTTGAAAGTGCATCTTGTCTGATATGCCCGTATTTCGAAAATAGACAAGAATTGTGCACGCCCGGGCTTTAGGGTCAGAAACTATTTTAGTTTATATCTTGAATATTATTACTTGAATTTTCATCTGTTCTATTCATATTTATCTAAAGTTCAAGTAATGGTATTGAAAAGATTTCACCCTAGTTGAATAAAAAGGTTAAAATCGACTTTCCTACCCGTCTTAGGGTTGTCTGTATTGATTGTACGTGAACCATACTTACTCTGTATATAGGTTCCGTAACCATGTTATTGATCTTTTCATCAAAAGGCTGCTTGTGAAGTTGTTTTATTTGTGATTATTTTCACAAACCCATATTTCAAACTTATGGAGACTCCAAGCATCATCTCTTCTGATGGAAAAAGATGTTAATATGATTATCAAATCTTCAATCATGAAGGAAAATGACAAATCCCATTCCTCTACAACTTTGAAGAGAAAAAAGGAAGAATATTAAGAAACCAAGGGCTAACACCTCAAATTTTCAAAAGTTTTATGTAGTTCTTGAAGAGTTAAAACAAACCAGGATGGAGGTTCTGCAGATGAAAGCTATTGTTCTAAGATCTCTTGAAATTCAGAACGCCCTGGATCGGCAACAGTCAAGAAGGTTTGTCGGAATTGACTCATTTGTTCATGAACCTTTTGTTCCAATGTCTTTTGTCGACAAGGAGTTCGGGGACGATAAAGAATTTTTCAGGAATCTTAATGTCTATGAAACTTCTTATGAGAATTTATTCTTATATTTAAGAAGTATAACTAGGGTTTGGAATAGAAATTATTGTGATTACACATAGCTATTTCAACGATTTTCATCTTGCAATGTTTTTAGATTTATTTATTTAAATTCTAAAGTTATTTGGAAGATGATTTTTACAGTATTTAATGTTATTGGTTTTATATATTGCAAATGTCTTATGAGATATACATGTGTTTACGTTCGTGAACTGTGCTTATCTCATATTTGCTCAAAAGTTAAGTCTATTATGTTTTTATGCAAATATTGATAAAAGATAGAATGAACTTTTTGAGAGAATTTCGCAGTATTGATCTTTCCCTGATCCACTTTTATGTGAAAGTACTGTATGGCTTCGTAAGTTTGCTTATGTTGAGTGTTTCCAATTAAATTAATCAATAAGATCTTCTTGTGGTTAAATTATTTGAGTTTACTGGATACAAGTACATGTGATTTGTTAATGTCCAAAGAAATCCTTATTTTCTCGTTAAAGTAAGGTCGCTCGTGTTGTTCTCTTGGGAATGACATCAAATGGGGGAGAGTTCTTTAACGAACTTGTACTTAATTGTCATATCTTTGTGGGGAGTGCGGCTGTGGAATATTGTAGGAGCTATCTTGTATCTATATAAACTCATTGATGAATACACTAAGTTTCGACTATGTGAAATCATCGAAACAAAGTTGATATGTTCTCTTTTAGTCATGAATTATCTTTTTGGAAATTTCATTATGATCCCGTAGTTTTCGTACCTTTGCCAATTTATATTGACAAAAAAGTGGGAGAACTATTTGGTAGTTCACACTACATACATATGGTTTACGGATTATTATGTAACGGGGAGTGGTTTTCATTGGAAGATGGAAGTATTGACTAAGGGGGAGTGATACATATCACCATATTATTATTTCAAAGTTGTAATGTAATTGTACTTTGATTTGATATAATAATACTATGACACTGAATAACAATGATTGAGAACATCTGTTTTCTTATTGTTATGGCTACGGATCTTCAACAACAATGATGTTGAGTTGAACTCGTTCAAAATCGCTGGAGTACTTTGAGTAACAAAGAATTCAAGGAAAGTTGAAGATCCAAGGAACTCAAGCATGATGGATGATAAGCTACAAAGTTTATTTATTTTGTAATCCATATGTAATGATAGTTTTGTCACTAAAATTGACAAAATGGGAGATTGTTAGAATAATCGCTTGTCGAAATCGCAAGCGTTGCTATCTCAAGCTTGTTTGCCAATTTTAGTTGATGAAAACCATATACTTGATTTCTATCCTACTTATAGCTATGTCTCGGATTAGGATAGAATGTGTAGTTGAGCTTTAAAATTCACGGCGTTCACCAATTGAAGAAGAAGATCTACTGAGGAGCTTGGAGGAACTTCATCAATAAAAGGTATGTGGAGTCTAAAACTTATGTATCACTCAGAAGTCTATTCTATTCCATCTTTTAATGAGACTAAGTCGTATAGGTATATAGACTTTTACATTATACACATTTGATATTTTGAGCCGAGTTTATCTCGCGTATCTATTTCTCGAAATACATGTTGGAAGCTTTTTGCTTTAGCTATGTTCATCGTATTCTTGATGAGTTTAGTTGGAAACAATTTATTTGTTGGAAACTAAATATTAAGTCAAAAGATGATCATGTGAAAATTACCTTGAATATGTTACATGATTTGTGTGAGACAGTCATTTGATGTTAGCTCGGGAAGTTTCGTATTGATCATTCGATCACTTGAAAATTACTTGAAGCTAATGGTATTTGTGAGATTACCATTGTCGTTTTCTAATGATGTTTCAATGATTTAAATAAGATTTTAGAACGATTACCCATGTCTGGATACAACACGGTATGCATATCTAGTATGCGAACTGTATTGTGATGATTCAGGTCCGGAACTCATGTTTGCGTACCTAGTATGCGAACGGATTTACCTGAGAAGGTTCAGAACTCTTGTTTGTGTACCTAGTATGCGAACGGGGTTTGCGAACAGATTGACTAGGCCTAGGTCCGGAGCTGTTGTTCGCGTACCTAGTTTGCGAACACAATGGTTAAGTTTTAAAATTGGTAATGTATTATTCCCATACTCATGAACTAAAACATTTATGATTTAAGGAATGCAAATTAACTTTGCAAACCATGGCTTAATGTTGATGAATTTATTCTTGTATAAGTACTTTGTATGACTACGAATCAAACCGATTTCGTTTCAATTTGTTCATGAATATTTTTATGAGATAGTGAACAATTGAACAACTCTATTTGAAACAAAATTAGATTCATTTGATTATCTATCATGATCTAGAAGTGTTATATGAATATGGTTAAGTCAAAAGTGTTCATATGGCTAACTTCGGTTAACTGTTATTGAGCCAACCCAACATACACGTTTAGGTACGGTTACCCATATCTAAATATAAGTATATTTCATTTGTGTGTAACAAGCTAAGACCATCTAACGGTGGAGATTGATTG
>JAJJWW010002961.1:0-101151 GCA_023531295.1 Papaver armeniacum
GGGCTATTTATTGTGTCAAATTTGGAACAGATATTTGTGTTGCTAATTTGTTGGGAAGGAATCGTCACAATTTTGGTAATATATATAAGAAATTGCAATATGATTGTGTAGTGGACAACACTACAATTGGATATACAGAAACAGGTTGGATCTCTAAGGATAGAGATTATTGAGAAAGGATAAAAGGAATTAGAGGATTATAAGAAGAATTAGACGAATTAGATGAAGAACAAGACATAGATAGATGAACATAAGAATTTAGGGAAGAAAGTTAATACATTTCTTAATTGATTGATTATCAGGAATACAATGCCTCTCGGCCTAAATAGCAGAAATGCTACTCACAAATAGAATGTCGAAACTACCCTTTTACTATTAAGGAATAACAACGACTACCCCTTATCCTAACACTAGGGACATGACAAATACCCACCTCTCCAAATCATCCTTGTCCTCAAGGATGGAGGATATGGAAAAGGAGTTGAGCTCTTGATAGAATTCATAGCTCTTGCAGCTTCTTCTCATAAGCATAGAACTGAGTCCTTTAAAAATTTCATCATCAAGGCCCACAAGATACTGAGCTCAAACCTCAATCCTGGAATTTCATTAAGCAAGCCTACTCTCTTCATCTTCACGACTCGGTAGGTCTTAGTAGCCATGATGTTGATTTTATAAGCACATTCCAGCACGAAGAATATATCTCCATTACCAATTGAGGCATGAAAGTAAATCTTCAGGTCTTCTTCTCGTACAAGGACTCCATAAGCACATGAGCACAACTGATATAAAGGGCATATGGTGTCTCTGTGTTTATTTAAACAGTCAGCATACCTGTTAATAAGGAGGATTGTTTCAATGCGAGTTGTTGGAACCAGGTTGATCCAACTCGTGTTACTGGTACTGCACACAAACGAGAAGAACGAAGCAAATCCCAACGCCCTGAGTAAAAACAAATCATACAGCCAAGATTGTACAGCCAACCAGTTGAGGAATGCAAGAGACACTTCTTCAGAGCTAAACTTATTCTGCCAAACCGTCATTCCTTCGAACTGCTCCATATCTTGTTTAATTATACCTGCACCTATTGACACCATGAACTTGACAGCCTTTTCTTTCCCTTCTACAGTTGTGCCAATAAATGTGGAGAGCTCCCCAAAATCATAATGTTGATTGCGAGACAAAGGAACAAGTCTAAATAGTTGCAGTCTATGAGTTGCGCAACTACTCACTTCCAAGTTCTGGACCGCACTCATTGCTCACAAACAATAATAACTGCGCTTTACTACGAGCAACAACTGAGTTATGTAAGTCAAGTAGCATATTTAAAGCAGTTGCCAGTCTTTGAAATACGTTAGTCATAGTGAAAGCACAGCTCAGAACTGCAACTTTCAGTAGAGTACAAACACCAACCACTCCGTCACTGAGTACTTCCAACAGTTGTGTTATGCTCACCATTAACTAATACAAGTATTATCTTGATTCCCATTAGTCTGTCGTTGAATCCCAGTCTTCTATAACCCCTCTTGAGCCTCAAGAGCTCACAATAACTTTCAGCAACTAAGAAAAGCACCCGCCGAGGATAAATATGGAGCCAAGGAACACCAGCTTCTAGTTTGTACACTGTAATAACTTGTGAATAACACTTAACTTGTTGAAGAAGCATAAGATCACCATCACTCTTAATTACAACGAGCACTTTCATGATTCTCACCACTCTTACAAGGAACTGCTCCCATCCTAAACACCATTTATTACCTCCACAGTCCTTAGAGCTAGGTACTCCAAGCTGTAACTCAGTGTCAAGCGATACATAACCATTGCCAAACGCACTCTGCCTTGTCACTTGTAGCATCAACATCTTCTAGAGAACAATAACTTGTGGCAGCATGTCATCACACAACTTGCGAACATCACCACTGGTTCCCTTTCTAACACACAGACACACACTCGAATTCAGAAGTAATAGTATAAAAGGATACTCGTGTTCATAACTCAGCGCAAAAACAAAGTTTTTATTGTATTGATGCACTAAAATAGACCCATTCAGAACAAGTAAACAAAACTTAAGTACACCAAAACAGAAACTAAAGCTGCTGCTATTGTAATGAGAGTGCCTCCTGATCAATTCAAACCACCAACCTCGATCAAATAACGTTCTAGAGGAACCGAAACTGCAGCGAGAACATACCTTACCGTACCATTTGATATTTGTAAGAAGCAACATATTCGAGTTTCCCAACTGCTCAGAAAATTCTTCTTGAGTTGTAATCAAATTAAGTTGGTGATGATAACTTCTCTGAGTTATACCCGATGAAGGAATTCGAATGGTGGACTGTATATTTTCTAATGACCCAACCAGACAATTAAGACGAAAACTCCTCTTCATGAGTAGCTTGTTGTTGGTAACAAATAAGAACCCAAGACCTTGAAACGCTTCATAAGAAATCTCCACTATTGAGGAGGATACCATTCTCTGGAAATTCTTCCTATATTCTTTCTTCTTGAACTGAAGACAAGCATCATTAACCAATTCTGGCCATGTAAATAAGGGTTTTCCCTCTTGATAATCCAGAAAACATGTTTCCATCTTCCCTTCTAACTTGAAAACCCACATCCTCATCACAAGATTTATTATCAGAATTGAAGTATACTCTTTAATGAGTCTCCATCCTTTTGTGCAATCAAATATCCTATGAAAAGAATAATCTCTACTACCACTCGAATCCCAACCTTCACTCTCAATCATTTTATCAAACATACACCAAGCAGTAGTGATGGAACCACTATTAGCTAGCATACAACCGATTGAATCATTACACAAACTACCTGATTGATACCCACTGTTATAAATAAGCTTTTGAACAATTTCTTTACACAATCTATACAAAAATTGCAAACCGACGTAATAAGGAAACCCTAATATAAAATCAAGTTTCAATTTATCTTTACCACGATCGAATAAGCTACGAGAAAAATTGAGAATAATGTTTAAACACTCACCCAACTTCATCTGCTTCTTCAATTTAACTTTTCCAAAATAATTCACGGCAGATTCGATAACTTCTTCAAATTGGGAACACGGAGCTCTGGTTGAATTATTATTTTCTTTTTCATTGAGAACAGGAGAAATTGATTTGACCACATCGGTGGTGATATCATTCTCTTCATCGAATAAAAATGAAGGAATCAACTCCTCCAGAGAATCATCTTCTTCTTCGATGGAAAGAGGAATTGATGTAGTACCCTTAATGAAAAGGATCAATCTCAACTTATTTAAAGCCCTGGTCATCTAACATGAAAACTTTTGAAGATAATACTCTCTAGTTGGAGAGTAGTTTTCTTCAAAATGAAACCGATACAGACGACAAATTTTTTCTAATTCAGCTCTTGTTTTACCTTCTTTTTTCAAGGCTTCAAGTTGTAATGGTGTAGCTTCTTGAAGCTCTGCGATGGAAAAATTCCCAAGAACCGGAATAGCTCTGGTACCACTTGTAGTGGACAACACTACAATTGGATATACAGAAACGGGTTGGATCTCTAAGGATAAAGATTATTGAGAAAGGATAAAAGGAATTAGAGGATTAGAAGAAGAATTAGATGAATTAGATGAAGAACAAGACATAGATAGATGAACATAAGAATTTAGGGAAGAAGGTTAATACATTTCTTAATTGATTGATTATCAGGAATACAATTCCTCTCGGCCTAAATAGCAGAAATGCTACTCACAAATAGAATGCCGAAACTACCCTCTCTTAAGGAATAACAACGACTACCCCTTATCCTAACACTAGGGACATGATAGATTGTCTCCCCACTGTCGGCCACGAGTCGGCAAAGGGAGGGGCACGCGTCAAGAGAATATTCTAATCCAGCAACATTTATAACTTATAAGTGCTGCAATATTAAAAATTGTGGCAGCCTGGCACCCAAAAAAAGAAACTATGGCCATTGTGCGGTAAACCATCACCTGATTGACGATCGATGGCCCAATCTTTTTGGTCAGCTGATCCAAAAGCCGAGATCTCCCCCGGTCAAAATTGGAACCCTCCTACCTTACCTTCTCCTTGGAGCTAAGTAAGATGGTCGCACGTTGACACGGACAATTTCTGCATTTGAGATGATTTTTAGTCCATAAACCTCAACAAATCATTTCTTCTTATACGTTCACATCAAATATGTTTTTTTTTTCTTTTTTAATAAAAACTTATTATTGGGGACGGTGGGGATTTCCCATGTGGCAATAGGACGCCATGTCTTAAATAAAAGTCATTTCCAACTATTAGATTTGTATCTCTGAAATTTTATCACATACGGATTCATATACCAGTTTTCTCTGAAAGTGTGCAACGAGGTAGAATGAAATTCAGAATGCAGGACCTTCAAGAGTATATCTTGATACTATTATTATTTTCCATAACGGCAAGCCTTATGGTTGGCAATTTTACTCGGTTGTAGTTTCAATATAATTAAGACAAAAAATAGTAACATTACAACATGGGTGGCAATGGTGGCACAACCTTCCACATAGTAAGTTTCTGACAGTTTTTTGAGCAATGTTCGGTAGAATCCACAAGTTTTGTCATCTCAAGCTTATTGTCAATGTTAGATGAAAAAAATTATATCTTGATTTCTAGTCTACTAAGTCAAGTCTCGGACTAGGTTAGAATTTGGTAGTTGAGTATTAGACACCACCCTTGAAATTGAAGATCAACGAAGACATTTGGAGAACTTCATCAATCAGGTATGTGAAGACTGGTCTATTCTATTTTACTCACCATATTACCATTCTATCTTATGAGACCATGTTGTATGACTTATAGTACATTTATTGCAAAGAAGAAATTTTGAATCAAACTTGTCTTGTTAAACTTCTCGAAATATGATTCAAGCATGGATGTTCAAAAGTCCTTAACAATAGTTGTTCGAAAAAATTTATTGTTCAAGAATTAATTTGTGGGTAAATTTAAAATTGCCCAAGGAATGTTTCAAACATGAAAAGAGAGAAATTCTGATATTTCGACTCATGGTAGGTTGGTGAACCACTTCATAAACCATAGATATCTGAGTTTCAGAAATACAAGGAAGGTTGGCGAACCGGTTCGCAAACCGCAAGTTCAGAGTGGGACAGTTCACAAACCGTGGTGATCTGAATTTTTCATGTTAGTGTAAAAAGCTAACAGTTGGCGAACCCGGTTTACGAACCGAGTAGGGTAGGCAAACCCGGTTCACGAACCGTAGCACCTGACGCATGAACTACCTTATGGTTCACGAACCGTTTCACTAACGGTCCTAGTGGTTTTAGCAGATGCTCGAAGACTTATTTTTTAAATATGTTTAGCTTTGTTATGACTTTCTTAAACACCTCTAAGACATCATTGATAACTAAAACACATGTGTATGTGTATCATGATTAAGTTCTTAAGTGTTTAAATGTACATCAAATTGATTATAGTTCATAAGGCATATTTTCCAAAGAACGGTCATTATATATACAAACCACTATGTATATTCTTCTAATGTGATTTCAAGACAAACTTCTCACATACTTACTTGAAACCATAATTAGAGTTTCATCTAAACAAATAAAGTGTTTTCTTGATTCTCAAGTTATCTTAGCTTGAATTTTAAACAACCCTCGGTCTTAAAAAAACTATAAATAGAGATGCTCTTTCAACTGGGAATTTCAATCCCTGATACTTTGTGTCCTAGTTGATAGCTAAAGCCGTCCTTTATTGATCTAGGTTTCCTCTGAGAAACATAATTAGGTCTACCACTAAAAGACTTCGCTTTGGGGAATCGTGAAGCCATGTTCGACTATCTTTTACCTTGATAGTTCGTGTACCCTGATCTTGCTTTTATTTAATTGAGGTTATTGTAATCTCTTTCAGGCAAGATTGATAGTAATTGCAAACTTCTCTTTGTCTTAGACTTTATGATTCCCTAGGATAGATATCTCAAAACTATTCTTAATTGATAAGTTCAAGATTGTTCTTGAGAGGTGGTAAAGTATTCAGGCTTCCCATCTAAGTGAGGGTAAGTATTCCATATTTGTGAGGTTTGCTAGCTTTGTCTATTGCAAATAGATTTCCAAGCCTTCATTCTTAATTGATAAGTTGAAGATTGTTCTAGGTAGGTACCGATCCTAACATGGATCTACACAAAAACTGTTTTAGCCATAACTTTTGCTTATGATGTCTGAATTGAGTGATTTTTGGCTCGTTTTAACCGTATAAACAAGAGATACACATATATGACCTGTAGATATCAACACCATAAAGTCATAATTACAATTTATATCAAATTCTCAATTATGGATAGAGAAGGTATGAGTAAAGAAGATAAAAATGTCCCTGAAGATGTTAAACAATCATTTAATATTGATTGTGCTCCCGCACCTTCCATAAGATTGAGAACGAAGGTGAGCATACACATTCCAACACAACTAGGATGTGTTAAGTTGAGCCTTGTCCTGTTCATCACATGTGACTAAGAAAGAATCATCATTCTTGACCTCTTCCTTAGTTTGACTTCTCTTGTTTTTCTTCCTTGACTTGTGATGAAGAGTGTCATTGTCACAACGTGCATTCATACAAGAGACATTAGACAACATGATGTCTTTTTCTTTAGTCTTTCAAGAAGACTCTCATAAACATTGTTACTAACATTTATCAATTGAGTGTCATTCTAGTGACTAACTTTTGGTGCCTCCTTGGTTATAAAGGACTTCGTGACCCATTTATAGATGGGTTTCGTAGGAGCATCTTTCTCCTTCATACCATTAGGACCATTGCCATTTTGGATACTTTGCGAAATAAAATTTCTCCAATTTGGAACATCAGATCTTGTCTTCGCATTTACAAAGCCGCCTCTTTTTCTATAATCTGGTCTTTTATGAGATGACCTTGTCGAGCGATTGGAAAAACTTTAACTATTATTATAATAATTATTTTGCCTAAACTTTGGATAATAACGATTTGAGTTCTTTAGGGGAGCAAACTTAGACAATTCGTTTGATACAAAAGAAAGTGCATTTTGCATCTTACGAACTTTGCATCCCCATTGCAAGTGTCCTGATTTCCACAATAATAATTGAAAAAGCGGGGGTCTAACAACCACACCCAATATTTCTCTTAGCAATCTGTATGGACAAACTCCAATATATCTGAGAGCACCAACTAATAAAGCGAGCTCAATCAAGAAATATATCCAAGAGTTGTATCTCTGTTTCACAATGTAATCAGCAAATCAAACAGATAGAAATCCGCGAGCCTGATTATTATGTGAAACAACTTGAACGGTACCAAAGACCAATGTTCAAGTGTCAATCAATTTATATCAACAACCAAAGGTTGGATATCTAATTGATTGAACTACGCACAACCTGTGATATTTTAATTATATAAACAAATATAATGCGAAAAAGAAATAACATAGAGACCAGAAATTTTGTTAACGAGGAAACCGCAAATGCAGAAAAACCTCGGATTGGAATGTAGTTGAGCCCTAACCAATCTCACACTAATAAAGGTACAGTTGTGTTCCTTACGCCTCTTGAACCACGACGGATTCTGCGCACTTGATTCCCTTAGCTGATCTCACCCACAACTAAGAGTTGCTACGACCCAAAGTCGAAGACTTGATTAACAAATCTGTATCACACAGAAAAGTCTATTGAATAGATAAATTTGTTTCCCATAGATATACCTATGAGTTTTGTTCCGTCTTTTGATAATCAAGGTAAACATGAACCAATTGATAAACCGGACTTATATTCTCGAAGAACAGCCTAGTATTATCAATCACCTCACAATAATATTAATCGATTAACGAAACAAGATATTGTGGAATCACAAACGATGAGACGAAGATGTTTGTGACTACTTTTCAATCTTGCCTATCGGAGAATAAATCTCGAGCAAATCTTAAAGAAGATAGTACTCAGTCATAATAGAAAACAGCAAGATCTGAACACGCAACTACAAAGAAATAGTTGGGTCTGGCTTCACAATCCCAATGAAGTCTTTAAGTCGTTAACCTACTGGGTTTTAGAAAACCCTAAGGTTAAAGGAGAATCGATTCTAGTCGCAACTAGTATCACACAAGAGGTGTGGGGATTAGGTTTCCCAGTTGCTAGAGTTCTCATATATCTAGTCTCCAAATCAGGGTTTGCAATCAATGCTACCTTGGTAACAAAGAATTCAATATTCACCGTTAGATGAAAACCTGATTAGATTTAAGCTAATATCTTTCAACCGTTAGATCGAACTTAGCTTGTCATACACAAATGAAATGTAACAACATTTAGATAAAGGTAACCGTAGCTAAACGTGTACACTTAGTTGTTCAACAATAGTTATCCGAGGTTATCCATATGAACACTTTCATATCAACCTTATTAATCTTTATCACAACTAGTTCAAATGACTCAAATAAAACTAGTTAGAGAGTTGTTCAATTGTTTATATTCTCATAGAAGTATACAAGACACAATTGAAGAAAAATCAATTTTGATTCACTCGAATCATTTCAAGAACATTATAGCCACAGTTTGCAAAAGATTGCATTCCTTAATTTATAAATGTATTAGTTCATGAACAAACCGATTTAGAACATAACCTACTCAAGTACGCAAACATGTACGCACACTTAAGTAGCCGGACTGAGTTTGGGTTTCCCAGTACGCGAACGGGTACGCATACTTACAACCTCAGTTGAATTCCGGAACTTGGACTTACGCCAGTACGCGTACGTGTACGCATACCATGGTTCCCGGACCAGGACCTTACACAAATGTGAATACACACACTATGTTTTTATTCAATCATGGTTATATGTTCTAAACTCTCATTTCAATCATTGAAACATTCTTAGAAGACGACAATAGATGTCTCATACAACTATTAGCTCCAAAGCAATTTTCAAGTGATCGAATGATCAATACGAACCATTCCGAGTCTGCACCAAATGATTGCATCACACAAATCATGTAATATGTACAAGGAGATTTTCACATGATCATCTTTTGACTTTCGTCTATAGGAAAGTGTATAATTGAAGTCTATATATCAAATATCAAATGTGTATAATTGAAGTCTATATAGCAACACGACTTTTGTCTCAAATAGGAGATAGAGTAGATAGACTTTTGAGTGATAGATGAGTTCAAGTCTCCACATACCTTTTGTTGATGAAGTTCCACAAGTTCCCTTGAGTAGTTCTTTGTCTTCATTCGATGAACGTCGTGAAGTCTAAAGCTCAACTACACTTTCTATCCTAATCCGAGACTTAGCTATAAGTAGTCTAGAAATCAAGACTTATAGTTTTGGCAACTAAACTTGACAAACAAGCAACACTTGCGAGTTCGACCGAGCAGTGCTCTAACAATCTCCCCCTTTGTCAATTTTAGTGACAAAACTATCAATACATATGGATTACAAAATAAATAAACTTTGTAGCTTCTCATCCAAATGCTTGATCTCCTTGGTTCTTCAACGTTACTCGAAATCTTCGTCACTTCCAAGTACTCCAGTGATTTTGAACGTGTTCTACTCAGTATCATAGTTGTTGAAGATCCGTAGCTATAACAATAAGAAAACAGTTGTTCTCAATCATTGTTATACAGTGTCATAGTATTATTACACAGCATCAAAGTCCAATTGTATCACAACTCTGACAACAATACTATGGTGATATGTATCACTCCGCCTTAGTCAAATACTTCATCTCACAATGAAAACCACTCCCCCTTACATAATGATTCGTAAATCATATGTATTTGTAGTGTGAACTACACATTAATTCTCCCCCTTTTTGTCAATATAAATTGGCAAAGGTACGAAAACTAGTGGGATCCTAATGAAATTTTCATAGAGATACTTCATGACCGAAATATAAACACATATCAACTTTGTTTCGATGATTTCACATAGTCGAAACTTAGTGTATTCATCAAGGAGTTCATAAAGATACAAGATAACCCCTACAATATTCCACAGCCGCACTCCCCACAAAGATTTGGCAATCAAGCACAAGTGTACACATTTAGGGGTGGGTGGGTCCCTGGACCCTGGACCCACCTAAATTTCCAGAAAAACTCAATTGATAGTAAGAGTTTTAGTCTTTTGTAGTGTGCGAGACATTAATTTTTCTTGTCAGCCGATAATGGCAATTAAGGATTCCACTGAGAATGCACAAAATTTTTGTTCCTGCTTTTACTATACTAGGCTACTACCTCCCCCTCTTCGTGGTTTTTATCCAACTTTTCCTTTTGTTAACGTTTTATAATAATTTGATTTGATGCTTCCTTTAAAAAGTTAATTGATTGTTTAAAATTATGATCTTATGATATACATGGCACTTGCACTTGGACGTGTATTCAAAATTTACTAGTTGCTACTTGTTTGTTTACTATCTTTCTATTTCGAAGTTAATTTTGTATAATTACCCATATAAAATTAGAACCTTTCGTTAATGTAGAGAGGTATCACAGGAAAAAGTTAGGAGAAATGATGCAACTGCCGCACTATTTTGAGGCAAGCCGTTATGACTTACATAGGACCAATATTAGTCAAGGTGCAACTTTTTTCCATGGTTAACTACCCAACCAAAATTTTTGGCTCCATCACTAATCAAGGTATCTCCAAATTTTAGACACGCTTGCAAGGGTGACACCTTAATCACCAAAAATAACATACATGTAATTTTATTTCCAAAATACAATATATAACTACAAGGATTTTGACCATGGACACCATCTGGTGAAGCATATCATGTGCAACCACCACAACCTGATATTTCTACTTATCAAGGTTATGTAGCGGAACCCTCCATGCCAACTCATCAAGGTTATCAAGCCAATCAAGGTATCTCCAAATTATTAGACATGTTTGCAAGGATGGCACCTTAATCAACAAAAATAACATAAATGTAATTTTATTCCTAACTACTTAACAATATTTTCTTCAGTGTAAATTAATGAAAACTATGAAGAGTTAAAGTTCAAATCTGAAATAAAAATACTAAAAGTTAAAACGTCGAATCAATTACATTTAATTCAAACTACACAAAATGTACAACTGCTTGTTGATGTGGGTGGTGAATTTGATCTTCATTACTAGAGATAAGAGTTAAATTGTACATTTAAGGATATCGAAGAAATGTTCTAGTTGTAAACTTTTGTTGTTTATTATTTCAAATTCCTCCAAAGTTCTTATGACCAATTCATCCCCAGTCTATCCCTTATTGGAATTTGATTTACTTGCATAATATTGTTTTACTTCTTTGTTGGTTGGGCTGAAATAACAACTTAACGAAGAAACATGATAGTGGTGAGGGTTTTCCAGTTTCTTCGCAGAATTCTTGATGAACACTCTCTCACTTAAATATAATCCGGTGATATTGATATTAAATTCTACAAATAGCATGGACTTCTTCGATAGTAAAACGAACTCTGGGTCGGGGTGCTGAAGCCATATTTCAGAAAAATGGTATAAGATTAAATAATTAGTGATAGATTAGAAAAAATATATACGATATTATAAACTATTTATATGGGATTAGAGGTTTATGTTGGTTAATATTCGTCAGTTATGAGGAAGAACATCTACAGACGAAATCAATACAAGGATTTCTCATCAACTATTTGCTTTTGCCTAGCAAGCCGCTCGTAACCAAAATATGGACATGATATCGTTGACACCAATAGAGTTGATTCAGAGAGTGAAGCTTCTTCGGCTCGCCTACTCACTCATGTTGAGGGCGAAAGGACCACAAAATGAACTAGACCCCTAAAGAACCTCAACCGTAGCTTCTTTAGCTCACCTGAAGTATCAGTCTTATGTTCTACAATCCATATGATGATTTGAAATATACAAACTTGTGACTTTCGTACCATGTACCAAAATGTTTTTGTGGCTTAAAAATTACTCCATGACAAAAATAAAATAAAATAATACATTGTGGCCCATCTAAATTTGATCAATAACTCGAAACTTACGTATAAATCTTAGCTCACACGCTGTTCAAGCGTTTTTAGATGTAGCAGCATCACAACCAATCATTGGAAAATATAAATGACATTTAATCAACTCACTTTATTTTGATAAATTTTTTTTTGAAAGTATCATCACAACCATCAATTTGTCCAATGGTTTCTTGTATTGCTGCTAGATAGCCGCAAGATAAAAAATGCTCAAAAAGTGTGAAAACATAGGGGATACCAAATACACCCGACTTTTTCGTTCTACATCATGTATAGACAAAACTTAAAACAATTGCAAGAAGACCAACTTAATGATCCTTAATAATATGTATAGAGTTAATATCTCAACCTCTACTCAATCAGTATTATATAGACACAAGGTCCGTGAACCTGATTGTTAAGCAAAGTACTTGAACGAATCAATATCCAAGATCAATCTAGTCGTATCCAAATAATTCAATCGGAATTCTGCCAAGTTGTTAAACTTGTAAGCTATCTTTCAAGATACAAATTCTCCAAGAAACTAGTCTCGTAATCGATTAAAATTAGGACTTATCTACGTAGATTGAATATGTACAAACCTGTGTAAATCCAATTATAAAGATAAACAATATAATGCGGAAAAGGAAAAACACAAGACACTAGAAATTTTGTAAACGAGGAAATCGCAATAGCAGAAAAATCCCGAGACCTGGTCTAAATTGAACACCATATTGTATTAAGCCACTACAGACACTATGAGGTCCTTTCGACTTACATCTACCCCCCAATCGATTCAGCCACTTCGGACTGGAATGTAGAACATATTTTTTATTCCAAAATCCACCTAGTGCCATTGTGACTTGGAATGTGCCTCATAATTTATAGTATGCCTCGTGATTCAAAATCCTATTAGTGACTCAAATTTTGATATATGATGTTAGAGCATAACTTAGTT
This sequence comes from Papaver armeniacum, assembly GCA_023531295.1. Taxonomy (NCBI): domain Eukaryota; kingdom Viridiplantae; phylum Streptophyta; class Magnoliopsida; order Ranunculales; family Papaveraceae; genus Papaver; species Papaver armeniacum. Next base: position 12,921 of record JAJJWW010002961.1, read on the forward strand.
GAACTCACCAAGCGTTGGTATGTCAAGTTTGGTTGTCATATTTTAGTATCAAAAGTCGCTTGATTAAATACTAGAGTCAACTTCGTTTAGGTTAGACTAGAAAGTCTAGGAATGTTGAGACATACAAGTATCATTCCGAAGACCTGAAGAATGAGAATAAGTAATGATGCAACGATGACATCATCCTTCTACTTGAGGTTAGTAATACCGACTTGACTTGTTTCCATTCCTAACGTATCTTTAAAGTCGTATTATATTGAAAACATAACATGTGAAGTTGTATATATATATATATGTATATATATTGTATATATATATATATATATATACATATATACTCTAGTGGTTAGACTTGGTCATATCATTATGATCAAAGTGTCAAGGAATTTATTGAATTACAAATATAACACTTATCTTTTGAACTTCGTAAATACAACATCAACATAATATATGTATTTAGTTACTTGATTATGTGTAGGATATAGATGTGATTTCATCCTAGAAAAGTATGTATTATTACATTGGTTTAAGGAAGTACATGTATGAACTTGATTCATAATCGAAAGGGAAATCATGATTGGTCCGGTTCTTTATTAAATATCTTTTGGATGACCATTACAAGATGAAAAGGTAAAACCTATCTTAACTTATGTTGAGAATTGAGGTATAACCGGTCATAGCAGCCTATAATGTGTAGCATGTTGTAATCGGTCACAAGCTACTTTGTGAAGCAAGGTGTAACCGGTCACAAGCTACATTGGGAAGTTAGTTGTAATCGGTCACAAGCTACTCTGGGAAGAAAGGCGTAACCAATCACAAGCTAATTTGGGAAGTAAGGTGTAACCGATCACAAGCTACTTTGGGAAGCATGAGGTAACCGGTCACAACTTAATTTGGGAAGCATGGTATAACCGGTCACAACTTAAATTGCGAGTCATGGTATAACCGATCCCAAGGAGAAAAATCGAGTTTCCAGTGTTCACGAATCAGGGTTTGCTGAGAGAAACTTCTAGATGTCGACATTATTTGAACATGTACATAACTCTTATCATTAATTGTTCAATGATATTCCTTGATACTGATCCCGAACCGAAATATTGAAAAGCATTTAATTATGATTTTCATAATATTTGTTTTAATTACCAGCAATATTAAAACATATCCTCAGGAAAATATTATTAGTTAATGTCCTACACTAATAATAGAAATTTTCTTAGAGAGATTTCGGAAATATTGGTTAACATTTATTGGAAATAAAAAAACCGAAATTAGGTAGTTTAATGAATATCTTTAGAATATTTTCGATTTTGGAATTTCCTTGTTGTACAAACAACCTTGGTATATAATTACTTGAGTTTGCATTTCATGCAAACTATCCAAAGAGACATGAGAACTTCATTCGTGTTGTTTCAGGTGGAGTCGTCTATCCAGAGAGGAAAGTACCCTAATTAGGCGAAATCTCTTACGATCGCTCGTTTAAAGGCTTCTGCGGGATCAAGAAGCTCTAAGAGTACCGTTGGGTGGGAAACTAGATAATTGCATTGTTATTTTAGTTTTTGATTATTGATTTGATTGATGAACAGTTGTTGAAACTTTGATTGCACTTAGTTTGATTATTCTTGAGAGCCTTCTCTTCTAACATAAGGGTCACTCAAACTAGATAAAAGTATTGACGTGATCTTTAGAACCATTTGCGGATCTAATGACATCTTGTGATAAGGCAATTGAGAAGGTTATTGAGAAGGCAATTGAAGATCTGAAGACGAATAAGATTTTCTTAATAGTTTTCGTATCTTGTAAATTTAGTGCACAAACCTTGATCAGATGGGATCCAACTAGAATCGTGTTTATCTTTGATAGACTTGATTGTCAAGTTGTGTAAGATCGACATCGCTTTATAGTTACTCTTTGAGTTCTATATTGATTGATTGCAAATCCAGAAATTGGTTATTTCGGTAATCAAGTTTTAAATTTATCTAACCAGACAAAGGAGTTTATTAGTTTAAACGGAAGAGCCTTTGTCAACAACTCAACATATCTTTTACCAAAGATTGATTAGAGTGGTTACCAAACAGATTCATTCCTTTGCTGTTTGGAATACGATCCAAAGGAGTAGCTATTCACGTGCGTGACTCTAAAAGTCGAAGGCGCATGGATACCGAGGAAACTAAGTTGCTTGGGATAGTCTACTTGGCATTAGATTTTGTATAGCGGCTTAATTCTGAGAGTATTCAAAACTAGACTAAGTCCCGGGTTTTTCTGCATTTAGTTTCCTCGTTAACAAAATCTTGCTGCGTTATTTACTTTACTTTTGCATTATAATTGTCTTATTATAATAAAGTAAATGACACTTGTACGTTAATCCTAGTTACTTGATATTGATCTTATAGTGTTTCGGTTTTATATTGTACCTATTATCAAGTGAACACTTTGTTGTTGTATTGTATCGATCGCATATCAATAGACGATCACACAAAGTGTATACCATAGTTGTTGTATTGTCTCGGCTTTGTCCATAGAGATCACACTTGGTATAAGACTTATAGGTTGATATTAAAAAGATTGTGGTGTATTTGGGTACCCTCGTCTTTTCATATGAACCTAGACCAATTGAATCCACACTATGATTTAAATCGTCAGTTTTTTTTTTTAAATATAATTTAAATTATTGACTGAAAGGAATTACAATTATTTTGATCAACCTGAATTAATTTCTTTTGAATCCAAGAAAGCCAATTAATAAAGTCATAGAGGATTCATAAAAATTAGGACTCATCTACTACATTAGTTGCATATCTAGGAACATAAGAACATGTCCAAAATTCAAAAGAGTTCGTAATATGTAAAAAATCTTCTATTAAGCTACTTGTAGTCCAATTAGAAAATGCAGACTTTCTACTCATGGCATTTATCACGTTCTGATAATCTCCTTCCAAATCAAGGACATGCCTAGCAAGGGGCTAATCTAGGTATAACCCGCTCTAATTCTGGCCCAACTTTATTTTACATGCTTTGAATTTGTTTTTATTGTCCACTTATACAAGCATTTTCGCCCATTTATGAGATAATTTTTGGGCCAATTAATATATATTTTTATTCAAAAGAAAAAAAAACTCTTCGTGTCGACACAATTATCTCATAGTTTTCTTCCGTAAACGATAAATTTCTTTTCGTGGTCACTTTTTGTTATTGGTTTTATTCATCTTAACTTTTAGTTATCTATCTATCTAGTATTCGATTTGTGAATCAGAATTAGCCATTAATTACACGATTTATTTCAAAAAATATTGTCGCGCGCGGCCTTCAATCGCTTTGCAAATTAGTGATATTCCAATACTTCCCAAAGAAAATCCTGGATCCGCCCCTATTCCGAATATATAATCTCAACCTAACTCTTCTGGTTTGGGTATTGTTATTCGTAATGATGCTTGAGAGTTCTTAGATGCCAAATATATTTCAACTATAACAAGAGATACCGATCATGATGAAGCTTTAGCCGTTTAGAGTTTTCAATGGGCATAACTACTGAATTATAATAAAGTACTTGTACAAACAGATAATAAGGGCGTGGATGAATCAATTTTTTTCTTTGTTTTATGGTTGTCGAAAAGAAGATATCAATCATATTAGAGCTTTGTTATCTTTTTTACCTTCTTGTATGATTTCTTATGTAAATAGATAATGTAATAAACCAGCTGATAAGTTGGTCAAGTTTCCTAGTAAGAATATATATACATGTGTGCGGTGTGTAAATCCTCCTAATATGATTAAAATACCTTTTCTGCTTGACACAAGAAGAAGGTATCATGTATGTTTACCTTTCTAATAATAAAACTTGAGTTTCCTTTAAAAAAAAAAAAGTTCCAGCCTAACGTTATTAAGGGACAATCTGTTTATCAAAGTGGCCATTCATTATCGCGCCTAGTAAGCAATTCGGGGTACGGGAGAAGTTTGAGACAAAAAACGTATGTGTATCGGATTTGAACAATTCGAATTCTGGAAAAAAGTTGGTCAACGGTTCGTAATTCAACAATAGTTCACAACGATATACGTACGTGTATAATTCGATTTACTAATTTGAGTTCGTATGTTACAATGCACGCAACTTGATCGATCGCACATACCAGAGACCCAAGTGCATTTCAGAGACACAACACTTTGAAAATTCGGCACACAACAAATTAATAGAAAATACATTTTTAATGTTAATTACATAATATATTATACAAATATATATTAAGAATAATCACCAACAATGTATTAAACAGATAATTCATTAAGAATAATCATCAACAATGTATTATACAAATAATACATTATTCTATCCCAATAGTTGGAGCCTGACTTGTGAAGGGAATGGTCATGGGTTCAATTCCCATTATTAATATATCAGTGTAGCTCGATTCACTAATCCCAAACAACTATCAATATCTCAGTCTAGATCGACTCCCTCAATTCAAACAACTGTCCAGATTAGATTAGCGAATAATACTCAAACCTGATTCGGTGTTGGAGAAGTACGACCAAATTGTTTGTTCCTGAATAAAGCGTTAAAATTCATCTAGCCTATCCCGTCATAAATTCCAAATTTGTGTACTCGTGTACAAAATGATTTCTGAATATGTTACAATGCACGCAACTTGATCACACATTCCAAGCGTGAGGAGATGTGATGTGTTTTAAATCCGTATAAATATCATAGTCTAGCTCGACTCACTCAACCTAAATAGCTGTGAGTAGATCGACTTCCTCAGCTCAAATAGCTGTATGAATTAGATCATCAAATAATATGTGATCCTGGTTCGGGTTGAAGAAGTTCGCCCGTATTGTTCCTTCCTGAATAAAGCGTTAAAATTCGTGAATCATTTGATGAATTTCTAGCTAAGATTTCTCGTCGTAAATTCCAAATTTGTTTTTTCATGTACAAAATAATTTCTAAAGATATTACCATGCACACAGCTTAATGACGCATTCCAAGCTTGACTAGATGTGATGTGTTGTAAATCCTTCGTTTAGGCCAGTTTCAATGGGCATGGAAATCTGGTTAGTTTGGCAGTTTTGCACCCACTACGGAGATGCATCACTGGAAAACTGAACTGGCCAACTGGAAAATATGTCACTTAGCCAGGCAAGGTGCGGTTTCTATCGAGCGGTAGAGTCTCGACCACTCGATGGGAACTACACGCGGTCAAGTCTTAATCGCTAGCGGCCTATACTTTGGCGCCCGGTGTAAACTACAACGCTCAGTGTATCTCATCCAACGACCAGAAATCCATCATCCTATAAATAATCCACTCCAATTTCATTTCAACTCACACCTTCTCTGCTCTTCTCAACTCTCCTCACATTTGGTATACTCTAACACATATTTCACTATTTTTACTCTCATCTTCTCTATAATTCGCTATTGTATATTTATTTATTTATTTATTTTAATATGGATTCTCAACCTGACTCTCAAGGTGGAAAAAGCACCAAAGTGAGGGGTCCAAGATTCACCGTATCCAAAGATGAGCATTTGCAGGAACTATGTATTTCCCAACAACAAAGTACCAAGTCGTGGGATAACATATTTCAAAATTTTCAAGAAGAATCTCTGAAGTACATCAACAGTCGTGATGCAAGTGGGTTTTAAGGTCGCTTCATTATAATCAACACCCAGTTTGCCTAATATGTTGTTGCTATAATGCAAGTCGTTCGTGGCCAAGAGAGCGGTGTTGTTGACGTGGAAATAAAGTGTCTAAATGATCGGCACCACAAAGATGGAAAAAATTTCCTTATGAAAGTTGTTATCATATTTTAAAGGTGTTTCCTAAATATGATCTAGCCTTGTTAGATGGTTTGCAGCATGTACGCTAAAAGATCAGCATACACTTCTTCTCCTTCAACACCAAGTTTACAATCATCTCAATCATCTCGACCTCCATGCAATCCATTTTCTTCACCAGATACCACCAAAAAAAAAATAAAAAAAATCCAACTTAAATCTCAATGCAAGATAATAGCCATGAGTGTGATGATGACCCTTGATTGTAAAATTTAATTTGGGAGAAATTCCATACTTTAAATCTTCAAACAAAGATGACTTGTGCAAAATATTTTTGTTGTTCAGTGACTTGGGAAGACCAAAAAAAAACGTGCCATATCCAACAATCATAAGAAATAGCAGCTTCAACGATAACAATTGGTTTTGCGTGATGACCTAGGTAGGGCATCCAGTCCATACGCAACGCATGAAGTCAAGACTACCTAGCATTCCTGTTAAAATCTCATATTCTGGGTTTGCTTTAATATTTCTCTAACATCTGCATCAGTTGGTTTTCATAAATAGGTTGAACCAAAATAATTAATCGTTGTTTCGCAAAACAACGCAAAATACTTGTATGCAATTGTTTTTCCCATACGAAGGTACTCATCGTTAAAATCAGTAGGTTTGGCATAACTTAGAACCCATAAGGCCGAAGTAACCTTTTGTTCAGGACTATGACCTCTAATATTCAGTGCATCATATTGATAATTAAATTGAGTTATATCTGAAAAAGCTAATTAATAATCTTTAACACCAAATGCCTGGGCATGCTGAGTCAACCTTGGAAATTTTGATCAGAGATCACACAATCAGGAAGAAAATAATTGTGTGTCAGCTTCTCATGGAACTCATCCCTCCGCCGATACGTATATTTTCTTTTGAATACTTATCTTGGCTTTGGATGTCTAGATATCTTCCCTAATGAATATAGTTGTAGCAAAATATTGGTTAGTTCTCTATCTTCGTATGAATCATCATATATTTGTCGCAACACCTGAACAAATATTCGTTGTTGTGATTCAAATCGATCCATATGAATACACATCTTTTCATCAGAAGAATCAATTGATTACAAAACTAAAAGTAAGTAAATTGAATATTAAGGTAGAAGGAATAAGATGATAGTGTATTATTTATGAAGATTTTTTTAGGTGTGAATAAGTTGAATTTAATGGGGTGAATATATAGGGTGTGATGTGGTAATAGTCGTTAGAAAATTAATTGTTAAAGACAGAATTACCACCGACCGGTCTAGTGTACATCACTAACGGTCTATAAAGACTCAATCACTTTAACTCTTTTACCATAGTGTCACGGCCAATTTACCAGGCCCCCTTGCATAACATATTAGAGCAGTTCCTGTGGAATGAACAAACTCAGAGTTTGTTCATTTTGCTCCCACTATGGAATGAACAAACATGAAAAATGGATGTTCAAATCAATATATTTGTTGATTTGAACATCGAGATGGAACAACCAGCGCGCGTCCGTGGTAAGGACGGGCGTACTTGCTACCAATGCTGGCGTCCGAAGAAAAACGCCAGCGTTTTTACCTTCAACACAAGTTTTTATTTAAAGCGCCCGTGTCCGTATTAGAAACGCCAGCGTCTGACCTAATGGCGCCAACGACTCAATCTGAACGACTGTAAAAACTTGTGATCCAACAACTATATTTTTTGAAATCTATAAATACTCCTCATTTCAACTCTAAATTCACACATTCTACACATTCTTCACTCTCAAATCATCTACAAAAATGCCTCCCAGAGTTCGTGATGTTAGATACACTCAACAAGATGATTTAGCTATTTGCAGAGCCTACGTTTTTCAAACACAAGATGTTGCCACTGATGTTGCTACCGGTAGGAATGTATCACAATCGACGTTCTCGGAGAAAGTTTTTGAAATGTTCGCTGCTGAAACGATGAACATTAATAGGCGTGATTGTCAAGGATTGGCGCATCGTTTTAGTGTAATTAGTTGTAATATATTGGAGTTTATCGCTCAACTAATGGAGAATCACAAAAATAAGCTCAACGGTGAAGCCGATCATGAAGTGGAACCCAGAACTCTAGCGATGTGGCCAGCATCTCACCGCGGTCGTCTTTTCGAATTCCATGCTTGTTTCAACATTCTTAGGGTGCTCATCAAATACGATCCCTACATCGCCCTAGGAATTCCACCACCCGCCGAGAATTGACACTTATGTAGTAGTTATTTTAATTTATTGTATTTCTTTTATTCTCATGTATGATGTGGTTGTTCAATGCAGTATGTTTTTATTTATGAAATTGATGGTGCAATGTTTAATCGAGGAAATTGATATTGATGGTTTTAGATAATCGTAATAACACAAAATAAACAACAAATTAAATACCATAATACCATAGTGAATCGATTTGTCATACAACTTCAATCAGCTTACTCCACCAAAAAACACCTGGGACATTCCCAGATTTGCCTTCCATATGTGTCTTCTTCAGAAGACGTCTGTAAATGTATAAAAGTCTTGCAAACGGGCTTTGAACATGCACTGATTCTCTGTGGACAATGTTTGTATTCATGATCTCCATATCCACAATGCTTGCAGTGTTATAGCTCATTCTTCAATTTGGCTTTAAGTTTGAAGTTTTTGCAGAGTGTTGCAATCTTTTCTTCTTCTTGTTTTTTAATCTTCATAGCATCATCCAGCATATGTGGTTCCTCTGGACAGTTGGGATCTTGACATTGCAAATACCTGAGCTTTTCCGGTTGTGATTCAATCACCATTCTAAAGCGTGAACAACCTTCCCGCGGACACTTTGAATACATCCAAGGACATTGCATAAGACTGTGGTTATCCATGAAACATAATGGACAAACCTCTTTTGCTTCAACACATTGCTTCGCTTTGCCTTTAGAAAACATGGTGGATGTTGAGAAAGAAATCGGATGGTTTGGTTTAGAATAAAACCTAGTGGCATATTTATAATAGAAAATAGGCGTTGGTAATTCAAACGGGCGGTTTTAGTAAAGTCGCGCGGTTTTACTACAAGCGCCAACTTCTATGTAATTCAAATGGGCGCTTAAAGGAAAGACACCAGCGCTTTTACTACAAACGCTAACGACCAAATTTCCAACGGCTCACTTTTCTTTCTTGACCTATAAATTTCATTCCTCCCATCTCCAAAATCATATCTACTTCTTCTTCTTTTGCTAAATCTCTCCCCCTTTGCAAAAATGTCTGTTAGAAATCGTGGTCCCAAGTTTACTCAAGAAGAGGATATAAGTCTATGCAAAGCATATTTCTTTCATAGGGTAATCACTGGTGTTGTTATTTCTCATGACGGTTCTTTTTGGGAGAACGTTTTTTCAATGTTCTTCTCACTGACGGGAAACCCAAGAAACCGAGATGCTCGTCGATTGCGTGCTCGTTTTCATTATATTAGGCTTGCAGTCCAGCCATTTCTTGATCTGGTAATAGAAATTGATCGAGAAAAGTTCATCGGTGTAACTGAAGATGAAGTGATCCAAACAACTCTTGATAATTGGGAGGAAGCTCACGGTAAGCCTTTTCTTTACGAAGCGTGTTTTAGAATTCTAAAAGATGGTCCATCTCAAGCACATCGTTACTGCACTCAAATGCCGCTGCCGGTCTTTACAATGGAAGAAGATGTTGCTCTTGTTCGATGTTGGTTACATCGTATGATGAGACCAATGAACAATGATAATTTCTGGGAAAGAGTATTGGGACATTTTGTAGCATCGCGGAACGAAGCCATAAGAAACAGTAAGAGCCTAGAACTAAGAATTGCATTTATCACTAATGAAGTTAAACATTATATGGAAGTTTTGTGGATAGTTCACCGTAGCTATTCTGGATTATCCAACGAAGAACTGGTGAGTATCTTCCCTTTTTCCTCACTGATCAACTGCATTATAAATATCTGAACTTGTTTTTTCTATGTTTTACAGAAAACCATCGCTCAGACCAAGTTTACTGAAGAAAGCGGAAGAGAGTTTAAGCATTTTGAATGCTATGAACTCTACAAAGAGAATGTCGCTGGATTTGATGTTTTTGTTGTTGATTTGATATTATTTGCAAGTTCAAATTGTAATAAATTTCGCTTAATTTGAAGTGGAAATCTCTATTTTAAATCTAAAATATTTTCGTTCATTGATGCCAATTCTTTTACAAGATATACACTTAGGCAATAATAAAACGTACTAACAACTTCAATAAAAATCAAGTACAAGTTTTGGCCTCCTGTTTATCTTCATTTGACGTATCTTCCATTCAACGCGGTCTTTGACAGTTTCGCCTTTGTTTTTGAATTTTTGGTTGTTAACTTTCAAAACTGGAGCTCTTCTTTGCCTTTTAGCGGAACATTTTCTTGGAGCAACTTCAACAACTTGCACTTCCCTCTTATAATTTTCAATCTTTTTAAAACTCCCACATATCTTAGAAACAACAGCTTCAAGTTTTGCATCACAAAAAAGTGTGATCGCCTTTTCAGCCATTGAGAAATAGAATTTAGAAGAGAAAATTCAAGATAAGTGAATTTTGATGTGAGTGAATTGTTTGAAATTGATGGTAATTTATAGAAGTAAAAAGTGAATTTCGAATTTTAAAAAAACTACCCGTTGGCGTTTTCGCTAGAAACGCCAGCGTTTTACGCTCGAACGCCGCGTTGGATCCGCGCTAGCGTTTCTCCTTCCAACGCCGGCGCTTTACCTACGGTCTCTAGCGTTTGTCTTACGTCCGCGCGCTTAATTATCTAATGCCAAGTGCTTTACCATAGTGGAAAAACTCGTTTGGCCATCCACCTGGCTGAACAAACACATGGGTTTGTTCATTCCCATAGGAATTGCTCTTAACATTTGTCTGCCTTTACTCTTCCCCGTAGGAACTGGCCTTATCTAGATATCACGTAGTGCCGTACACAAGGGTGGACCAAAACGAGCGTGCACCTTATCACAGTGCATTTTGTTCATTAAAAATTAAGAAGTTCCAGTCAGAACAGTAGAGCCTTTGTTGTAGATCCGAAAGACTTTTTACTTCTTACATTACCTTACTTTAGTTAGACTGAGAAGAGAGAGTTGTTGGTAGCTGAAAAAATACACACGGAGAGATGATCTCTCAGTTCTTCGTTTTGTCTCAGAGAGGCGATAACATCGTCTTTCGTGATTGTAAGTTCTAGGGTTCAATCTGATTCAATACCATTCTGCATGTTTTGATTTGATCGCTTAAAATCCCTAATTTGCAATCTCTTAATTGAGTTTATGTATTAGTAGATCTTCAATGTGCTCAATCGCGAGACTAATTTCTTATAAGAATTTCACAATTTGTCATAGAAATTATTACTAATTACATTATTACTTGCAGATCGTGGAGATGTGCCAAAAGGAAGTGCCGAGATATTTTTCCGGAAAGTGAAATTCTGGAAAGAAGATGGAGAAGAAGAGGCACCACCTGTCTTTGTAGGTATTTGTTTACTTAGATAAGACTTATTAGTCTGAATTTCTCGTAGTTGTTTCACTTAGTTTACTGGTCTTAGAAGGGTTTCACTTGGTCTAGATGTCTTCAATTGAAACAATGCCAATTGCTTTGGTGTTAGATTCCCACATATCTTACATAGTATCAGAGGAGGCACATATGTCAATGGCCGAACAGCTAGCTGTACTGTCTGGCACATCTAATAGGTAGTGTTGAGAAAAGAATTGTTTCGCATGGACATTGAGACCCTAGCAAAGCCTTGTTTATATGGATGGCGGACAAGTTCACTCGCTGCCAAGTGATTTTGATTTTAGATGCTGTTATTGTTTTGTTTCCTTTTATTACTAGATTGTAATTGTATTGACATTTCTTCTCCCGAAGGTACTAATAGTTGTTTTCCTATTGTTATTTTTTTGAGAATAGAACCTGGATGGAGTGAACTACTTTCACGTGAAGGTTGCTGGATTGATCTTTGTTGCTACAACAAGGGTTAATATGTCACCTTCTCTTGTTTTGGAGCTTTTACAAAGAATTGCACGTGTTATTAAGGATTATCTTGGTGTTCTGAATGAGGACTCTTTTAGAAAGAATTTCGTCCTTGTATATGAATTGCTGGATGAAGTTATAGTAAGTAGTATCCTGTTTTTTTAAGTTGTTATCTGTCAATGATACATATTTCTAGCATTTACTGAATTTGTATTGATTCTCCACATTAGTTTGAAACAGAATATTTCAAGTCATTTTGATTTAACCTACCCCAACTTGTTTGGGACTAAAGGCTTGGTTGTTGTTGTTGTTGTACTTTTATTTAGTCATTATCATTGAATGACAATCACTTCTCACGTCATTTCTGCACTAAATATAGAAAAATCACATCTGCATTCTCTTCAGTAACATGTATCCTTACAGTTCAGCAGCCTGTTACAATGGATATTGTTTGATTTGTATTCTTGTGTTTTGCTGAATCTAGAGAGCATTTCTATGGACAGTCCACTTACCATCCACATGTTGAACCTGATCATTTCTTGTTTATCCAGGACTTTGGTTATGTACAAACAACATCTACTGAAATGTTGAAGTCTTATGTATTTAATGAACCAATTGTGGTTGATGCTGCACGTTTGCCACCCCTTGGTCCCGCTGCCATGTTCATGGTATATTCACTTGTCTTATTTTTGGTATCTCATGCTTATCCAACTGCTTAGATTGACTTCAACTACTTGCATCCGCAGCAAGGGACCAAAAGGATGCCGGGTACAGCTGTAACAAAATCTGTTGTAGCAAATGAACCTGGAGGCCGAAAGAGAGAGGAAATTTTTGTTGACATAATCGAGAAAATAAGTGTAACATTCAGCTCAAGTGTAAGTACCTTCTGTTGGATATATATTCTCTGTTTAAACGACTAACTTTACTAAGTCTGTTTTAATTGTTACTTATCTTTTTGATTCGTGTCCGTTGTAACTGTTGTTATCTGTTATGGAATAAACAGGGATATATACTCACTTCCGAGATCGATGGTACCATCCAAATGAAGAGTTATCTTTCAGGAAACCCAGAAATACGTCTAGCTCTGAATGAAGACCTGAACATAGGAAGAGGCGGGAGGTCTATTTATGGTATTTGTCGGTTTATTTGCCAATACTTTGTTGTTGTCTTTGCAAGTCTTTTCTTATGGTGTAGGGCTCAGGTCTATCCAGTCAAGTATGTGACGTGCTTTTAAGATAAAAAATGTTAAATTTAGGAAGATTTAATTTTAATTTCTTAAGTTTGTCTGCTTACGGTTTGAAATTTGCTTCAGAGTTTGATTTGTGTTTGCTATACGCGTTTATTGTTATTATGTCATCCGTAGTTGTACTCGTCTAGATGATATAGGGAGCTCTTTTTTCCTTCTTTTTCCAAGGGTCAGTTATAATTCTCTGCATGTTTTTCCTACAGATTATAGTAGTTCTGGTGGAGCAGGTGCAGTGATATTAGACGATTGCAACTTCCATGAATCAGTTCATCTCGATAGTTTTGATATGGACCGAACTTTGTCACTGGTGAGTGGAAGCGATACTGTCAAATAGACTTGGAATGTTGCACTATAATTGAAGAGACTTCCCTCAAATAAAGAAAATAAACTAAAATTGAAGTGACTGTCCTTCCTTATTACAGGTCCCCCCAGATGGTGAATTTCCTGTCATGAACTACCGTATGACCCAGGAATTCAAGCCTCCTTTTCGTATTAATGCACTGATTGAAGAAGCAGGGGCATTTAAGGTGAATATAATTGTCCACAAGTTGCATATTTTCGACATGATGCTTTCTGAATCAGATCATGTCTAAACAATTGCCTATTTTAATTGATTAGGCTGAAGTTATACTTAAAGTACGTGCTGAGTACTCATCAAACATCACTGCAAATACAGTTGCTATACAGATGCCTCTGCCAAAATATACTACTAGGTGTTTAATCTAGCTTGAGATCACATTTCCGTCCCTTTTCTTGTAGAATTATCACTAAAATACTTCTTGAACTCAAATGGAAATTGTCATTATTTCGTTCAACACTAACTATTGTAAGTATGCCGCAAATTGCTACAGGGTTAGTTTTGAGTTGGAACCTGGAGCAGTTGGAAACACTACTGATTTCAAAGAATCAACTAAGAAACTTGAATGGGGGTTGAAGAAGGTTAAATTTTAGTTATTTTAGTTTTGATTCTGTGAATTCATCTTTCTTCAAACTTAGGGAAAATTTGATACGAGTAGTAGAAAGCTTTGTGCTATCTTTATAGTTTATCTGTTGGTGTTTTGCTAATGATATGAGAAATATGTTCCAGATTGTTGGTGGGTCTGAACACACTCTCCGTGCAAAACTTACTTTTTCACAGGAATCACATGGTAGAATTTCCATGCTGTTATTGTATTATCCATTCTGTATTTTGGTTCCGCGAGACGAGATGCATATAGTCTGATTTTGTTTCACATGTCACTGAATACAGCAAATATCATGAAAGAAGCTGGGCCTGTAAGCATGACTTTCACAATACCGATGTATAATGCTTCAAAGCTTCAGGTGAGGTGTTCTGTTCATAGAGTGTTTATACAAAAAAGATTGATATTAAGATATGTTTGTTGAGTTTAGTTGTTTACTGGCTTTCTCAATTACACCAAGCATATTATCTTTCGCTTAGTTGTTTACTCATTCCTTAATTAATGACAATTAAGGAATGAGTACATCTTAATATGGCTTAGATTGAGTTCAAAATATGTTTGTTAGGTTCTTACTTGTTTACTAGTTTTCTCAATCACATCAAGCATCTTATCTTTTGCTTAGTATTACAATAAACTTTCTTAGCGAAAAGCAGTACATCTCGATATATGTGTTTAGTTGTTTACTGGCTTTTTCAATCGCATCGAGCATCTTATCTTTCGTTTGTTATTTCGATCAAAATTCTTAATGAAAAGTCAAGGAAATTAGGAAAGAGTACATCCTGCATCAAGAAGTTGAAATGTGAATACTCTCTCCATTTTGTGGTTGCAGGTAAGATACTTGCAAATAGCGAAGAAATCCAAGACCTACAATCCATATCGATGGGTGAGATACGTCACTCAGGCAAATTCTTATGTTGCTCGCTTATGAGAAGGACAATCAACTAAGCACCCTTCCCTACCAAAACTCACCTACACATTTGCTGTTCTTCTGTACTGTCAAATTGTTTTTCTTGCGAGGACTTCATAAATATGCTACAGATGAGTTGAAAATTATAGATGAAAACCTTACCTATGAAGGTGAGTTTAGGCTTTTTGTACCGAACTATATAATCTGGGTCGGCATATATCATTATTTAATACCTCTGATTCAGGACCTGATGATCTAAAACCTAAAATCATCTGATTCAGCATTCTTGATGGGGTTTTGATCAATTCTGAATTCTTATTCCACCTAGAATCCGGTCTGGTTTGACTCGACTAAATTCATATACATGAGCTTTCTGGCTCCATAATAACTGTAGTATTTTCATTGCACGGAACAAACAAGTGGGTCAAATTCTAGCATGGCTTTGGCATATATTTGAGTCCAACTGCAAGTCCAATAGAGCTGCAGCCGATCAAGATGTCCAGCATTCACACTTGGATGAGAAAAACTTTGGAAGAAAATTCCAAATTCACATGCTAAGTTATTACCCTAGCTACTACCAAAGTAAGAACATCATCACTATAGCTTCTCTGTTTTCCATTCCATTCCATTTTCGTTCTTCAATCAATAAATGTGAGAAGATTGTTGCAGTGACTATACTCGGCAACAAAATTAGACTTTCCTGTTTTTGGACCAGCAATTAATGTATGGGCACTGCTTGAGAGACTTCATGCGTACAACTGTTTAGTTTTGTGACATGCCATGATAAAATTCAGTAGTTCATGCTCTCCACCAGGATCATCTGTCGAGGGACAAATCAAACATCAAATCGTGCTGTGTTCTCATTGGATGTTCAAACCCCCAAATCATTATGTAATTTACTTGCCGTACAATTATGCCTTCACTATGTGATACAGTCATGTTTCTTGCATTGATTCGAAAGATGGTCTACGTGATACAGACACGTGTCTTGCATTGATATGAAAGATGGTCTGAAGATCGAGTAAACTCAAACAGTGACATTAATCCTTATTCTGGCAAACCTAGCTAGCTTGTCAACTGTTACAAGTTCAACCTTTCTATTAACAAGTATGCTTACCTCGCATGCGTAAATGCAAAGCTGTTTTTAGGATTTTTGCTGAGCTAATTAGTGCTTCATTAACTGTTCATAACAGTACTTTTTTGAGGACTTCATGGAGAATCGTTAACACTTACACCATGGTCCCTCAAGCAATGCCCTAAATTACTTTTACCTACCTTATTAATTTCTTTCTCCAACTTCATGTATAAAAATGTACACATAGAACCCACAAAGATGATACAAAGACCCAAAGAGATCATAAGTGAAAGAGAGTTAGAATGACATCAAACCAGTCAAAAGAAGCACAAGCATTCTCACTAGAAGGAGAAATGTATTGTGATAATCAACTGTATCAGCCTCTTAGCCCATCTTCACAATGTATCCACACATCAATCCTTTCTCTCTGCATCGTCGCAGTCGCAGAGTCCGAAATCCTCATTAACCCATCCAAAATCTCAGGAATCCTCAGGAACGATTTGTTACGAGTTAACCCACGATTTTCATCTGTCGTTGTAACAGACGACAAAGGTTATCAATGGTGGAAAAATGTGGAAGTTCAAGTTGAAGATCATGTTATCATACCTGACTTCCCCTCTGGGTTATCACAAGAAACTTACACTCAACATTTTAATACCTACTTGTCCAAAATAAGCCAAGATGTTCTTCCAGAGAAACAACCACTGTGGGATATCCACATTTTCAACTACCCAACAAGAGAAAATGTTCAAGGAAGTTTAATTTTTAGGATGCACCATGCACTCGGTGATGGTTTCTCAATCATGGGTGCAATCTTTTCTTGTCTTAAAAGAGCTGATAATCCTTCTCTTCCATTAACTTTCCCTGCTGCAGGTCCCTCAAAATCATCTACTGTTAAAAACACAGCTCTGAAGAAAATGGGGAGTTTGGTATCCGGGTTTTGGAACAGTGCTGCTGGTTTTGCGTGGAGTGTGCTTCAGAGCACAGTGCTGGAAGATGATCAAACTGTCATTAGGTCTTGTACGCCTGGTCTTGAGTTCATGCCCGCTGATATCACTACCATCTCTTTCTCTCTTGATCAGATTCGTCAAGTCAAGTCCAAAGTTGGAGGGGTAAGATTTCTCTCTAATCATATATTTCCATAGTTTGTGAAATTAGTAATACCCGATTCAGGCCATTTTGCCGGTTCCTAATTTATTAGGTAATGCTTTTTTTTGTCATTCATAATGACACTTGAAATTCGCTTTTAACCTTTAATCCTTGAGGTTTATTATAGACCTCATTATTGATCTGCACTGCATGAGAGTCACATCAGTTATTAATCTGTGGCATTAGTACTTCCACAGTTCTGCTGCAAGCAATGTTATTAATGAAAGCTCTTCTCCAACCCTGCACTTCATTGTCATGTCATTATCTTTTCATTTTACTATTTTGACCATATTGGAAACCCCAACACCAGACTTTTAAGGAAGTTGAAGTTGAAAGACTGAAATTACAGGGTGTATGTGATGAACTGTTTGGCAATGAACACTAAATAAGTGATTAAAGCCTGTGAAGTGTGTAAGTTCTTTAAGAGCATACACAACAGATATCTAATAAATACATATTTCATCTCATGTTACTCATCTTTAGCAGTCAAATCGGCTTAGCGTTTTGCTTCCCAGAATATATACAAACACTAAGAACAAAATAACCTTAATTTCAGCTTTCTCCCATGATTTCGAACTGGATATTTAATGTGGTACTATGTGGTGTCCGATTGGGTCCAACTTAACGTGGTATGTGGTGACCAGTGGGGTCTAAGAGACAATCCCTTCTAGGGGGTGATTGACCCTCTCCAAGAGTAGGAGGGCTGGGAAGATATGCATTCCAGATATATTGCTTTATGATTATTGAGTATGCTCAAGCTACTCATAGTTAAAACGGAAACTAATCCATTTTGTGGCACTAAAGACAGTTACTGCAAATTTATTAGTCTTTATTTATAACAAAAAAACAATGTCTGTGCAGTCTGTGAATGATGTTGTGGTGGGGTTAGTATTCTACGGATCCCATTTGTACAGCCAAGCTGTCGCGGACGAAAAGTCACTCGTGTCCTCGAGTACTGGCTCACGTAAAACAGCATTGGTGTTATTGAACACGAGGATGGTGAATGGATATCGCAGCCTAGAAGACATGGTAGAGAAGGATCTGTGGGGAAATCATTTCTCTTTCATTCATTTGGCTATCCCTTCAGGTGGTAATGCTGGTGGTGGTACTAATGATCAAGAAAATGAGGTAGATCCACTCAGTTTCATCTTGAAAGCAAAGAACACAATAAAGAAAAACAGGAATTCCTTGAGTGTTTATCTCAACAGCGCCCTACTTAGATTGATGGGAAGTATCAAAGGCCCTAAGGTCAGTTATACTCTCTCTATATGAATCTGCCAGGGATGCTTAGTTAATTCATCCGTGAAAATTCGTAACATGTCTCAACATGGTGCAGGCAGTTTCTCAGTATGTACATTCAACACTGCGGAACACGAGCATGGCCATTTCGAATTTAGCAGGCCCAACAGAGAAAATGGTGATTGCAGAGCACCCAATTCAAAACATCTACTTCACGGTTTCAGGATGTCCTCAGGTAGGGTATAAAAGACCCTTGTGTTTTATTTATTCTCAGCACCTATACATGAGTCTGAGTTTACATTGTTGGTTGCTTAATAACGTTTACGTGGCAGAGTCTCCTCTTCACTGTATTGAGTTACATGGGAAAGCTGACGCTAGTGATGAGAACTGAAAAGGGATTTATCAACTCAAAGCTGCTTGCATCCTGCATGGAGGAGGCTTTCAAGAAGATCTTTGAAGATGCTTGTGGGAAGGACACTTTAGATAGGATGACTCCTGCCTACTAGCAGCGCTGATACAAGCCGACGAACATGATTGGTCTATCCAACACCCATAAGTTACTTATTTTTATCGACGTTTCGTTTCTAAAACCGGTGTTTTCACTTTCGTATTTCAATTGCAAAAGGATATCTCAAACTGAGTCTATTATATAAACTCTGAATGGCACAGTTTATTTTATTAGTCCAATATCTAGAAGGGAGGATGCTCAAAAATCCCATAAAGATAAAATGTGACAAAGTTCAGACTCTGCAGTATACTGCAGAATCAGAACTAACAATGTAACTAGAATGGATTGATTACAAGATTATATGTGCTGAAAAACACAGGAAACCACTTCAGTATGACATTTCTGTAAACATGTGGGGGCAACCTCATTTAATTGTTAGCATACATAGATCGGCAGTGAACAACCCAATACAATCGAACTCTTGGTACGAGATACAGAATCCTAATCCTACAAAGGAAAAATAAAAAACAGATATACACAGCAAAATATACAGAAAATTTGGTGAGATTTTCATCCCCATCCATGATCTTCAAGGAAGCATTGGCATTTGCCAATCCCAGGTCACGATATCACACATTGAGGTGAGACCAGAGTCTTCTAGGTGACAGAAGAGCGTCGATAATACATCTTGAGCTTTAGTCTTAAATTGGCAAAATTCTGGTTTAGAGTTTAGACATGCTGCCAAGCCAGAGGCTTGGGTTAGTCGTGCACCTGTGTGACCCCGTCAGCAAACCAACTCCTGAGAAAGAGAGTAGAGGAAGAGGAAACAGCTCGACTCATCTCAACCAATATCCACAAAAACAAAAGAAAAACATACAGACTGACGCGTCAACAAGGATAACCAAAATAGATGTTTTCTATCCAGAACAAACCTTCTTTATTTCACCACGCACACTCAAGGCTTCTAGGATGGAACCAACCCACCTTCCATAACAAAGACGGGAAGTCAGAAGAGGTAATTTTGTAGATCACAACCAACTCTAAATGGCCAACGGCCAACAGTGTGAGATTTCTGTGTATAATTCACAACTTAGGTTCTAGAAACTTTCTAATATAGAGCTCAAGTTGAGGAGTACCCTTCAAGGCCAGGATTTGTTGGGTAGTAGACATTCTTCAAACCTAATTTTTTAGCTGCCAAAGCAGTTGTCTCTCCTATGCAGGCAACGGCATTATCCCAACTCTCTGCTTCTGATATAAGATTGACCCAAACCCTGGTTACGCACAACAAAATTGCAATTTGTAAGAATCCATGAACAAGCAGAGTGAAAATCCGACCTGAGCAAGTGAAAATCCGACCCGACTGTTGGAAGATTAAAATGTTAGTCATCTAACACTTACCTAACTGCTGATGGAGAAGCAACAGCAACAACTGGAGCAGAGAGTGCTTGTGCCAAAACCATTTGATCTACATCATAGACTGGAACCTGGAAAGAATAAGAAGACGCACGTCTCTAATTATCACATTTAAGTATGAGCATATATATCCTCGCTGTGAACATCTCCAATTGACTCTAAAGAAAGAAACTGCAGTAAAACTTTCAACTATACATTTCAAAACTGGTCGAGAGTTGACCTTAATAACAAATGAACTTTCACAATGGACTCATCTTTATACGACATCAGTTTCTGACTCATCTTTATACGACATCAGTTTCTGACTCATCACAGCGAGGCCAGTGATCCATGGGATCGCCCAAATAATTGACGAACAATTCTAGAAAGACTGAGATTTTTGGACACAACAAAAACCTACTCTCACAGATTTTTGGTGGGTCCTGCCCCCCACCCCCAAGACTAGCAGGGGGGGTGGGGGGTGGGGTGGGGGGGCATTTAGTGTGTCTGTCGGTTTTCGTGGTGTCCGAAAATCTCAGTTTGTGAAGCATTTTTGATAATTGACACTCATCTATGCACACTATGATAATGATGGTGGCACATTAAAAATGTGACAAGGATGATATCCTTGCATTTGATAAAGACCAAAGTTGAGCCACATAAAGCTTCGTTCTTAGGTTAGATACACTAATCTCTATTTGTGGATATCAACTACATTCTCGTAAATGAGTAACATTGCAGAAGGTTGAACCGGGAGGCCAGAGAAAGGACTCGGTGTTAGATTAACAAAGGGCCGAAAAACCCTGAGCAAAGCACGACTCAAAATACAACTAAATGGCGGAATGGGATCCACATTCCCTGCTGCCTAAACCACTACTAAGAACAAACCAATAAACAGTGCCTGAAGCATATATCCAGGCACCGTACAGCATAATGTAAAGAAACTTAACCTAATATGCATCGAAGGCCAGAAACATGCACCTAACATTGGGATAAACTGCCGATGTCATTGTAATACAGTGGTCAAGTCACTGGGTGATGATACCAGTGACCTGAGTTTGAAATTCGTTGGCAGCAAATTCTTTATCAATCATAAAAAATAAATAGATTAGATTGGGATACACTTGTACCGTTGAGTAAGTATTTAGCCTTGTGACCTCAAATCCACGAGAAGTCAGCCCCATCTCTGCATTATTTAAATTACAGTAAGCAAACATCATTCCTCCTATCAAAATAACTTACAGATTCACGAGGACAACACTCAAAGTGCTTCATAATCGAGTAAATTTGGTAGTGAAGGTGCAATTTTCCAAGGATAGAGATTCTACTAGAGTTCTTTTGAATAAAAGAAACTAAAAGAACCTGTTGGGCTTAGTGGAGTTTGCTGATTATTGTTTGAAACTGCTAAGAGACAGCTATAGTAAGTTGCGATACGTACTTATCAGTGCATGTTTAACACTACCTACCACGAAAAATAAAATCCAATATACAAACTGATATAAGAGGAGGTTGTACACCTACCGATCTCATTTCCAGCTTTCATTGAAGCGGGATAAAGGACAGTGCATCTTTCACTCCCATGTTTAGGAAGCTCCGAAGCTAATACCTTTCCAGTTGCTGATAATACAATCCAGTTTTAGAAAAGACTACGAAATCAAGGACATGCTAACAAATTTAATAAAAAAACATCGGTTAACAACAGAAGTGAGAAGTCTATGAACAGAATGTTTCCAAGAAAACAGAAATTTCTGACCAAAAGACAAAACCATGTATGAGTGTTAGTAAGAGACACAAACCTTTAGATGGTGAGAAGGAGATATTCAGGGATTGCTGTGGTGACTGTAGTACGTCCTTAAACACGGCTGCTGTACCAGCTCCAACAACACCTACCTGAACTTTTGGGCTCCCAGCTGCCCTGAAACAAAATAGTTAATTTCCCATTTAAAATAACCACGAGAGACACATACTCGAGCATGTAAATCAACCACACAGTTGATCCGGAATAATACTAGCTGACATAGTTTGTTTGGTACATTTCGTGCTTCATTATATTTGGTGCGAACAAAACCAAGACCAAAGGTGTATGACAGGCATAAATTCCCACCTAATATAAACTGACAGAACAATAGTTCAAGTACATGATTGTCGCCTTCATATGATGACCTCCTATAGTTTGACGGCGCAGGAAAATCTTTGTAGGCATATTCTTAAATGCTTTTAGCAGTAGCGAGGGGTCGTAAAAAATAACCAGTTCATGAAAAAAATAGCTAAACATAATGATCAATTTTCTATTTCAATCATTTCTGAGCAGAGCACCATTAAAGTTACATATCATATAAAATGAGGAAACCTATTAGAGGTCCAGAGGAAGAATCTTTTGATGCTTACTTCCATGCATTGAGAAATACTAATCCTGCCTCGGGAGAAGTTATAACAATCCAGTCAAATGAAGTCCCTGCTAACATAAAAACGTCAAATGTGAGATGTGTAAGCATTATTTCTTTTCTTCTTTTTCATTCGTTGGTATATCTACAGGGAAGCGAGCGAAATTCAAAAGTTTTGACAGAGTGCAGATTTAACACTTCAATTGTGACACAAATAAGTAAACATCACTATTAAAAAGCAACATAATGAAAAGGATCAGATATCATAATTCATCTTGAAAAAGAATAACGTATATTACCACATAATACAGTAGTAAGCCTATCCAAATCAGGTCCTTGTGTATGCTGGATGAGAGGTAGCTCAAAGCAATTAATCCCATGTTTCGCCTGTTACGATAACAAAAAAAAAAAATTGCATCAACGTCCTACAATTGTACGGTAAAAAGGTCATGATATTGATAATGCAACACCATATTGACTCACCCATAAAAGATAGTATGGGGTACCTTTTACATGT
This sequence comes from Papaver armeniacum, assembly GCA_023531295.1. Taxonomy (NCBI): domain Eukaryota; kingdom Viridiplantae; phylum Streptophyta; class Magnoliopsida; order Ranunculales; family Papaveraceae; genus Papaver; species Papaver armeniacum. Next base: position 36,011 of record JAJJWW010002961.1, read on the forward strand.
AAATATAGATTACACCATATTGATAATGTAAATATAAATATAGATTTAGTACATTACACCACTAAGCAACATAGTACTACTTAATATTTGTGCTTGTAAAACGTCAGAAGTAGGTCTGATCCTGAAAAACGTCAAGTGCACTTTGTGGATGCACTATCTCATACACTTCAATCACCACTCTTTGCAAAATTATTAAAACGTATCTAACATCAGCTTCGAATAAGTTAGCTGCAAAAATGCAGCAAAATTTCAACTTTCTGTGAGACATACTTATGTTTACATGTGGAGCCTGATTGGTTTCAGAGAACGTTTGCATGATGCAAATGAGAGTAAAGTTCCATTTCAGTAGCCTTTGAAAATATAAAAGCAAAAAAAAAGGTTGTAATTCCAACTCCTGTATAATTTCAAAAATTCACTACTTTTTCCCCTATTTACCTTGGTTTCCAATTTACAAAAGAAAAATATTTAGCACAGCCTCATACACAATTGTATTTAACATTCCTTTCCTCATTTGTGTTATGCAAATTTTCCCAGGTTACGAAGAGGAGCGGTGATCCCAAAGGCACGCCGTGCAACTAGTCCTTCACTTAAAAACAACTCTACTGTATTCATAAAAATTGTACTAGTTCCTAATGTTCATAAAATGTGGTATGAATATCAGACAGCATTCTCTTTTCTGATACAATTCCATTAACTAATATTAAATACACTACACATTATGCAGCTAGGCTAGGGTTTCATCAAACACCTTTATTGATATGGCAATTCAATCCTAGACAACACAGAAAAAAAAAAAAAAAAAAAAAAAAAACGATATTACTCGACATTCCCCCCTTTTCATATAACATGTTTTCCCACCTAATCCACCAAAACTAAAGATCCAAAGACATACTCAGAACACGATATAAAGATCAAACTCTACAGTTTCTCAGATTTATACACTGATTAGAAAAATCTTCAACAGTCGTAACAAATCCTACAACATTTCTAAAATGCAATTCAAGAAATGACAACCAATAAGGACAAACAAAAAAAAATCTAATATGGAGATACAGAGAGAGTAATTACGAGGGCATTAATGAGTTTGACGTTCTTTCCTTGTTCTCGTGTCACCACCACCTTCGGTTTCAGAGAAGAGGAATCTGAAGACGAAGCAGCTCGGATTATTACAGACTTGGGAAGAAATTTCCTGTTCGAAGAAAACTGAGACAGTAATGATGAGAAACAAGAAGAAGAAGATGAAGAGGAGGAGAGAGAGAGTAGAGAAATTAGAGCCATTGGAAACGAAACGTGTTGGTTTGACAGGGATTCTTTCTCCTCGTCTTTCAATTCTTTCACAGACACCTGTTGTGGTCTCAATTTCAGCCCCCTTTTTAAAATGGATTTTATATTTAATTTTATTAATAAATTACTTTAAATAAAAATAATTGAAAAATTACCGCCACAAACGGTTACCCCCCCCCCCACTCAAACGAATCTCTGAAATCTGGTGGTTAAAAAAAAAAAAAAGGATCTCAAAAAAGTTTGGCAGCCCGCATCCGGTTTTTCAAATTTAATAAACGACTTCATTACTATATCATGATGATGATTAAGCACCGTCCTTTGGCTATTGAAATTCGCAACAGATTGGCACTTCTGTAACCCAACAGCCCTTTTTGTGTACCCTTCTCATCAAACACATTACACGCTGGACATTATGGATTATAACCAAACAGTTTAGCGAAAACCCACACGGTTAACTTAAACGGTTTAAAAGTAGGATATATTCCTTACCAAAACTCTACGTACCTACCAAAAATGAGTAAGTACCAAAAATGAGTAAGTATCTTCTGAAATGTATGTACTTACCAACTACTAAAAATTTACGGATTGTTAACCATTGAAATTAAAATTGATAGATAGTGAGGCTTGGTATTTCGAAACGCACTTTTTGGTAGGTACGCAGAGTTGCAAGTGGAACATATTCTTGAAAATCATCTTACTGTTTAGGTTTTATAACAAAAAAAAAAAAGTTTAAAATGTGAGATGTTGTGAGTTTAACAGTGTGAGTGGATTCGCCCTCAACTCTAAAACCTTTGTGGGACTTAGAGGGAGCTCAGTCTTACTAATATGCAACCGTAATTTTGTCGTCTACAAAGAAAACACTACATAGTTGAGCCTAGGACTGGGTAAAATCCGCTTACCGTAACAACTAAGTTGGGATGTCTCAAAGCCTATGGCTGGATGGTTCCTATGCACCAGGCAAACTCAACAATTTGTCTTTACGCTACTCATAATTTCATTTCGAATTATTGTATATCGTTGACACCTTTCAAAATTCTTCTAATATTTCGTAATATGGATTCTAGTTTTAGCATGCTGAGTTCGAGAATCAATGTAGACGCAAAACAAATATCAATTGACCGAATGATTGTGAATAAGGAGCTTTAAAAAAGTCATCTTTCAGCCAAGAAACTTTTAAACATGTAGGACAAGCATAAGATTCTTACAACGGACACTGAAACAATGAATGTGCAAGTCGCAACAAGTTAAAAAACAAAACAGTGAAAGAAGTAATGGTTATAGTTATAGTTAGTTTAATTTAACTATAACTGTTATTTATTTAAACTAAAATGTAATTATCGGAATCAATGAAAGATGTAACAATTATAGTAAGTCCGGCCGAGATCTTAGGAATTAATTGGAACTGTAACAGTCTCCCACTGTGAAGTTATCCTCTGAGCCTCCCCAGGAAATGGTGGCATATATGAAGATGAGGAAGCTTTTTAACTGGGATATATGAAGGAAGCGGGCTTTGCTAGTGGAGGTTGAGAAGGAAAAAAATCCGGATCAAGTGGCACACTACCTAAAGCTCGCATATCCATCTCATTCAAATTTTATGGCTACGCAACAATGTTAGTCTTGCAAATTATGTTGAACCAAGCAAGGTAATCACTTTCATTGCGAACCTCATCGACCAAGTCGGGAGTTGCTTCCTAAGGTTCATCATTGTTAACAACTCTATGAAATCCTCATAAGAAATACCCTGCTTGGAAGTGGGTTGATGGCTTTTACTCTACTGCCTTGTAGCTGCAGAAGGTGTCTGTTACCAAAGTACCAAACACCTTTTCTATAAATAGAACTGTGTAACACATATATTCTTAAGATTTTATCTAGTATCTTCATTGCCTCATCACTTTAAACTCTCTGCAACATTACGATAAGATTGTCAACAATGTTATGGCTTGTTCTACACATGAATCCTATGAACCAGACTAGAATGTTGACCATCATCAACCTGATTAGGAACCTAATTATCCATTTGGTACTTCTATATGACTGAAAAAATAATGTTGTTATTGTGAAGAGCAGGTTTATCAACACGGAAGTATAAGTACACCACCAATACTGAAAACAATAACATTGGCGTTTTAGTAGACTACTATTATAAAAATAAGATAAACATAAATAAATGATGGAAATAATTGAGGTTTTTACCTCCAAAATTCTTCAAAAACTATTCAAGCTTGATTTTACTCGAGCATTCGTTGATGCATATGTAAGGTTCTGTTAAGTTGCGGACCCCATGTTTTGTTGGCGCTACCTTTAAATCTTCTAATGCTTCGAGAAAGCCAATTCTTGTTAATGAGCTAGCATTTGGATAAAAATACATTGGCATTGTACGTAACATAAACACTTTTTCGAGCTCATCAGAATAGTCAGGGTTCAAGTATGTGTTATCCTCTTCCACTTTACGATGATAGCACTGTAAAAAATCTCTTCAACCCAGACGACCTTGTTCTACTGGCATGCATATTTCAGTAACTTGGGGGGGGCCTTGTAATCTAAATTTTGTACATCCTAAATTTTGCATAATCTGAATTTTGCAAGCCCTAAAGTTTGCAAATTCCTAAGGTAATTTAAAATTTGCAAATACAACAATAAATTAAGTCCAAAAATTGAATTAGAAAAGAAACAAACTTATCAAAATCCTTGAACAATTAAGTCCAACAATAAAACGTATTTGAAGTATTCCAGCAACGTTCTATATATTATAGATTGCTTGAACAATTTAAGACTTATGGTGTTTATGCTTTATGAAATAGAAACGCCGCCAAAAATATCTCTGGACTCGGTCTCGGATATCAATTGAAAGATACTCGTACACCATATTTAACTCAGACCACCGACCTCTTAGTTTGGTAATTTGATTCGATATTGATGGCTAGATACATGCTTAGGGAGTACATCCGGGCCATCTTGTTGTTTAATATTTTTGAACTCCTCACCTTTATCACGAGTCCAGTTTATTCCGCTTATTGTGGTGCTTAATGGTTATCCTTATATTTTCCCCCCTTGGATCACTCATTATGCGAAAATTTAATAGACAATTTTTTTTTTGAGAATTTGTGAAGGCTTAAGTGAAATCTGTTCATACATATAAGCGAAAGAGAAAGATCCTGGTGGCGATCGAAATTCGACCATTGAGATAGAGTCTCTATCGTCCTATGGAAACCCCCTCCCATGCATTATCCTATACGCGGGTTGGTCATATGCCATGCCCCATGAGAATCACCCTAAGTGCACCAGCATGCAGAGGGTCGTGAATTCTTATGAAATTCATATTTGTATTTTGTGAGACTAGTCCAACTGCTCCATACAAACTTTCAAATTTTATTTCTTTTTGATACAAACTTTTTTTTTTTGATACATTAAAGGAGGTTTTACGAGATCTCCAAACTCTAGAGTGAAAACTCGAATCACGGATCTCAAATTTGAGTTGGGTTCCTAAACAATTGGGCTAGCCTTTGTTAGTCAACTTTCGAATATTTTTCATAAAAACAAAAAGAGGCTAAACAATATCTAAATAAATTATCTTTTGATTCATGTCTCACAGTTGTTGATGGTGGATTTTTGACGAAGGTCATATTCGTAAAATGACATCAAAAATTATGTATCTCTGATCGGTATCGGAATCATATGAAATTTGTATCTTCACAAAAGGTGAATCGCAGTTCTATAATATCATGACTGTAATAATATATGGTTATTTGGTTTTTGGTACTCAGGTTTTGACCAAAACCTGGGTTTGGCCTAACATTTGTCCATCCTTTGTGTTTGGTCTAAAGACCAACGTTGACCCGCGTGCTACATCTGTCAAGCACCTTAATTGCTTCAGCTAGCAATGGTTCACGGCCAACAAAAATTCAGAATCGTCATTCTTGCAATATTGATTCAATTATCAATATTTAATTGCTCAGAGCAATATTCCTCATATTGATTCAGCTATCAATATTCGAGTTGTAGTATTTCTCATGTTGATTCAGCTATCAATGTTTGAGAATCTAATACTGATCCAGCTATTAGTATTTTATTGGTTCATCTGTCAATCATCATTTTAATATTATAATCTCTCCTCGTCATTCGCCTGACTCATGACACATGGATCAATAAAGGTCTTTTATGATCATTCGTAATGATTATTTGCATAAGTGCTCAGTGCACCGACATAATGGTTTATGATCGATCCAGCAATCTCATAAAACCACTGTTAAGTCATTTTACTATCACTACTGCTTCAACTAGCATAACGATATGTCACGGTCATCAGTGACCTAATTCAACATTCATGGTCTGCAGAGCGCATGTTGGTGTTTTAACATTCCGTGGTTCATCCGATGAGAGTTGTGGTAAGCGTTAGAGCACTTCTCGGTCGAACTCGCAAGCGTTGCTATCTCAAGCTTGTTTGTCAATGTTAGTGATCAAAACTATAAGTCTTGATTTCTAGTCTACTTATAGATGTCTCGGACTAGGATAGATTGTGTAGTTGAGCATTAGACTTCACGACGTTCATCATTGAAGACGAAGAACTACTAAGGAGATCTTGTGTAACTTCATCAAAAAAAAGGTATATGGAGACTGAAACTCATCTATCACTTGGAAAGTCTATTTCAACTCTATCTCCTATATTGAGACATAAATCGTGTTACGATATAATTTTCCAGTATACACATTTGAGATTTCGAGCTGAGTTTAACTCTCTTATATATTTCTCGGAATATGTGTTGGCAACCTTTTGCTTCGACCAAGTTCATCTTATATTCTTGACGAAAGTCAAAAGTTGATCATGTGAAAATTGCTGAGTAACATCTTACATGGTTTGTGTGATATAATCATTTGGTGTAGACTTGGAATGTTTCGTTATGATTATTTCAATAACTTGAAAATTGTTTTGATGCAATTGTCATCCTCTAAGAAAGTTTCAATGATTGAAATAAGAGTTTATAACACTTAACCATTATTGGATTGTGACATGTTGTGTAGTCTTGCACATATGTTGTCCATGTCCGGGAACCATAGTATGCGTACACGTATGCATACATGTTGGTTTGAGAAGTCCGGGAACCTAAGTATGCACACCCGTACGCGTACTGTCGTAAGGTTCATGTCCGAGATTTTCTGATGGGATTGGAGGTATGCGTACCTATTCGCGTACTGGCGAAACCCAATTTCAGTCCGGGTATTTCAAGTATGCGTACCCGTTCGCTTACTTGAAGGTTAAAGTTCTAAAATCGGTTATGTACATGAACTAATATATTTATATATTAAGGAATGCATTCTTGCAAACCGTGGCTATAATGTTCATGATTGATTCGAGTGAATCAAAGCGATTTTGCTTCGATTGTGTTCTTGTATACTTCTATGAGAATATAGCAATTGAACAATTCTTTAACTAGTTTTATTTGAGTCATTTGAACTAGTTATGGTTAAATATTGTTGAGCCAACATGGTGTACACGTTTAGGTACGGTTACATAAACCTAAATGAAGGTACATTTCATTTGTGTGTAACAAGCTAAGTTTGATCTAACGGTTGAAAGATATTAGCTTGAGTCTAATCAGGTTTTCATCTAACGGTAAATATTGAATGCTTTGTTACCAAGGTAACTTAGATTGAAAACCCTAATTTGAAAACTATATAAAGGAGAACTCTAGCAACTGGGAAACCTAATCCACATACCTCCTATGTGATACTAGTTGCATAATCTAGAGTCGATTCTCCTTTAACCTTAGGTTTTTCACGAAACCTTGTAGGTTAACGACTTGAAGACTTCATTGGGATTGTGAAGACAGACCCAACTATTTTCTCTATAGTTGCGTGATCTGATCTTGCATCTTCTATCGTGTTTGGGTACGATCTTCTTTAAGATTGGCTCGAGATTTATTCTTCGATAGGCAAGATAAAAATTAATCACAAACATCTTCGTCTCATCGTTTGTGATTCCAAAATATCTTGTTTCGCTACCATACGATTAAGATTATTGTGAGGTGATTGATATTTCTAGGCTGTTCTTCGGGAATATAAGTTTGGTATATCAATTGGTTCCTGTTCACCTTGATTTATCAAAAGATGGAACAAAACTCATAGGTATTTCTGTGGGAGACAGATTTATCTATTCCTATAGACTTTTCTATGTGAGACATATTTGTTTATCAAGTCTTCGACTTTGGGTCGTAGCAACTCTTGGTTGTGGGTGAGATCAACTAAGGGAATCAAGCGCGTAGTATCCTGCTGGGATCAGAGACGTAAGGAGCGTAACTGTACCTTGAATCAGTGTGAGATTGATTAGGGTTCAACTACAGTCAAGTCCGAAGTTCATTGGTAGTAGGCTAGTGTCTGTAGCGGCTTAATACAGTGTGGTGTTCAAATTTGGACTAGGTCCCGGGGTTTTTATGCATTTGTGGTTTCCTCGTTAACAAAACTTCTGGTGTCTGTGTTATTTCTTTTCCGCATTATATTTTTTTATAGAATTGAAATATCACAGGTTGTGCGTTGAATCGATCAATTGGGAAATCCAACCTCTGGTTGTTGATTGAGATTGATTGATCCTTGAACATTGGTCTTTGGTACCGTTCAAGTTATTTCTCTTATATTCAATCGGGCTCGCAAATTTCTATTTGTTGATTGCAGATTGAATTGAGATATAGAGATACAAAACTCTTGGATATAATTTTCTCTAGATTGAGTCTAACTGTCTAGTTGATTCTCTTGAAAAGTATATTGGAGTTTGTCTATTCAGATTGCCAAACGAATTGTTGGGTGTGGTTGTTGTACCCCCGCTTTTTTCAGTAAGTCGTGCTGGCAGTTAAAGAAGAAAATGAAAAGTGGATGGTCGGTCAACCAAGTCATTCATGCAACGTGGAAGTGGTTTCGACACGATCTCCCACTTCCCCATCTTTCCACTTCCTTCAAACGTCACCACTTATAAGAGATTGATATGTTGCAATAAATAGGTTCTGAAACCTATGAGTTGGGAACTAATACTAACAAGATTTGTAAGCAAACCTACGAAAAGTCAAGTTATCAAACACTTTTAGATTTTTTTTCACTCGTCTACACAGAGAATCATCCTCACAGCAGCTCAACACATGACATCCCCTACAGATCAATCTTCATTGATCTCCACACAACCTCATCTTCCCTCCCTACAGACCGACCCTTCTCTTCCTCTTGTGACTGAATTGAACCTGGAACGGTCATTGTCTTAGTTTAGGCCAGAGTACTACAGATTAGTCTCTCGAACTCAAAGTATTCCCGTGCAGTACATTTGTTTAAATGTTCAGACGATTTGCAACTTCGAGCACCTGCTTCAGCGAGCACTTGCCTCCTCCACCACTTTTTACCGGAAATTCCCGCAGGTCGTTTTTACCTGCAAACGCCAGTGTATATTAATTCAATGCTTGGGACTGTTCATCTTATATGATTTTTTCGTACCCTTGTAGCAATATTGTCTTTGTGGGGGGTTCCGATGTACAAACTAGTACATAAGTGAACGTTTAAGATGAGAATTATAAAAAGATTGGAAATTTTTTTATTAAAAAGATGTTGAATCTGAAAAAAATTCTGGAATCAAATTTGAAAGATTTCTAGCATTCCAAAGATTCAAATGTTTGCTGAAAAATAGTTTCTGCCGCTCTTCCTTTAGGGAGGAAAACTTATCAATTTAGTAAAGCGACTTACCCTTTCTGTAGACTTTGTAATAAAAGTATTCTTGAAGATGAACTTCATCTCTTCGTTGAATTTGAGTTTGTTAAAACTATCTGGTTTGCTTCTTCTTTAGTTAATATAGTGAATAACAATTATAACAATAACAATGATATAAAGAATTGGTTATGTAATTGGATGTTTTCTAACATTATGAAACCATGCTTAGATAAAATAGCTATCATTCTTCGGACTATTTGGAATTACGCAAATGAGGTCATATTTGACAATATTATGCCTAATCAAGCAAGTTTGTTAACAAAAATAAACATGAATCTTAAATTGTACATATCTGAAAGACCTTCTAGGCACATGAATATCACTTTTGATTCTTCAAGTAAACAACAATTTGTTCAGGACACTTACGTTCGAAATTATGAATAGAAAGTTAAATTTGGTGCTTCTTTCAAAGAATTTGACTATAGTATGGGTCTCACCTCTATTATTTATGACTCTTCGGGAACAACAAAATTTGTAAATGCAGGATCAAGCTAGGCTTCCTTTCCCCTAGATGCAGAAGCTAAAGCTTGCAGTGAGTCTCTCAAGTTAATCGACGGAAAGGGGTTGAAGAACTACACCATTCAAAGTGATTACAAAAGTCTAGTTCTGGATCTCTTTGAAGATGCAAATAAAGAAAACAATCTGACTTGGGAAGCTCAAAATAAAATCAGATTATGTACTACTTTCTTTAAGTTTAATAGTTTTTGTTTTATTTGTATTTATACATAAAGTTTCTTCTCATAACGGGGAGATTAGCTAAGAAAGCATAAAGTTTCTTCTCATAAAGTTTCTTGTCAATGCAGGATCAAGCTAGGCTTCCTTTCCCCTAGATGCAGAAGCTAAATCTTGCAGTGAGTCTCTCAAGTTAATCGACGGAAAGGGGTTGAAGAACTACACCATTCAAAGTGATTACAAAAGTCTAGTTCTGGATCTCTTTGAAGATGCAAATAAAGAAAACAATCTGACTTGGGAAGCTCAAAATAAAATCAGATTATGTACTACTTTCTTTAAGTTTAATAGTTCTTGTTTTATTTGTATTTATACATAAAGTTTCTTCTCATAATGGGGAGATTAGCTAAGAAAGCTAGAACTAAAAGACTAGGTTTTTTCTTTTCTGATTATTCTGAAAGATGTAAATCTTCCTTTTTTTTTACTAGAATATATAAAAGAATTGAACGTAATAGTTTATCCTGCTGATTTTTTGATGACCCCCTAAACAACCTCAAACCTAAAAAAACATCTTCACCACCACCAAAACTCCAGGAAAATGCTAAGAACCAATCTTCAAAACCTACAATCCTTACAGGAAAAGCTATAGAAACTCTAAACAAACTTATTGTGCTTTCAAACTTATTTTACCCAACTGACTCAGATCTGAGAACAAACACGCTCTCAGCTAAAATAGAGTTTCACAATAGGAAGAGTACCAAAAAGCTGTTGGATAATAAACCAAAACAAGTGATTTTTCCGTCAAGCACAATCACTCCACTTGGTTTGTTGGTCGATGAACATGAGAGGAAAATGAAGTTGTATGCTGATGGAATCGGAAAGATTGAGTCCCCAAGGTTAGCTAATTTAAAACAAGTGGAAGAATAGGAGGAAGAAAATGACTCACAAAACTCGTTGGAGATGGATGGTCACCAAGTGAACAAGAACATCCACTCCACAGACGAAGCTGAGATTCTAGATACTCAAAAGGCTAGATACGTTGTAGTTAAGAAGTCTCTCATAGAAAAAGGAAAAGCAAAGATGACTGATTATAAGAACAACTGCATTGTCATGAAGACAAGTGGAGCTGATACATATTGATGAATACAACAACATTTTAAAAAGGGAAGGAAAAGCAGAAATTATTGAAGAAACCAAAAATGAAAACACATCCAAACTTCTCTTTCCCCACCATATGTTCATAACCCCACCAATCCCCTAACAAAACCCACCACCACAAGCAAAAGATTACCATAGAGTCACAAAGAAAGGTGTACCAATGAAGCGGAAAAGCTTAGCGTTAGCCAACATGATAAGTAAACTGGAAAATGAAGCCAAAGGACGTGACAACAGTTAGCAGCAGGGAGAATCAAACCAGACCAACCAGGTAAGCACTTTCTGAAAAAGTGGGGGTATAACAACCACACCCAATAATTCGTTCGGCAATATGTATAGACTAAACTCCAATATGATTCCGAGAGCACCTACTTAAAAGAGAGCTCAATCAAGAAAGATATCAAAGAGCTTTATCTTTATTTCTCAATACAATCAACAAATCAAACAGATAGAAATCTATGAGCCCGATTGATATGAGAAATAACTTGGAAGGTACCAAAGACCAATGCCCAAGTGTCAATCAAGTTATATCCAATAATCAAGGTCGGATTTATCAACTGATTGAAATACGTACAACCTGTGATATTTCAATTATATAAACAAATATAATGCGGAAAAGAAATAACACAGACACAAGATTTTTTTTAACGAGGAAACCGCAAATGCAGAAAAACCCCGGGACCTAGTCCAGATTTGGACACCACATTGTATTAATCCGCTACAGACACTATCCTACTACAAGTTAACTTCAGGATGGAATGTATTTGAGGCCTAACCAAGTCTCACACCGATTAAGGTACAGTCGCGTTCCTTACGCCTAGAACCACGCCGGATTATGCGCACTTGATTCCCTTAGCTGATATCACCCACAACTAAGAGTTGCTACGACCCAAAGTCGAAGACTTATAAATAAATTTGTTTCCCACAGATATGTATATTCTTTTATTCTTTTTGTCCCGTCTTTTGATAAATCAAGGTGAACATGAACCTATTGATAAATACGGTATTATACTCCCGACGAGCAGCCTAAAAATATCAATCACCTCACAATAACTTAATTATATGGTGATATAAGAAGTTACTGCGGAATCACAAAGTCTGAGACGAAGAACTTTGTGATTACTTTTTATATCTTACATATCGGAGATAAATCTCGAGCAAATCTTAGAGAAGATAGTACTCAATACGATAGAATAAGTAAGATCAGAATACGCAACTACAGAAAAAATAGTTGGATCAGGCTTCACGAATCCCAAATGAAGTCTTCAAGTCGTTAACCTGTAATGGTTTTGGAAAAACCTAGGTTAAAGGAGAATCGACTCTAGTACGCAACTAGAACACAGGAAAGTGCCGAGATTAGGTTTTCCAGTTGTTAGAGTTCTCCCTTATATAGCCTTTCAAATCAGGGTTTTCTTTCAATCAAAGCTAAGATAGCTTAGTAATAAAGCATTCAATATTCACCATTAGATAAAATCCTGATTTAATATTCAAGCTAAGTCTGCTTAGAAATTAAGAAATTAATCTCCACCGTTAGATGGTATTAGCTTGTTACACACAAATGAAATATACTTATATTTAGATATGGGTAACCGTACCTAAACGTGTATATTGAGTTGGCTCAATAACAGTTAATGGAAGTTAGCCACATGAACACTTTTGTCTTAGCTGTATTCATCTAACACTTCTAGATCAAATATGATGAACAATCAATCAAGATAGATAATCAAATGAATCTAATTGTGTTTCAAATAGAGTTGTTCAATTGTTCACTATCTCATAGAAATATATATGAACAAATTGAAACAAAATCGGATTGATTCGTAATCGCACAAAGTACTTATACAAGAATCAATTCATGAACATTAAGCATGGTTTGCAAAGTTTGCATTCCTTAATTCATAAATATTTTAGTTCATGAGTATGAGAACAATACATTACCGATTTTACAACTTGACCACTATGTTCGCAAACCAGGTGCGCGAACAGCAGCTTTGGACCTTGACCAGTCAAGCCGTTCGCAAACCCGGTTCCCAAACAGCCGTCCCGGACCCAACTCTAGTAAAACCGTTTGCATACTAGGTACGCAAACAAGGTTCCCGGACCTTTACAGGTAAAATCGTTCGCATACTAGGTACGCAAACAAGGTTCCAGGACCTGAATCATATCAATACCGTTCGCATACTAAGTATGCATACCGTGTTGCATCTAGACATGGGTAATTGTTCTAAACTCTCATTTCAATCATTGAAACATCCTTAGAAGATGACAATAGCTGTCTCACACATACCATTAGCTTATAAGTAATTTTCAAGTGATCGAATGATCAATACGAAACTTCCTAAGTTAACGTCAAATGACTGTCTCACACAAATCATGTAAGATGTTCAAGGTAATTTTCACATGATCATCTTTTGAGTTAATATTTAGTTTCCAACAAATAAATTATTTCCAACTAAACTCGTCAAGAATATGATGAACGTGGCTAAAGCAAAAAGCTTCCAACACATATTTCGAGAAATAGATACGCGAGATAAACTCGGCTCGAAATATCAAATGTGTATAATGTAAAAATCTATATATAGCTATATAACTTAGTCTCATTATAAGGTAGAATAGAATAGACTTTTGAGTGATAGATAAGGTTTAGTCTCCACATACCTTTTGTTGATGAAGTTCCTCCAAGCTCTCCTCAGTAGATCTTCGTCTTCAATTAGTGAACACCATGAAGTCTAAAGCTCAACTACACTTCTATCCTAATCCGAGACATAGCTATAAGTAGACTAGAAATCAAGTATATAGTTTTGATCAACTAAACTTGACAAACAAGCTTGAGATAGCAATGCTTGCGAGTTTGACCAAGCAATGCTCTAATACTTTCCACTACTCTTGTTTTCAACCCTCAGTTAACCTCAAATATCTGTTAAATACAGTAGTTCTGATTATTTTTTTTTATTTGAAAATTGTTAGTTTTGGTCAATGTTATGATTCTGGGAGTAAGAGAACTGATTGCACGAAACGAATTTCGAGTGTTGCTTATTTTTATATTATTGAGCTTATTTTGAGAAACACTGCTACTATTAATTCATCCATATCTAAGCACCTCTTTGAGCCGAAGGAAGCTGAAGCTGCGTCGAAGAAATTGTATTGGATTAATAGTAATCAACTAATAACCCAACAACATCACTCAATCACCATTCACCTGATACAAACCCGTCTCCCCTCTCAGGTTTCCACCAACTGAACCCTTCATACTCAGCAAAAAGATTTTTCTCATCAATCCCTCATAATGTCTTTGAATGTGCTAGCCTGGAACTGCCAGGGACTCGTCAAATCCGCTACCCAAACCCACCTCCAGAAGCTGATCTAAGAACATACACCAGATATCCTTTTTCTCTAAGAAACCAAACAAAGAAGCTTTCATCAAACCCGTCTTACTCAATCTCAAATACCAAAACATGGAAATCATTAACCCGACATGAGTTATAGAAACAACAGGGGGCCTAGCCTTAGCTTGGTCTGATAAGGTCTCTATTAATGTCGTGAATACCACAGTTAGCCAAATAGATGTTATCGTTAACTGTAACACCAGTAGTAATGTTTGGTTGTTTTCGGGTACGTATGGATGTCCTTATAGGATAAGAAAACATGTCAGTTGGGAGTATTTCAAAACTTGGCTAGGACTATGGATATCCCATGGCTAGTTTTAGGGGATCTAAATTTTTCCCTCTCTAGAGATGAAAAGTGTGGGGGTACGCCGATATACCAAACTGAGAGTCTATTTTTTAATAATTTGGTTAATTCTGCGAGGTTATGTGGGTTATCAATTTAGTTGGTCCAACAAAAGGGTCGGGCATGATTTCATAGAAGCTAGACTCGACGGAGCTTTAGCTAACCCAAAATGGGTAAATATTTACCCTGGAGCCGTGGTCTATCATTTTCCCTCTATAGGGTCAGATCATAGCCCCACCTTGATTAGAACCATTCCTTGCTGGAAGGACGGGGCTAAGCCTTTCAAGTTCTTTGGAGTTTACATTGAGGAACCATCTTGTTTTCAAGTCATTGAGGATTCCTGGGATATTGATCTGGGGGATCAGCTGCTTTTGGTATTATGTCTAGGCTCAAAAATGTAAAACATCACATAAAAATCTGGAATCAGGAGCACTTTGGAAATATCCAAAAACACATTAAAAAGCTTAATCAAAACCTCTCACATGCTAAAAACAACCTTAATCTCTGTGATAACCACCCAAGAGTTATGAATCTTAAAAAAGAGTTAGGAAAATGGTACAACTATGAAGAGGCCTTCTGGAAAACCAAATCTACAGACAATAACCTTCTCCTAGGGGATAAAAATACGGGGTATTTTCATTCCACGACCACTTACAAGGCTAGAAAACTTAGGATATAAGCCATATAAAAGAATGATGGTGCTTGGTGTAATGATAGACAAAGTATTGTGGACTCCTTTCACACCCATTTTGCTTCAATATGGCGGTAACATCCAACCCGACTTTCAACAACCAAATTCTCAATCTCATCCTGAAATGTCTAAACGACCAGGATAATGCAAAACTCCTGGCTATCCCAACCGAACTCGAAGTAAAACTAATTATTTTTTTTATGCATCCAAACAAGTTCCCGGGTCCTGATGGCTATCCGGCTATCTTCTTCCTAAAAGATGAGGTAACAAAAATGGTACAAGACTTCTTTGAGTCAAAACATATTCTGAAAGAATTCAATTCCACTTTCATTACCTTGATACCAAAGATCGAGTCTCCCACCACCCCAAAGGATTTTAGGCCCATATCATTATGCAATACCATCTACAAAATAATCTCCAAACTTCTGGCAAGAATAATTAAGCCTTTCCTTGATAAGATTATTTCCCCATTCCAATCAGCTTTTGTCTCGGGTAGGCAAATCGCTGATAACATAATCATAGCTCATGAGATTATTCACACAATGAGATCGGAAATGAAAAAACATAAGAAATGGTCCTAAATATAGACATGTCGAAGGCCTTTGACTGTGTTGAATGGAATTTCCTAGTTAAAATAATGGAACAAATGGGTTTCTGCAAAGATTGGATAGACTTGATCCTCCAGTGTATAGGAACCTCTTCGAGTGTTGTCTTAGTGAATGGCTCCCCATCTGGTTTCTTCAAACCAACTAAGGGACTTAGACAAGGAGACCCTCTCTCCCCGTACCTTTTCATAATCTGTATGGAAGCCCTTTCAAGGGTGTTGCAGAACGCCGAGGAAAGAAAGCTTATCAGTGGAGTTAAATTTGCTCGGGTTTTCTGTTCTATCTCCCACCTGCTTTTTGCGGACAATTGCTTAAATTCACAAAAGCTGGGAAAAATGGAGTAAAAATTTAGTAAAAATCATTGACCCTTTTTGCCTTGGTTCTGGGCAAAAAATAAACTACGATAAATCGGGAGCCTTTTTCAGTAACTTTGTCTCCAATAAAGAAATTAGGCAAATTCTTGAAATCCTCAAAGTGGTTAGGATAAAGCTGGATGATAAGTACCTAGGGGTGCCCCTCTTCACTCACCAATCCAAGGTAAAATGTTTCGAACCAATCCTAGAAAAATTAAAAATTAGACTCAAGGAATGGAGTAGAAAACTCATATCCCCAGCAGGAAGGCGAGTTATGATTAGGCATGTGGCCGACAAGTTGGGAACATACCAAATGTCGTGTTTTATAATCCCAAAAGAGATAACAAAAAAAAAAATGGACCAGCTTAATAGGTCCTTTTCGTGGGGGCGCGCCAAAGATAGGAATAGGGGATGGTGTCACAAAGCATGGCTTTCAATCTGTGAACTAACAGTCAACGGAGGATTAGGTTTCAAACAATTTGAGGAATTCAACCTAGCTATGATCACAAAAACGGCATGGAAAATGATAAAGAACCCTGATTCTCTTACCTCTAGAGTTCTACAAGCAAAATATTTCAAAAATACCCCTCCCCCCTGCAGTATAACAAACTAAAACAAAACAGTTCTTGGTTTTGGAAGGGTATTCAAATAATTTAGGGAAAAGCTATTTGGAAAATAGGCAGTGGAAAGGATATCCAACTCTGGATACATAATTGGATCCCGTTAAATTTCTCAAATACTATTAGGAGAAGTGATATCAAACCAATAATTGCCAACACCTTGAGAAAGGTTAGTGATGTCCTGTACGAGGATACTAAGGAATAGAATGCTGACTTCCTCCACCAAGTTCTTCCACCCACCATAGTCCAAAACATCATTGGTATTGATCTTCATCAACCTAGACAACCAGGACACTCTAACGTGGCTTCTATCTAAGAAAGGAAACATGACAGTCAAATTGGTTTATGAGTATTAATTAGGGACCCAACTGAGAATGAAATCCATCCTCCTCCTTTGAACCCAACTTGGAGGAAAATCTGGTCCTTGAAGGTTTTACCCCGCATGCAAGTCTTTGTGTGGAAATTTTTTAATGACAACTTACTGGTTAGTAGTAAATTGGGTGGATGGGTTACTACTATAAATACCAATTGTTCTATGTGTAATACTTCTCTAGAGACAGATGATCACACTCTTCTAAAATGTCCTTTCAGTAGATCAGTCTGGTTTGGGGTAAATTGCAGGATAGAAAACCACAATACTAGTTTACAAAATTGGATAGATTCATTTCATGGATTAATAATAGGGGAGCTAGTCATATCATTGAAGTCAAATGGAGTCAGATATATGCTATTACAGTATGGTTCATATGGAAAGCTATGTGTTTTAAATGTTTTCAAAACATCCAACAAACCACAACGGCCACCATTAGTCTCATTGTTAGCCCCCTCAAAACAAGTGATTGCAACCACAACCAGATGGTCCCCAACAGAAACTCAAGCCCTGAACAACTAAACCACGATCAAACCTTGATTCCCTAAAAGAAACTAACCTTGCTATGGTATAGCTGGTGGAAAACCCACTCATCCATTGCTATCGTGGTTATTGTGTTAAAAGATGACAGAGGCGACAACAAAGGATAACGGGCCTTCCATTGCAAAGTGAGCTCACTAGAAGAAAGTATGGCACTTGGTGTAATTACAGTGATGGAATGGCACCAACAAAACAAGATGAGGACCTGCAACATTGAAATAGACAACAAAAAACTAATGAAGAAATTGAAGATCAAATGGAAGTTCCCAAAAAGAACTACTCATACAAGGATCATTGATGAAAACGTAGACTTATTTTATTATTTCAGAATGTTAATTGTAATTCCCTGAGGCTAAATTGGAAGCCAAAATTTATTTCCATTGCTCATGCTTATTCCATCCTCTAGAGATGGTAACATGTTAGATTGTAACCTGCCTATGACATTCTGAGCTATCCAGACCACGATTCTAGGAAGCTAGTTTCCTTAATATATTTGTTGTTCCAAGAAAAAGAAAAAAAAAATTACTGCTCTGTACAAGTTACTTTTTTCAAATAAAAAATAAGCAAAATGTGAACGTTTAAGAATCAATTACATGTAGACCAGTAATACCCCGAAAATGATTTACTCACCGAAGAATTTGCACCGCATTCTCACCGAGTGAGAGGATGGGTGGGGCCTACTTTTGCCCCACCCCTATCCCAATACACCAAACGCTGCCCTGAGTCCGTGCGATCTCCCTCGGTATATTCACGGTGCAAATTCTTCGGTGGGTCTAGCAAGATTGGTAATACCTACCCTGGTTGGATTGATGATAGAAGCACTTACGTCATGTTTATTTAAAAAAACAAAAAGCTAATGTCAATGTATGTCAAAGACTGAAACCGGTTGGTTCATCTTGGCAAAAGTGCGAAATCTCAAGCTGGAAGTACATTATATATTTTCTTTAATAAACCAGCGGGCAACGGCCTTTTCAGAAAAATAAAATAAAGAAGACCTCAACTATCAGCTGCTTAGAGGCAAATTAAGTTTTGGTTGGAATTAGTAATCTTTGCTTGTTTAAAATCTCCTTTACTAGATGCCTATTACTTTACAGGAAAGATTAGATTAAAATTCTCAGCAAAAAGTTTCGTGTATCTAATTAAAACCAGTAAGAATGGTACGGAAGTATGCCTTCTATTGGTCCAACAAGTATCCAATTAAAACCAGTAAGAATGGTACGGAAGTATGCCTTCTATTGGTCCAACAAGTAAAAAAGAGGGATGATTGTATGTTTCTCGTTTTAGAAAGCAACGAGCGATGAAGGGTAGGGGACCATCTAATGCTCATGATGCACCATCATGACCTAACAAGTAACTCCAACAGTCCAACTGCTTCAGATTAACAATTTTTTTTTTCCATTGGTAAACTCCTAGCAGCTTTATTTAAGCAATTAAAGAAACAAACGATATAAGAAGCATTTTCATTCAAATCCAATTCATGGAGACTTGTTTTTATCCGGAGACATATAAGTGAGACATAGAAGCAGTGCTACTTCTACCAACAAAGAAAAACAAAAAAGAAAGATAGGCAATGCGGTACCAGTTTACGAGTGATTTGGTACCCTCGGATTTGGTACCATTCCCAGTAAACTAGTACCCCATCAGCCATGCAACCCATTTTGGTGTCCTATTCTAGCCAATCTTAGAAGATATCATATCACACTGATCACCCTTGACCAGCGCAGTTCTTAAGACTACTTAAATGCTATAAAACCGGTAGCAAGGAGCCAAGGAGTGAATAATAAGAAACCAACTTCTACTAGGATCCAACCAACATTAAGGTATAGCACATCTATATGACGTCCTCAGGACCTCATCTAGGGCTCTTGCAGTTTGTTTAGCATATCATAGATTTATAAAATTGCTATCATGGGAACCATAGGAAGCCCCATCTAACCCCATATCCAGCTCTTGACCATTTCATGCAACCATTCAAATGTAGCTAGATCATTTTCACTGATGGATATTAAATGATAAAATGGGTTAATCTCTTAGTACCTAGTGCAAGCAGTAGAAATGCTTCCATCAATCATGACCAAGAATCAAGACTTTCCACCTTCTGCAATCACAAATCACTCATATCTATTCTAACTGTTTCCCCAGCTTACTTGTTGGTTGTGATACACTAAATATGCCCCATACGCTGCAGCAGCAACATACATGCTTGGGTCCTGAGCTGCAGGCGCACCATATACGCAGTCACACATGACACAATTGTCCTCCAACGTATACTGCAAGTGCAACCCGTTGCTGCTGGGATCAGCTCTCATCTGCTCACATCAACATAAAGTAAATATTCAGGACATAAAGTTAATCATTCTTAAACAAAAACAAATTAATAATTTAATCTTTTGGCTGACTGGCCAAAAATTGAGGGATAAATAAGAAAAAAAAACACTTAGATATCCCTTTTCATATGTATACCTGCTTGTTCGAGGGATTGCGACCCCAAGAAAGACTAACAGTCTGTTTGCCAACAGTTGTCCCATTCAACTTTCCCCATGCTTCCTCAGCATGTTTCTGTAAAAAAGTTGTATAGTTGGAACAGCCATGAAGGGATTTAAAAGATAAATTTAAAGGACGACCTTAATACATATCTATACAGAAGCAAAAAAGTAGTCAGTTTATTACCTGTTAGCAAACTGTACGACTCCACATCCTTTGACAAGAGGCATTTTAACAGATGTAATCTGCTTTAGGTCTTCATCAGTGATAGTGGAATCAAGCCCCCAAACGAATATCTACAATGAATTACAGGTTAGTTAGAGGAACAGATAATATCTTTGAAGATGCTCGTGGAAAGACATTCTATATGGGATGACTTCTTCCTACTAATGGCACCAATATCAAGCAATCAACATGTTTTAGAGTACCCGGCATTTAATTTAGCAGTTAATACTGACGTCTTGTTTCTAAAAGCTTAATGTTTTCACTTTTGTCTTTCAATAGCAAATGAACATCTCAGACTAAGGGATCCTATTATGTATTACATTTTTCTTACATCCAGAAGAAAGATGAGCAAAAATCACATATGCTAAATGTGATAGAGTTCAGGCTCTGAAATATACGGACTGCAGAACCAGAAGTAACAATGAAACCAAGAGTAATATCAGGATTTATATGCACCATAACAAAATGTACTAATGATCACAAGATTAGATCTGCTGAAAAAAGAACAAGAGTCCACTCCACTATAATACTTCTTAAAATATGTGGTGGCAACCTTATAATTTTTTTAGCATATATTGTCTGTGAACAACGAACTCCTAGTAAGAGATACATATCCTAACCATAGAAGGGTAATATAATATATACAACAAATTTACAAGCTATTCACCTCCGAAAGCCGCCTCCTCAGTCTTCGAGGACGCATCGCCAATCCTAGGCGATGATATCACACATTGGGATGAAGATCGGAGTCTCCTAGAAAACAAAGACGTCGATAATACATGTTGTCCTTCCAACTTCTTTCAATCTTGAGTTTTTGCCTCATATCGCAAGATGCCCGTTTAGACACGCTGCTAAGTTAGAGCGCTTGGGGTTAGTCCAGCATCTGTTTGATCCTCGTCAAAAAACCAATTCCTGGGAAAGAGTAAGTAGAGAAAGAGGAAGAGGAAGAGGAAGCAGCTCGACTCATCTCAACCAATATCCAATAAACAAACAACCTACCGACACAATAACAAGGATAACCAAAATAAATGATACCACACAATACAAACCTTCTTTATTTCGCCACACACACTCAAAGCTTCTAGGACGGAACCAACCCACCTTCCACAACAAAGACAGTAAGTCAGAAAAGGAAACACCACAATCAACTCTGAATGGCAAACAGTGTGAGCTTTCTTTGTGTACTATTAGCAACAGAGGTTAAGCACGAACTGCTAAATGGAATTCCAAATTTTATCAAGACTTTTCTATTATAAAGCTTAGATTGAGCAGTACCCATCAAGACCAGGATTTGTTGGGCAGTATACATTCTTCAAACCTAATCTTTTAGCTGCCAAAGCAGTTGTCTCTCCAATGCAGGCAACGGCGTTGTCCCAACTCTCTGCTTCTGATATAAGATTGACCCAAGCCCTGGATACAGAAAACGAAATTACATGAGCCAAAATGGGGTTGAGGAAGTGAAAATAGATGACTGTGGAAAGATAAAATGTTACTCATTGAACACTTGCCTAACTGCTGATGGAGAAGCAACAGCGACAACTGGAGCAGAGAGTGTTTGTGCCAAAACCATTTGGTCTACATCACAGACTGGAACCTGTAAAGGATGGAAAGAAGCAGGTGTGCAATTAGCACTCTTAGTATGCACGAATATTTCATAGTTGTGAACATCTATAATCCATAAATTCTAATTGTCACCAAATAAAGGAACTGAAGAAAAACTGTCAAATAGACTTTTTAAATTTGTGCAGTTAACCTTAGAAACATATGGACTCTCACAATGGACTCATGTTTATATGAGATCAGTCGTTGACTCATCACCATGAGAGCCAGTGTTCTGCGGAAACAACAATATTTTGACACTCGCAGATGCCCAGGTTTGATAATGATGATAAGGATCAGGGGTTCAGGATATCCGTATATTTAACGAAGACCATAGTCGGGCCAAGTAGAGCTTTGTCCTTGGCTGGATGGAATTGATTATACTATTCAAAATGTTATAACGTAGAACAAGGTTGGACTGGAAGGCAAGAAAAAGGAGCTGTGTTTGGTTAACTAAGGATAGAAAACACCCAGAACATGGAGAGAGAGACACAACTGGAGATAGAACTAAACGGCAGAAGTTACCTAAACCTTTCTTTAGACCAAACTAATAGGTAGAATCTCATATAGCATAATGTGACGAAACTTGAGCAACCTAACATGCATCGAAGTCCAGAAACATGCATCTAATATCAGGATAAAATTGTACCGTCGAGTAAGTATTTAGCCTTGTGACCTCAAATCCACGTGCAGTCAGCCCCATCTCTGCATCATATCAACCATACAGTAAGCAAGCACCCTAATAAAAAAAATTTACATTTTAGTTTCACGGGGACAATACTTTACAGTGCTAACTCATTTTCAAGAAATCAAAGAGGTTACTATAATATGATAAGTAATTAAATCAAATCAAGCTCCAATAACACGAAGACCTAGATGTCCACTACTCTAGAGGCTTCGTAATGGTGATGCACAGCAAATTTGACACTAAAGGGGCACTTCTCCATGGATAGTGATCTCCAATGGAATTCTTTGGTATCAAGAAACTAAAAAAGACAGCTATTGGCCATGGTGGGGTTTGCAAAACATTATTTGTAACTGCTATGAGCATCAAGTGACCTAGTACCAACGAAAACAACCTGGTTGATCACTGATTGCCCAAATTACCTACGTCGAAAATTATATCAATAGGTGAACTGATATAAGAGGGGTTGTAGGCTTACCAATCTCATTTCCAGCATTCATTGAAGCGGGATACATGACAGCGCATCTTCCACCCCCGTGTTTTGGAAGCTCCAGCGCTAGTACCTTGCCGGTTGCTGAGAAAACAATCAAGTTTTAGAAAATACCACGAAATGTGGGACATGCTAACGAAAAGTCACTGGAAATATATCCTGTAGCAACATAACACTATATAACAGATGTATTCAAAAAGACAGAAATTTCTGACCAAAAGACCAAACCATATCGGAGCATTACGAAGAGATGCAAACCTTTTGATGGTGAGAAGGAGATACTCAGAGATTGCTGCGGTGACTGTAGCACGTCTTTAAAGACGGTTGCTGTACCAGCTCCTACAACGCCTACCTGAGCTTTAGGGCTCCCAGCAGCCCTAGTAATAAAATTGCCAGGCTTAATTTCTCATTCAGAATAACCAAGACATACTAATACACAGCCATGCAAAACAACTACAAGGTTAAACAAAAAATATACTTGCTAACATACTTTGCATAGTACATTTCGTGCTCTATTATATTTGGTGATAACATACCCAAAAACAAAGGTGTATGGCAGACATAAACTGACAGAATTATGACTATATAATGATTTTTGTACGGTTGAAGGCCTAAAAGAATGATGGGTTTCTGTAAGCATATATTCTTAAATAGATAAACAGAGAAAAGAAAAGCTTAAGGTACTGAACAATTTGCAATATCAATTGTTTTGCATCAGATTTTTTAAATAGATAAACAGAGACGAAGAAACCTATTAGAAGGTCTAGTGGAAGAATCTCTTGATGCTTACTTCCAAGCATTGAGAAATACTGATCCTGCCTCAGGAGAAGTTATAACAATCCAGTCAAATGAAGTCCCTGCAAACATGAAAACGGGCAAATATGTAAGCATTCTTTTTTCTTCTTCTTTTTGTTCTTTGTATATCTACAGAAGAAAGCAATATTCAAAAAAAATAACAGAAAGAATCACTAATAGAAAATAGATAACGTAAAGGATCAGATAATATACATTCATCTTAAAAAAGTATAACGTATTTTACCACGTAATACTGTAGTAAGCATATCCAAATCAGGGCCCTGAGTATGCTGGATGAGAGGTAGCTCAAAGCAGTTAATTCCATGTTTTGCCTGTTACAATAACAAAAAATTAATGCATCAATGACGAACCATTTGAGCAAAAGGAAATGATACCTAAAATATAATGTCATCTTGATTCATCCGTATCTTTTTTTATGGAGTATCTTTGCACCACTTAACAACATATACACATTTGAAGTATTACACCACTTAACAACATATACTCCATACCATGCTTTTGTGCTACTTATTTTTGCAATTGTAAAAGTCAGAAGTAGCAACATTTATGTCTGATCTAGAGAAACTAGAAATGTACTTTGTGGATTTGCTATGTTATACATTTGAATCACCACTAGTTGCAAAATTAATAAAACATATCTAACATCAGCTTCGCATACCGTAGCTACAAAAATGTATCAATACTGGAAGTCTCTAAACTCTAAAGCCACACTTATGTTTTCATGTGGGAGTCTGACTGGTTTTATAGTACATATGCATGCAAATGATAATAAAGTTCCATTCCAGCAGTCCTAAAGACTATAAAAGTTAAAAAAAAAAAGTTGTGAACTTCAAGCTTTAAAATCTCACAACTCTTTAGCCTCGAAATAGTGGCTTCTAATTTACAAACTAAAACCAATATCTAGTAAGCTTAACATTGTATTACTCGTTAGTGTATCAACTAGGTTACCAAGTGGACCGGTGATCCTAAGGGCTCATGGTGCAACTAGTCCTTGACTTAAAAACAGCTCTATTGATAAGAATCATACTCGTTCGTACTGTTCATAACTTCATATGTTATACTACTCTTACAAAATTAGTAAAAAAAATATATATGATTACATTTCTCATTAGATAAACTAGATATTTACCTATCTAGGTTTCATCAAACACTTACATGGCAATTTAATCCTGATATATCTAGAAACAGTTTACAACAAAAAGAAAAAGACTATTTTAGTTCACATTTACCCCTTTTCAACTAACAACATGTTTACCTACCTAATCCACTAAACCTTTCTCAAAATCATACACAGAGCATGAATTAATGATTAAATTTTACAGCATTTTCAGATTTATGCATCATTTGTCAAGAATTTAACAGTAAAATAAATCCAACAACACTTCTAAAATGCAAAAAATGACAACAAATAAGAACATTTCTTTATCTTTTTTTGTTTTACAAAATGTAGTATAAAATCAAAGGGATAGAGTGATTACGAGGGCATTAATGAGTTTGATGTTCTTCCCATGTTCTCGTGTAACCACCACCTTCGGTCTCAGAGAAGAGGAATCTGAAGATGAAGTTGCCGAAGAAGAAACAGCTCGGATTTTTACAGAGCTGGGTAGAAATTTCTTGTGTGGAGAAGAAAACTGATAATGAAACGAAGAAGAAGAGGAAGAAGACGATGAAGAGGAGAGAGAGAGGAGAGCCATTGGAAGCGAGACGTGTTGGTTGGAGAAAGGATTCCTTCTCCTCTTTCACAGACACCTGTTTCTGGTCTCTATTTCAACCCCCACTTTAAAATCACTTAAAAAAATACTGTATTCAATTTTATATGGTTACCCCTGCCCACTGAAACGGATCTCTAAAAAGATTGGCCACGCGGCAGTTGGTTCTGACCTTGATGAAAAATATACTATCATTAAATGATGAAAAAGCACCGCACCGTCCGTGGATTTTGGTTATTGAAATAAGCAGCAGGTTGGCCCTTCTGTGTCCCAAAAGCCCTTCGGTACCCTTAAACACAACACTATCTCTCTGGAAATTTAGTGACGCTTTTCTACTGTGACTGAATAGCAAAGAACTCATATTTCGTTACGTAAAACGTGCGAATGCGAAATGGCGTGACATCAAGTGTACCTTGTGTGCATGCTGTGAGCGCTTATTGCTCAACATTGTTCTCTTTATAAACATAGTCCGAAGACTCTATGAAAAGTAAGTCATCATTCATGCGCATTTTATATTATATTACAGTGTTATGTACTAACACCTGCTCTCATGGGTTCTCGCTATGTTCAATAGTATTTCACCTGCCGAGATGTGACATGGTATCATATGCTGGCATTATTTACCAATCGCCCTAAGCATTCCCAAACGCCGCAGTACCTGGTATCAACCCACCACCATTAAAGAAGATTAGGCGGCTTTCCTAGGACAAAGGCCTCACCTGAGCAAGGTAAAAGTTGGAAATGAGGCACCACAGAGAGCCACTCATCAATCTTAGGTATTTATTTTGGGTATTTTGGAGGCCACACCGTTAAACCTTTTTATTTTGGGTATTTATTTTGATTTGGTGATTCTCAAAAAAGAGACAATTATTGTTCGTTGCTCGCTTTTCACCAACATCGGTGCTTTAGGTGTTATGTAAAATCGAACAAGCTTTAATTATTTATCCGCATGAACAACATTGATGAAGTCGAGTATTTGATTTACAATCTTGAACATAAGATTATCATTGATCCATTTCATAGTATATGGAAGTGCGATCAATATGTGGAAATTAATCAAGATAATCAAAGGTACTCTAATTAGTGGAAATATACGATTAATATTTTACCTTAATCCCTACCTATATGTGGACATCAAGGGTCAAAGGGTATCTTAGCCATTAGTTATTTTCATAACTACACTTTGGAAGATATTGGGAATCAACTACACTTTTGGAAGAAAGTCACTTATCACCATATTTTGTGTATTCGATTTCTGATAATGTATCCCGCTTAAGTTTGAAGTCCGAACACTACCGTAGCGTTTCTGCTCATATTTGTGTGTGCCGTTATACCACTATTTGGAAGTTCGAATCGACACTGAGCCTCACCATCTATTTCGAATGTATCCCGCTAAGGTCAGAAACCGAACTCCTACCTGAGCTGTCTATATTTTGTGTGCTGCTATACCACATTTGGAAGTTCATGCTAGATAATATTAAGGCCGTTTCTGATATATCCCAGCTAGAAACCTAGGGAATACCTACAACTATTAAGGCTATTACGGTTCTTCCGTATCACCGTGATAAGTGCCGCACGCTGTTGAATAATTGTAAACAAGGGTTGTCTGGATTTTTGCAGAACTGCACCTAATCTTTGAAAATCCTATTTTTTTTATTTTATTTTGAAGGGATTGTGCTTTGTCAAATTAATACTTTATTATTTTTGTTTGAATCATATAAATTTGTGTTTAGTCAAGAAATTGAAGAGTAAATTGAAGAGAGAACAACTACCTTTTATCGTAAGGGGGCCTGGACAGGAACATCCACTCAAACACATAGGAGTATCTACAACTATAAGGCCTATTATGGTCTCACTACACTATTATGTGCAGTGGAGTGAATCAAAGGCTGTTTGGTGGTGGAAAGCGACGCCTCTAGGCCGAAAAACATGCCAAAACCAAAGAAAAAAAAGGAAGTGCGTAAGTGTCACTGTGTGCAGGTCATAACCTAGGTCATGTATAACCTTTGAAATGTGAAGCCTTACCCATCTTCCCCGGATATATACTTTTCGGGCCCTATGTGCTGATTGCGTTTTAAAATCTATCGTCTGATTGTAACCAACAAGATAACCTAGCTGGTAGATTTTTAAATGATATAGTTCTCCAAATACTCATGGCAAGGATTTTCTTCTTTTCTACAAAAAGGGGTGGTTGCATTTAAAAAAAGACATGGCAAACCAACCATGAGCAGTTTTTGTAGGCTGAGTTCATCGACATAATACTTGCATATCCAAAATGCCATGTACTCCTCATTCAGTTGGAGTCACATAAACAAACAAACATAAAGGGCTACTGATGATAGCCACACTTGAATATATATTTACTTCCCCACATTCACCACATGGGATATTACCTCAATGAATCGTGTTCTTGTAGATTTGAACAACTTATTTCCGACGATATCGCAGACTTGACTTTTATCAATATCTTCCAAATCTATCCCCTCGATTAGATGCTCGACTGAACTTCAAGGCATATACCCCGCATGAGGTTCTAATATATGCAGTAAACCGAGTTGGCATCGTAAATGTATATCATTATTTACTTAGCTTACAAAACAACCAACATCTCAAAGTAAATCTGGGATGGAATGAAGCTCTAAAATGTCGAAAAGAGAAGTTACATGATCTGGTCGTTGAGGGCAAGCCTCAACAAACTCTGGATACCAACCCGTATCAATGTAGTTCTCCAAATACTCGCTATGCGCGTGATTTCGTGGATAAACTCCGTCTCGATTTGAATCACGTGGCTGGCCTCATGGAATCATATATATAAATGTTTTGATGTTCTAAGTCGATACGTATCGCCACCCAAGTTGTTTTTTTTACTGATATGCACCACACCATACAACATAGAGACTCTTTCCTACGCGCTTAGCCCCACCAAGTGGCAATATCCCATTTTCATATTCTTTCAATTTAGCTGATATTCTGCACGAAGGCTTCCCATTCACATAAGGTCGTGTAACAAAACCAAAGGTTAGTTAAAACAATACATTACTCAATTAAAAATAACTCGTATCTTACGTAACATACTTCAAAATGAGTGTCTATAGTGGTCCATCTGCCACGGGTGCCAAGATTTGATTCGCGATGAGGCGTAACATGATGTTGATATGTCAGATGAAAACACAAAAGAAATAAGTTGAACCCACACAAAACTAAAACTCGTTATCATCATAGAGTAAAAATCGATATCAATGTTGTAGTTTAATTAAACTTAACATACATCCATCCCTAAAATCCCATCCTTGTCGAGCAATGTTTTAAAATCTTGACAATCTAACTAGCCGCTTCTAGACCGTCATCACTATGCCACACAATAACAACACGATAGCTAAGAGTTACTTAAATAAACAAGTACAATCAAGAAAATAACCGATATATCAGGACACTCACCCTTGGTATATGAAATCATTCATCATTTATGTCCCCAGTTATCACCCGGCTAACTTGAAATTTCGAAAAATTCTCCCTAACAGCAGCCCATCATCAATTAAAACCTGCACTTTTCCTCGCCTCTTATTCCTCGGGACATCCACACTATTCTTTTTCTACCACGCTTCCTCTTCTACTAACTTCATTCTCGCCCCAATGTGATTCACATCGTGATTACATCTCGTAAAACCTTACCTTTTGGGAGCTGCCTCATCAAGCAAAGAACACTCATTCTCTTCTTAGGAATTGAGCAGAGTCAATCCAGGAGTAGTAAAACCAGGAGTAGCATATGGTGACTTCAATGGTTTCCAGCTTTTTTTTCCTAACACCTCAAGTACATTCTCATTGGCCTGCCACGATGACCGTGTCTCATCATGTTGTTCTCTTTTCCGTTTTGCGATGTTCAAACATATCGGCCTACATATCCTGAGGTCGAGACAATGAAATGGAATTTCAATCATGGAGAAACAGTCGGAGAAAAAGAAAGATACACCAGATTAATAACCATAATCTAAACAAAGAAGAGAAACATACACCCGTGAATAACAACCCCAATTCAAACATAAATTTTTATTTGTACCAAAGAAGACATGCAATAAATACTTATAATTTTTTCAGAGTTTCACAGATAGAGAGTCATATGAACCAGCCTCCGCTTGATTCTTCCTTATGGCCTCCACTAATGTCGATGAGGTTCTACTATATGCATAAATGTACTGCATCGATTATATCATTATCTATTACTTGAATAAACCAAAATCCCTAGATAAATTGGAAATAACAAAAATGTCGAAAAGAGTAGTTATTACTTATTCGTTGATCAAAGGCCACAGAACTGGATCGCAGAACTCCCTTCATTAAAAATGTTCCGCTATCTATCTCAAGTTATCGTTTCTTAGATTCAATACCACCTCAAGTTTAGAAGATTCCATTCGCCCCAAGTATTCCGCAAAATCTTGAGGTATTTTGCCTCAAGGGCGTTAAACCGTTTCTGGCTGCGATCTAATTCTGTCATGTTATATCAAAACAAAGTCAAATTAACATGAAGCCACCGACCAATACAAAAAAAAAAAAACACACACGACGCCCGAAATCATTTTCAACTCCTTGTGATCTCGATTCATCACTAGTCAAGTTTTTCCTTTAACTTATGTGCATAACAAATTAACAAGACTTATCTCAAATTTTATTTTTGGCACAACCACAATTTGCAAATTTACTCACAACAGTTTTCTTTATCGCTTGGTCATATCCTCGTCTCACTTCCATCAAAAGATCCGAAGATCGTACTGGTCTGAACGTTAGAATGCTCTACTTGAGTCTCAAGCCATTCACGTCGCTACGAAGTCGACCTAAACCGTAATCCATACTCTTCTGCCTTCCCATCTTCTATGATCTCATCTTCATGCTCCATACCATCCGGGGCATTTCCCGGAACACGACCTTCATACTTCCGTAACAGACCTTCAGCCTCGAGATCCTCCCACTGTTTATAACTGAGGGGTCCTTCAGCTACCCTAAGAATTTCTAAAAGTTCTGAATCCTCGTGATAACACCTCATTTCTTCACCCACCCTCATTTTCGAACATGCCACCGATTCACATAGTCATGTTGATGTCGAACGACTTTCGTGCACAACACGTCAAGAATAAGAGGGCGCCACCCCTTCAACCGTATTCTTTTGTCCCCATTCTCCACGCACATCCCAAGAACAACGAAGGGAACTAAACTCTGTGAAAAACAAAAACTATGAAAACAACAATTACCTGATACTAGACATGCAGAAAATATCACCCAATCACTCTTACCACCAACACTTGTGGCATTCCTTTTGGCTTGACTGTTGGTTTACTAATCATATTTCTGCGCTCTTTTTTCATTCGAGATTTGATTGCAGAGTCACTTTCAAACAGAGTCGCCTCAGAACCCTCCTCGCCCCATGGATAATTGTTGAACTCGAGAGATTGTCCACCAAGTGCCACAAATCGTCGCAATTCCATGTATGCCTTGTGTCCCCAACAAAAACATGTTGACCACATACACTAATGCCACCTTCACCCTATCTTCAACCGACATGGAATTGGTTCTACGTCTTTATATCCCGCCCGACGGTCATGCATTTTCTTAGATATGGTTGCACGGCATCACTTGTTTTACTATCACTGTTTCTCTCGGCAACCTTCTCTACCCGATCTCATGAGACGTGCTTTGCAAAATAAAGTCATACAACCCCGTCCCACGATTGCTTTATTTTGGGAAAAATATTTTTGCTCGAGTTTTGGAGTCTTTGACTCCCTCGATTGAGACCCCGATTGAGAGTCAACATCAAGAGCTCTAACCCTCGAATCCCAAATCTAAGACCGGATATCGAAAGCAAAGTCCGTCTTCCGAAACACAATTCTTGTCCTGCAACTCTAAAATACATTTCTTCATTTTGCCTTTCTCAGTTCGACTTTGATCTCGCCGACTCATTAGAAAACAAAATATTGTAAAGAGACCAACTTTGTTCTTTTGGGAATGTCCATTAAATGCCCGATCGCAGCTTGTCCCTAAAAGTCTTTCTCATCTTCGAAAGCACCTTCCACAAGTCTTGTAGTGTTCCCAAGCTCGAGTAATTGCTCATACCAAAGGCAACCCGCTTTTGAGAGGGTAGACAAACCCACCGCAAACACAATAAAAAGTTGAAAGAAACAATGAATAAGTTACAAATAATTGGTCAAGGATCTAAAACTATCTCGAAAGCAAGATATTTCATCCGCTAGAAGTTCCTATTTTTACTCGTCAGTCCACAAATGCACTAGGAACTTCAAAATATAAAGGTGGTCCTCCACTCACTTCCAATTTAATCGCCTTCATAATACTCTTCTTGGTCCTCTCTTGGGAAGTCTACCGTAACCCATTGATTATACCTACAACATCAATTTAAAGAAAGCCACAAAGATTAAACATGAATATGAGAGATTCCGAGACTATTGAGAAATATAAAGGAGGTTTGCCTTTTGCTATAATAATATGTAACTTCGTTATTTTCAAGAATTGACATTGACGATGCTTGTAAGAAAGCGCTTTCCATAATAATATGTTCCATTTGGTGCGCACTTATTATCCATGGGTGTTCTTCTATTGTGCCTATTATCCACAACAAGAATAATATGTTGTATAGGTAGAAATATCTACAACTTATTATGGTCGCTAAAACTTGTGCAGAAATATCCACAACAAAATCTTACCAGATTCTCTCCTACTCGATATAAATTCTTCTAAACAATTATCTATTGATCCTAACTCAATAATCTAATTCATCGTAAACAAATGACTACGCTTAGAGAACAAGATTTGTCTCAAGACTATGTTAAGTGGGAAAGGTCTAAAGCATGCGAAGTGGTACTCAAAAGTAGAAAACAACTTAAAGGGAAAACATTGTAATCGTTTCTTTTTTCAAAACAAGCAATAAAGATAAAAAGTTTATTGCACCGTCAGCTTCTTTTTATTCTACTTGTGCGCCTATTCTCTATCTATCATTTTGGGGCTACAAACTGATTTCTCTAAAGTGGTATCGCAGCAAGAAGTTAAGTAAAATGTTTCCAGCTGATGATTGAAGGGGGCTTCGATCCAAGGGTAACAAGGTATTAACGTTACCCTTGGAAGAGGACATCTGCTTTCATCATCATCACCACCATCGCCGGAAATGATAAAGGACATCTGCTTTCATCATCATCATCACCCAATCCGCAAGAAAACACTATGGAGGAAGATATGGCTAAACTAATGGAGATGATAAAAGGATTACAACAAACACAACAAGAAAAAAACAAGTCCAAGTCAAATATAGAAAACATCCGTGAGTTCATAGATGATTCATTCAAAGTGGAGACAAGAATCAAATCGCTTACTTACAACCGAGAATTAGACCCGTGAGAAGTTAGATGGATGGCTCAAGTCTTTGGAGGTTTATTTCAGCACCAAGGGATTTCATCAAGAGCAGATGTAAGTTTCGCTTAGACTAAGACTCTGATGGACATGCCCTAATCAAAGGGAAGGATATGTCGTTTCGCTAGACTAAGACTTGAGCAAAGAAAGTTTCACAGTTGAAGCACCGTAACTACTTGAAGCAATTCACAACCGAAGTATCCGTAATCGCTATGGTTCGAGCTAAATCTAACAAAAAGAAGTAAACAAAATGACAACTCCACATGTCTGCACGTAACCCGCTAAAAGATCAACAACATGACCCGTACTCCATTGGGCAGATTAGCTATTCAAGATCCAACATCGATATTTCTCCTATGTCATGAAATGTAATGTTGAATACAACTATCCGAATAAGACTAGCACCGTTTCTCCGATTTAGACCACAAACAAAGAATCCTTTGAATTGAAAACTTTTCTTTTTCAAAGAAACCAATCTAAAGAAATCACAAAAGAATTAATAAAGCAATGTAGCACATTATGATTTATTTATAGAATACAAAGACACTCTCATGCTTCAATAAATTCTTCATAGACTGATACACACCAATTGAATGAAAACCTTCTCGTCATAGTTTAAAAATTAAAATTCCCCAACAATCAATAAAAAGATCAGATTTTTCCAAATCAACAATTACACAAAAATCTTAATTTAACTAATTACCTTTTAAGAGAATCTCAATCCGTCTCCAAAATATCAAAAGACCTCACCAAAGAATCTGTCTTTAGAACGCTTCAAAAAAAAAAAAAAAAAAAAGAATAACTCATCTTAAAAAATCAAAATTTTAACTTGTAATATCACAAATTCTTTATGCCGTCCATATCTCTAGGTACACAAACTTATTCTCGCCTAAAACCCAAAATTCCATGAACCCCAAATTTCATTCAAATCCAAAATCCAAGCTATCAAGATTGTGATTTTCCAAATTGAAAATAGGAAGATGTATATCAAAAACCCATCTTAAAAAAGTGAAACCGAGATTAAAAAAACTACTTCGATTTGTTGACCTAAATCGTGTGCTTCTCTTAAGAAAACTTCAGAATAGCTTGTACCGACCTAGAATAATCCTTGATTTGAAGAAGAAACAACAAAATGAGATTCTGATAAACAAAACAATGAAGATGAATAGGTTAAGTTTGATTTAGAAAGCGAGAAATCTCTGGGTTAGGTTCTCGCCCAGTTTCGAGAGAGAGAAAGAGAAATGTTTCAAATTATGGACTGAAATCAATTTGACCGACCAAACATTATAATACAGTAGGTATTGGTTTTCTAATCAGTGGTTTCCTAACTGACTGTGGTTCGACACCCACCGTATAAAGGGTATCTTAGCCATTATGAAAATACAGACATAGTTTTGGTCAACTATTTGTATTTGTTTCATTGTCGGTCAAATTATTGGGAATCAATCATATTTTCGGTCATTTCTTCCATCTTCAACACCATCCCCACTCAAATAGTCCACCACATCATCAACATCCACCTTCCTACACCCCCAATACCTGATTTGGCAATTGTCCACAAGAACAGGATATCAATAAATCATCAAAAGTCAAACCTCAAATTATTCAATTCCAAACCCAGCAACAAATACTGTGGACTGTAAGGCCTCCCGACATTTCATCTTGCAACACATCCATTTTCCCAAACGGTAACAACCATTCGGAAACCACCACTCATATTTTCTTTGAATGCTTTAGATCAATACAGGTTTGGCAACTCATTTTCTCACACCTGGCAGAAAGCCCGAACCCAATCCCAGAACAACAACAACGACATTCACCGGCAAACATCCATGAAAGTCCCAGCAATGTTCATTTTTACGATGTGCCATCTCTGGTTAGCAAGAAACATCATATGGAGTCATCAGAGGACACCCAGGACCGGCAAGAGCAGGTCTTATATGTAAGAGACTTTCAAGGACAGGTATTACAAGCAACAGCAGGACCGCAAGGAATTACAACAGGCAACAGCTATCACTACAGAAATATGGAAAGTTGGCTACTCAAAACCACTAGCAAAAAGTTGGTTCGAGGTAGACTCACAGGTAATGACACAATCAATACAACAACCTACCAACTCCGTGGTATCTATCAAAAATGCCAAGGGAAATCCATAGTCTACTACTAAAATTTCCACGCAGCAAAGTGTCACATGTGAACAGAGAAGCAAATCAAGTTGCGTCCAGTTCCAACACAGAGAACTGTACGTTTTAACATTTAGTTTGTTTAATAAGTTGCACACTTCAGGTGCAGAAAAAATAAACACAATTACTGTTATGTTATTTTCGGCGCATCAGTGCCATTTCTAATTAGAATCTGCTACCAAACTGAATTGGATCCAAGAAAGGCAGTTAGGCCAATCTTTGTTTCCAGAGGACTGATGTCTCTCACATCCATTTATGACTCTGATTCTCCAAAGCTAATACATATCCCATCACTCTGAGTCTTCAACAACTGTCAATCTATAATTGCTCTAAGTTTCAAGGTTTTCTTGAAGATGGTGAAATGAACCAACAATCCCAGACATACTAGTTTATCCGAAATACCAGCAGTATATGACTTCTCTTCTTCTAATCCACTCATCAAAAATGCCTAGAAAATCAAAAACAGCAATTGAGAGTTCTGCTGGTTGATGAATAAACCATTTCCCAGATACAGTCTTGCCAGTTTAACAAAGACCTGGTTAAAAAGGGTATAACAAATCAAGAAGATGAATGTTTACCATGTAGAACACTTTAACTAGGAGAAGAGGCTTCAATAACAGGATACAGCACAATTTCCTAGAACAAAAAACATGTTTGAAGCCATAATTTGAGAATTTTAGAATCTAAACATAGAGTTGAATTTTTCATGATGCAGACAGATTTCAAAACCAAAATACTCAAAACTCATCCTGTGTCTAACCTAGGCACGAGAACGTTTGCAGGTTTCACCGTTACGATGAATAACACAAAATAGTGGGCCAGAGAAAGATACAAATAACCAGTAGTTTCCAAATCAAGAGCATGTATTTTTGTTGGTGCAAGCTGGACACGTGTACATTGCTGGATATGATCAGCCTTAGCTGGGTTATCTTCACAGATTTCCTGTGGAATCATTTCTCACAGAAGATCCAGAACTCATCCAATGCATAGTTCTCACCACATGCCCCCTACATAATATCCTCGTGCTCATCCCTCTTATGTCTCCTGCAATCACTTTTCTAATATCAACAAATCTATATAGCTGCTAATAACTCCATTACAGCAATTTTAGGATCAGCATAAACGAAACAAATAAGGCATGAAAGGCTATAATTTAATGACTGACAGTTTCAACTAATATGAGTCAATCCAAAATTCAACATTAAATGCTAAGCGTGTTTAAAAAGCCTGAGAATTAAGTTCAGGTTCAGTCTGAATTTCTAACAAGCAGTGGAAATCTTGTGAAACAATTAGGCAACACCATTTAACATAACACATCGATTAGCCCAATACCACAATGGATGGCCATGGCCTAATAAAATTAGAGGACATTTCACCTGCACTTGACTCTGCAACTCCTCTAGACGCATCATTGCAGTTGGTCCTACTATGACCCTATGTTGTAAAAGGCGCTAGGCAAGGCGAGGCGCCAAGCCCAGCGCCTAGCGCCTTTGGCGCCTAAGGCGCCCAGGTGAGGGCCTTTTTTTTAGAAAAAACCAGAATTAGGGATAATTTGGCGCCTGGGCGCCTTTTTTTGCCAGGCGCCAGCCTTGCGCCTAGTGCGCCAAAGGCGCTCGCCTTTTACAACATAGCTATGACCGTAAACACCTCAATTCTTCTCATTTCCCTTCACTCTATTTCCTCATCCCTATGTGCTTTCTTTATTTACTAGATCTGGCCAAACCAGTGCTGGTGGATTCACAACTCTCAATTTCTGTAAAACACGAAACAAATTTACTTCCTAGCAAATCGGTTCTAGTAACATCAAGTGTTGATCCCGCTGAATATGTCAGAACAAAGAAGAAAAAAAACATCAAGTGTTGAATATTTGACGGTCACAATGTATAAACAGTTACCTCTTATTCCATTGAGATTGATCACTAGAAGGTACAATAAATCCAGTAAATGGTAATCCATCACCGTCTTGTCATCTCCTATCCCGCACCTCCTTTGTATTCAATGAGTAGTCACCAAACTGGTTTCTTTACACTTTGACAGAACTAGACAAGCTTACATTTAAAGAAAAGGCACTAACCATTTCACTCATACACCTTGCAGCACAAACTGGTCACAGAATTGTGTCCAATTTTATTTTGCTTCACCCTCAACTGCTTTACAAAGAATTTCATAGCTCGTATCAAACCCCATCTGTGAAGGTGAATCGGATGATATCACATACCTTAGCTTACTCAAATAAAAATCCATAGCAACCACATTCCCTTTCTGAACAGTTAACATAACAGCACTCATCCGATTCTCATACGCAATGTGCTCAACCAACTGCATCAAAAACTTCCCTAGTCCTTTCCCCTGCACACGCTGCTCGAGCTGCAATTCATAAACATAAGCCACTGGCATCTCTTCCTCCAGTACAAACCGATATTGCAGAAAACCTACAAAACGGTCCCCTAGTGGTTGCACCCCATCATCATTATCCGCAATATCTCGAACAAACACATACCGTGCATCTGGCGCAACCATTTCTTTACGCTTCACTTTCTCTTCAAACACCCATTCTTCTGGTCCATATACATCTTCCATATTGACCTTTAGGATCTTTTGAATATATTGTTTCTTGAATGATGATAGATTTGACCCAATTCCTGATTCTAGGTAAACAGATAAACCATTTCGATTGTAATGACGATAAGAACATGGAAGTGAATTGAAATGATCTTTCAGTGGATTATTAGCGTTTTTTATAATTTCATCTATTGATTTCTTCTTTTCTAAAACCTCCCTTCGTTTCATTGTTCTCGCAGTGTATCAACTATCTACTCGAATCAAACCCTAACTAATTTCCAAATTGAAGATTATAGGTTAAAAAATGTACCTGCAGGAGTTGTGTTGATTTGCAAAAAGGTTATTCCTTTCGATGATTTGGAGCCGAGATCGATGAAGGGTCTCTATTAATCTTCAATTTCCTTCTCTGGAGTTTAAAAGTTTTATTTTTTCTGAGAGTACAGAGGAATTGGGAATAGAATGGGGAAGGAAGGAGATGGAGACTGGTGATAATGTAGTTTAGGAGTTCAGTTACTTAAAGTACTACTTACAATCTATAAGGGTATTAAAGGTAAAGTAACCAAATTCAGCTCTATCTTTCCATTCCACTCTAAGGCTTACAGCATGTTTGTTTTTCCCCTATGTAGAGGCTAACCTCTATTACAGCAAGTCTTATGGTGGAATCCAACCTATTCCAAGTGTGGAAAATTCATAGAATGTCAAGTCTAGTGGCTTCCAAGTTGGGGTTTTCCACACAAAATCCAAACAAGGTTCCATGGTTTGGTGGAAGGGTCCGTGGAATCCATGAATAACGTTTATTAAGAATACAGAAACCGCTATTAAGATTGGCGTAAAACACTATTAAGCATTAAAGGCGCTAAAAGACAAAAACGCTTATTAAGAATAGCATTTTTTTAATCCGTACATTTAAAATCAAATTATTAAAATCTAACTACCGGGAGAAAAATCTCTATTTGTTAATGGCATAAAGAATAGCGTTTTATGCCATTAAGAATAGCCTTTTTTTTTATCCGTAAATTTAAACTGAGTTGTTGAGAATCTAACGGCTGAGAAAAAAGCTCTATTCTTAATGGCATAGCTATTAAGAATAACGTTTTTGGGCCGCTTATTAAGATCGCGAAAAACGCTATTAAGAATAGCTTTCTACTATTCCACCATTACACTTGCGCTTCCATCCACAGTTCCAAGTGCCGAGGTGGCGTGGAAGATGGAAGATGGATGGATTCCACCATAAGACTTGCTCTTAGACTCTATGTAGTGGTGGGTCCCATTTTTATATTGGTGTTTGTTTTTTCCACTATCTCTACATAGATAGAGGCAAATCTCTATCTATATACAGGAAATCAAATAACACCAATTAGGTGCTATCTTTGAGCCTCTACCTCTATTAAACCTTCAAATGACTAATATACCCTCGAACAGACTTATAATGTCCAAAAATAATTCCTTAATTCAAAATATAAATGTTTCCTGCTTCGTGTGGATACTTTCGCATGTTTCGTAAAAGTGATACTTTCGTCCCGTTTCAGAAAAAGTGATACTTTTGTTCCGTTTCCGAAAAAATGATTTTTTC
Organism: Papaver armeniacum; assembly: GCA_023531295.1. NCBI lineage: Eukaryota > Viridiplantae > Streptophyta > Magnoliopsida > Ranunculales > Papaveraceae > Papaver > Papaver armeniacum. Next base: position 75,500 of record JAJJWW010002961.1, read on the forward strand.
GTCCCGTTTCAGAAAAAGTGATTTTTTCACCCCGTTTCAGAAAAAGTGATACTTTTGCCCTTTTTCAGAAAAGGTAATATTTTGCCCCGTTTCTGAAAAGTGATATTTTTTGCCCCGTTTCAGAAAAATTGATTTTTTTGCCCCGTTTCAGAAAAATTTGAACATCTTTGGTTGTATTTTTCTAATATATTTTTTTTGGAATTTTTGAACATCTTTGATTGTAATGAATCTTCATGGATTTTTGGAATTATATAAGGGTAAAATGAGAAACATATAAAATTGGCTACACAATATAGAGTTATTAGATAGTAGTCAAACAAACATGATTTTAAGAGACATTATATATTGATATTTGTATAGATGTAGAGGTAAACCTCTATTTAGAACCCTCTATTTATATAGAGGAAAAAACAAACATGCTGTTAGTCCTATGGGCTAGATATATAACGGCTAGATTGGCCATCCACGTCCAATAGGACAACCTCCTAACCCCTATGGGATGGCCAATTTAGAATGGGAATGCCTAGTCTGCTCTGCCGTTACACGCCCGAACAAGAGGACGTTGAGGGGACGCCGAATCAAGCCGCTTGACCATAGTCGCCTGCTGACGCGCCGCTCCGTTCTCCCGGGGCTGGAGAAGACTCGATACATCTGCCGTAAACTCGACCTTTCCCCATTAAGTTATTTGTAAGTAGGATTTCAATTTCAATATACTTTTAATGTTTTAAGTTATTTGAAGTAGGATTTCGCCAATGTAGTTTTTTATGTTTTAAGTTATTTAGAAGTAGGATTTCAATTTCAATGTACTTTTTAGTTTCTTCAAAAACATCAGAATCCTTTGTTTTGCAATGTAATGAAGATTACAAATTCTCAAATGGCTACATTTACTTTGATAAATTTCCAAATTTTGAAACAAAATACGATTGAAACAAATTGCCAAAACATGTAGAAATGGAATTCTGGAAAAAATAGCCTATAGTTAAAAAAAAAGGGTCAAGCGCTGACGGATGGAGCAAATCGTTAGCTGCAATGGAACAACGCCGAATGGAACAACGTCCTGAGCCTAACAATTCTAACATTATTCGCATAACGCCGAATAATCCAGCGTTTGTGTCACTTTGAAACGTCGCACTATTCGTTTCCAATCTCGCCGACAGTTCGACTGCGAGCAAAATGTTGCACGAGAGAGAAGTAGCCGCAAAGAGCGTTAACTTTTTTCCCACACTTTTTTCATGATTTGCACAACTTTTTGGCCAATCTATCAGTCCAATCTAGCCCATAGGACTTAGCCTTAACGTATATTTCTAACACGCTACTGAAATTTCAAACACCAATCAGAGATTATACATACTTTTTTATCTGCTCGGCGGAAGGGGTGTCTTATTAGCGGAGTATGGTGTGGGCTTAGTTGGGTAGCTTATAAATCAAAGGGATCTCCCGACTGTAGAGTTCAGTTCTACCCGTGGGCTTATGACCCAAAACTTTCACATTCCGGTCCAATATTTCTTTATCTAAAGTGAAATCTTCGGCCGAGTCCGGCTCCAACACTGTTCCAGGTAAACTTCAGTCGTATCTAATTTTGGATTATTCTATCCCAATGGTGCTTGATCAAATTTTAAAAGATAACCATTCTTATATTGTAGCCACTCATTTTTCCTCTATCAATTCCGACATACCAATGCAAGTTATCTAATAAAACCAAAAAAAAAAAAAAAAAAAAAACCTGAGCAAATTTGAAAGTCTGCCGTTAACACCGGCAGAACTTTATATCGATAACAATAGAGAAAGACCACTGACAAATGTAAAATTCTAAACTAAACAAGATGAACGCTACTTCGATCACAAGGTAAAAAGAATGCCACGAATTTGCAAAATAATTAAGCAATGAACACTAGAGGACCCTTTTGCTTCTCAAGAGTCGCGACCACTATCAATCTACCATCTACATGTATGGCAGCATCTTCACTTTTTACCAGTCGCAGGCTTCGATTTAGGTTTAACATCAGAATCCGGTGGCAGGTGCAGGAAAATGCTTGCCCTTGCAGTAGCTGGTTTGTGATTCTCTGCACCCTTGCTCCAGTCATAACACACCGCATATGCATAAATTGAACCATCATCGTTGAATGCGCCTGCAAGTAATAGGATTATTGCACCTTTCCATGTTCTTGAGTCTGTTTGCTATCCTTGTCCCAGAAACTGAAGACACCATCAGATCCGGCTGTTGCTAATGTGCGATGAACAGGATGAAAATTTATTGAATTGACCGAGTATCTCCTGCCCCACTCGGTGGCATTTGAAGGTAGTTCTTTTTTCAGAGCTTCATCCAGATGGTGTACACCAACTCTTCCTCAATTGATCCAACCAGAAAAACCTTGCTGATCTGGGAATACGGAAACACATTTAGTTTGATACTTCAAGGGCGATACACCTTTTAAACCCTGCTGAGGTTTGTTCAGGTCAAAACAATCAAATTTCGATCTGCAGTTCCCACAACCATGAGAGGATATTTGACAGAGAGTGCGTAACAGCGTTCTGGGAGCTGTTGTGTATGGACCGGCGCCGTTTTCTGCCTAATGTCCCAGTACTTGAGAGTCTTATCCCAGCTTCCTGTAACCAAAAGATTCATCTCTGGTAACCAAGCAACTTCTTTAACAGGTGCATCGTGCACAGCAACAGTCTCAGCCTGACCACCAGACAGCAACGGCCACATCTTCACTTGTTTATCACACCCTCCCGAGAAAACAGCCGTTCCATCATCTTTCCAAGCCGAGCACAAAACCGGTTGTTCATGAGATATTGATGCTTTTGCAACACTGCTAATACTGGTTCCCGATCTTTGTATTTCCCAACATCTAACCTGTAAATTTTCCATCAAGAAGACAATCAAAATTTCAGCATTCATCATGCACAGAGACAAATAGAATTTAAGGGTACGTAAATAAAATCGAAAAATCAAAACGAACCTGATTATCCCAAGAAGTAGCAACAAGATGGTTGGCTTTAGGACTGAAACATAGACTAGATATAGAATCAGTAGGTGGTTGAACAACCTCATATGACTTGTTAGGGTTTGCATTATTACTATTGCCGAAGATAGACATTGTTCTAAATCTGAGAGAGACAGAAAGGAACAGAGATCGAGCGGGGGAAAAGAAGAATAAGAATTGTGGTGGTGGGGTGGGTGGGCACTAGTATTTATATACGTATTCTTAGCTTAAAAAGGAAGCAGACGTTGGCGTAGTGTAATACGTATAGCGTTTGACAAACGCGCGTATTTGGCTTTCTTTGTAAGCAGAGATACCAAATGTTTTTGAAACCCTTTGCCTTAACTGCTCCCCAGAGCCATGGTAAGGCACACAGCGGACTGGGATAAAAAGAGGAAACAAAAAAAAAAAAAAGAAAAAAAAAAAAAACTGAACCTGACGTGAATCGAACACGCAACCTTCTGATCTGGAGTCAGACGCGCTACCATTGCGCCACAGATCCTTTGGTGATTAAGTTGGTAACTGTTTTTATACTAACTTACTAAGCTTCGCAATTCAGGTCTCAGGTGCCAGAATACAGGAAGCCGGATTATTTTGCAATACGAATTCTATCCAAAAACTTTAGCTGCCCATTTTCTTTAAAATTTAAATCAGTGTTCTCGAGCTTATCCTATAGTGTCCACTTGCATATGTAACTTTGTTCTCCTCTTTTTTTCACTTCCACTCTCAGCCATGCATACATCATTCTTTTATTTAAAACTAGTATTTAGTTTCCATCTGCTATTCGAGCATTTGCTCCAACCTACTCAAAACTCAAAAACAGATCCGAGACTTACTTGGTGTTTTGTAAGGGTTACTTGTTACCGGTGTAAATGGATTAGTGAAAAATTTGAATTCTATTGTTACTCAACAGATAATTAATTGGTATGTATTTCTTAAAAATCAATAATGAGCTGGAAATACTTAAAGCAACCTTGGAGACGATAGCGTCTATATATAGCAGTGGATGCTGAGAACAAGCAAGGGGAATCTGAGGTTGTGAGGCTTTGGTTAAAGAGGCTCAATGATGTTGTGTATGATGCTGATGATGTTCTGGATGAGTTTTCTTATGAATATGTTGGAAAATTATAACATACAGTTTCGGTCCTCTCTGGAACCTTGCTCATGAAGCAAACACAATATTAATAAGAAGAGGTTGAAAGACTTATCGGATTGGCTGATCGAGGCGAGGTAATCCCCTTCCTTAAAGACACCCATCCCCGCATGCCTGTTGCCCTGTTTGATGTTGCCTTCCCAAGATACAACGATCACGCTTATAGTAAGTAGCACTATACTACTCTTTTAGGCCAGCGAATGTTGACAATTACCGTGCTCTTAAGGACTGACTCTCTGACTTCAAAAAAACTTGTTTTTGTTCTCTAAATTTATATAAAACAAAACTAGGAGATGGGGTTTATAGAGTCAATGGTGATCATTAAGCAAAGTCCTTTATCCATAGGTGACTCCACCATGTCTAATGGTGACTCTCCATAACACTTGTGCACTAAGTGTCTTATGGTGAAAAAGGCACGACCCTTAAACACACCTCTCTGGAGTTTAAACTTCCAAACCAATATTTACTCACATAATAATTTTGACCCAAAATTCCAACAGAATATATACATCAAATTGAACTGCGTGGCATGAGAATTGAGTCAGTTACCAATAAGAAGTGTGATTATATACCAAGTAACACGGTCTTAATTGATAAAGTACGAGAAAAGTTGAGCAATAAAAATATTTACCGGTACTCGATGCTCTGTGGATTGAGGACGCAGAGGGCTGGGACAAACTTAGAAGTTTCACTGATTGTGGGTGCTAATGGAAGTTTAAGGTCTTAGTCACTACACGTAGCAATATTGTTGGAGGTGCTGTTCCACCATACTTGCTGGAAAATCTCTACTCTCATAGTGTTTGGTGAGTTGGTCTATCCTCAAGACTAAAGCCTTGTCTTCGGGGTGGGGCAATAGTGACCTCCAAAAATGACATGTATAGAAAGATTGCAAGAAAAATGTGGTGGTTCACCACTTGCTGCAAATGTTCTTGGGAACGTTGTGCGTTTGCATAAAACCGAGAAGGATTGGTTGTCCATTCGAGACCGTGGCTTCAGGATTTCCTACAACCACACCCCTCCAAGATTATACAATGCTCAAATCAAATTCCATGATCAATTAACAAAGTCTATATTTATTTTTCTCGAAGAATCTTACAAAGGAGTAATGAGAGTACAATGAAACCAAAATTGGCCTAGACTTTCTCTCTCTCTTCCTGTTCTGCCTCTAACACTCCTCAAAAATCTCCCCTATCTCGACTCGCTTGTTCCTTTATATAGCGATATTACATAAGTAGACGCACGCTAAGCTCGCCTTATTTTCTTTGATCTAACTCGCTGCCTCTTCTCACAAGATTACAAGGGTTTTATTCTGCAAGTTAATCTCGATCTGGGCAGCACACCTTCACACTTTCATCATGATTAAGCTGACGTCATTCTCTACATCACTTCACCAACACTCTGCGATGGTCTTCGCAACCATCTTTCAGTTAAAACCTCGCTGAGACATAACTGTTTTTAGAACAAACTGCACAATTAGTGGAAAGTCGAGATTTTCCTATAAGAGACTAGACAAATAAAGATCAACATGAACTAAATTCATAAAAAAAAAACATGATTAGAGAGAACAAATAGTAGTTTATATAAGAACAATGAAAATAAAAGTGAGGCGTATGCCACTACGCCGTAAGTGACCTTTTCTCGACTGGCCGTGCATGTCGCTTATAAGGATTATCGATAGGCACCCTGCACTGGCCACATTTTAAGGTGTCGAAAACAATAATCGATGGTGGCCTCCCCACAACAACGAGCAACAATAAACTACGTGCTTCAACTCGCCAATATTTTTTTGACAGGCATTACTCGCCAATTTGTTCCAATATTTGTCATTACCAGCCATTACAATATTTTCAACAATCTATATAAATAGTGTTTTTAATTTCGCTTAGTCTTTAAAATAAAAATAAAAATGAACCAACATCCAAGAACATTTTTAACTTATAATTAACATATATTCATATAAATTTCAATCCCAAACGACCTCTTCGGCACCAAACGATCCAAGAAGACACAAACATCAAAAAATGAAAACAAAGTAAAAAAGAAAAACTACCGCTTGAGAGTATTAGAATCCAATAACAATAGGGCAGATGTCTATTGCACGAAAAATGTCTAACACTTTCGCTAACTGATCACCTCGTCCAATCATAACATCACCAAGCTTTCCATCGTAGCATAATATATCGACAGCTGAAGGCCAGTATTGGTATCTCGCAGAAGGTAGTTCCTCAAAGACGCAAATGTTGTAGATGCTAGACCTCTGAGGAAACATAAACAAAAAAAAAAAAAGAACATGAGCAGGAATAAGACTATCGAGAACGCCGCCAAAGAAACTCATAAATAGAATACATATTCTCAGGCATCTCGGGCCAAGCTTAAGACCAAAGTTTCTCTTCTTTTATTTGCAACTAATGGCATTTCCCTGTTACATTTAGAAAATACGTACTCTCATCCGGAAATTAGAGAGACATTATAATGCCATACCATCAAAGTTAAGTCGAAAAGAAGCACAAACACAAACATAAATGGCAAATAAACGCGAACAAGTATTGGAATCCAGCCCCGCAAACAAGTGCGCAATTAAGGAGTAGTAATCAAGCCGCTATCTTAAAAATATTAGCTAAGTTTGTGTTAAGGGCGCTCCTAACATTCGCACTAGCTACTCCCCTTAACGCACTAGGCTAGGAGTCATAGAGACAGCACAAACCTTAAGTTTCAAAGAAAAGTTCAACAAGCTATGGAAGAACTAAACTCCTTGAAAGAGACACTAAAATAAAAATAAAAAGGCAGTTGGAAAAAGATGGTTAACCTTGACCTCAACGAGTGTCTTTGACGGTTCAAAAGTCAAACCATAACTGGATTTAGGGAAACCTAAATTCAGCAATAAACACTGGATATGCCTCTATTCCCGCATCTTTTACCATTATGAGACTCAAGTACATCCTCTCATGTTCCAAGTATTCAAACTTGCAAGAAGATTATTGAGCAATTTACGAATTGACTCGAGAAACACAATAATAATTACATAAAAATAGTAGAGGTGGCAAATTAAAGTATACATAACATTTCAAACAGCGAGAACATAGCACGTTCTAACGTTAACGCCAACTTTATCCGACTCATACATCATTAAATATAAATCGCAGTACTTATCTGGCTAATATGAACAACTCATACATCATTAAACTTACGGTGCTTAGCCATTTGGTCATGACAAGCAATGGGTAATACAGCTTATACCGCATGGGAAAGGTAAAATCGAATACAAACAACGACTCGAAATTCGACTCATGTATGTTCAACGTAAGCACAACTGAAGCATCGCAATTATCTATTCATCAGCAAAACTAATATGCTCATCATTTCTATGTTTCTTCACATCACTCAGGTCTCCTAAACTAAAAGGAGTTGCAATTGCATATGACTAGCAAAGATTTAGCATATAAACTTTGGAAGTCACATTTTAATTTCCAATGTGCCTAAGCAAGTGTAGCAAATGATATATATTACTTCTCAATGTATGGGTAAATAACTCAAAAGAATGGAAAAGGCATTTCAACAAAAAGTTTTTGCATTGTGTGGTCGATAAGATACAAGTACGAAGACGCAACTTTAGAACTGACCAGTTTTATTACTTGGATATGATAAAACCATAAGCACAAAAACCATGTTTGACTTAAGTCAAGCACACATAACTCAAAGCAGAATCTTCAAAGTTAATGGGAAATTGATACCGAGCCGGATACGAAGGATACTCAATTATTAAAGTATCCAATGTACATTCGGTTGTGAAATTTGCAAAATCCAACAAATTAGTTGATTTTGGAAAAGACATTCCAATTTGAAATTCTCGGCTATTGTTTACAATATCCGATGATTAAGAATACACAAATGTCACGGAGAAAACGAATTCAAATCAAATCCAATAATTGTCACCATATCTTAAAACAAACTCATTTTGTCACACATCGTAACACCAATAAAATTAACAAAATGCAAAACCAAAGAAAACTTCACCAAATGGGTAAAAAGGTATAAAGCACTTACAGTTCTTAAATTTCATTCTCAAAGAATATAAAAGCGGATCCCGAGGTGAAAAATTTTTCGCATTATCTCGTTATCCGTACAATTAGACACACAAATCGTGTACATATCAAATCAAACAACATTTAAAATTTTCTTCTTGCATAAAGGTACTGTAAGGTTGCTTCTAACATGGACTTAGGTGCCGTACACACCTCTTCACATCTCATCAATCAATATCATAGTCTCATCGTATTTCCTTGCGTAATAGATTGAAGGCGAAACAGAAAATATATATGAGTTTAGGTCGAAAATCGATGTTATTTTGAAAAGATTTGATGGGTAAAGAGATTAAGATGTTCGATTACAAATATAAAATCGGCTTTCAAAACGAAGATAATGATTACGAATGAAATGGACTTCCGTCAAAATCAAAAAAATTTAGGTTTTCATAAACCAATTTTGTTTTCTGGAATCGATTCTCAAATATATTACTTAACAAGTAGAAAAGAATCTAAATGATAAGGAGAGATTAAACTTATCTTTCAATCTCGATTTACACTAACTTAATCTTCAAATCATTTCTTCATAATAGTTTTGATAACCTAAATTGATTACGTGGTTGTTGACGTTTAATGTAGTTTTGATAACCTAAATTGAGATGAGCGTTTCTTCACCTAAGTGATATTGATCTCTTCTATGATTAAACTCAAAGTGAACGAAATTGCTACCGAGAATTTCATCTCTTAGATCCGACGGATGAACAGATCGCTCTTCGATTCAAGTGAAAAAGATTTGGGAAGAAAGAGTATTTGGCCAAGTTTGATTTTCGTATTCTAAAATGCTTTCGATTTTGGTCGAAAAATGAAGCCCAAGTGGCTGTGTAAATTTTATGAATTTGATAGAGAGGACTATCAAAAATGGAATGACAAGGCTTCCTGTCAAATTAGGGAAAGGCCTATCAAAATATACTCCAATACGGCGTAGTGCGAGAAGACAAAGACTCATGTTTTAAACTGAATTCTTGTTTAAATTCTATGTTGTTATGGGCTAAAATTTACTTAGGCTAGAAACTACGCTAGCAAACTGCGATTTTGGGTGGGTGAACACATATTCACCCAAATTTTGCATACAAAGATCTTTTTGTTAGAGCCAAAATATGGATAATTTATAGCCCTAAGTTATTTCCTTGATAGGCTGAAGGCATTTGGTTCAAACTCATCGCATGCTAATACTAGTATACCCATCTCTATATTTACAACATTTGCGCGAGATTGCTCTTGATTAAGCCTGGCCTGGGAAGAAGGTATGAACACCATGTCCAGTAAAGTTAGAGACTCTTGTGACATCCATACACAACCGTTTTCCCAGTTGAGAACAAGGATATCTTCTAGACGTAAATCCTTATTATTCTAGGACAAAAGCCCATGGCAACCTCATTGCGAGCATGGACACAAATTTGGAAATAAATATTTGCAATTACATCACGACTAAGTCAGAAACTTGTGACTTCAACATTATTAGCCTGATAGCGCATGGTCACCAAATATCCAGGGGCCTATTGCAACAAGAGCACAAACCATCCTCGACAAATAAAGGGATACCAAGGGAGATAACAAACTCTTGCTTTCTGAATCGTATGGGACCAAGGCACCTAGTCTAGACGGCTGATTGGAACAACCAAAAGGTAGTCTTGAGCATGTTTGATCAGTTTGCGTTGCCAAATGCGAACTCTTAGATAAAGTAAATTGGTTGGGGATTTTCTTCTTAACCGCATCAAAATAAGTGATTGCCTGGAAGTGCATAGAAGGGGGGGCAGTGTCATTGACACAAAAGTTGGAAGGCAAACCACATACCTAAATGAAATTCTGAAGAGCCGTCGGTAGGCAACCGTGATTATCCATTGAGAAGGAGCTACCAAGTATCACCTTCCGCACCGAGCGCCTCCGACTCCGAGAGGAAAGATAACAATAGGTGCGCAGTGTCGGCCATGGTATAAATTCCAAGACCACCATCTTTGATAGAAGGAAGCCCATTCTTTGTTGCAAAGGTCCAAACCCGTAAGCCATCTCCGGTGATTAAAGCCTCAAATATTTGATGGTGGTCGTGAAAAGAGGTTAGAGGCCTGTTGTAGAGTCACGAGGATTAGTAGTACGCATAACAAAATACTGGTCTGGATACACCAACACAATTATGGAGTAATAACATCTCACTGGGATCCACAGCTTCTTGATAATGAGACATTATTTGAATAGTCTTATTCACCCTATTAAGAGCCATGTCACTCATGAATTCCAAATACAAACTCTGAGTCCCTTCTAAAGCTTAACTCCCTTGCTTTCGGTCTACCAATATCCGAGGGAAAACACCTACCTCCAAACTACGCGGATCGTAGTGGGCCAAAGACTTCGGTCTTATTGATATTAAGATGAAAACTCTACCCGGTCCTTGATTTCAATAATGCCTCAAATCTCGAGCAACCTCGAAGTGTCTCCAATGATAGTGCCATCATCCAGGGTACCAAACATGCAAACTGCACAGCGAGAAGCAATGGACTTCCACAAAGAGATTAAGTGTCAGGAAACAAAAGGGGACCGAGAGGATCACCTTGTTGAACAGGAGTGCGAGAAGACAAGATATTGGTCAGTAGTATGATTTAGCAAACTGATAACAAAATTCTACCAAATGAGAAATACCTAGACAATGTAGCTTCTAACCTCTTTGCTAAGATTATACCTTAACCATGTTGAAAGCATTCAAAAATCAATAAGTAACATTGACATGCTATACAAGTGACCTTTGACTCAAAAACCTGTTGTGCACGAATGCGTCTCTCTCTCCCACCGGGCACACCAACACCCAACCGATGATCACAAAGTAAGATTTCATATCTTACCAAGCCAAAAGGCAGCCACTTAGAGACCAAACGGCGCCATACAAGCATTAATTGTTATTATTGGGGTGCCTTCAGAGATAAGATTTTAAACCTTAGGGCACTTACTCGCCAACAAAGGTTTACAACCCAAGTAAGCGAAGCCACCAACTCATCCCGATATTCCGCCGCCGCACCACCTAATACGTCCACTAAATGTCGAGCCCGCAAAACCATCACGACCAGCAAGAAGTACCTCTCTAGTAAAAGTCTTAATGGCACAACGACAACCCTTGGAGTCAACTTTTATTGGGTCACCAATTGCGGCGTCATCCCAGAATAGAGGGTGGAGGAGTTCTACGGGTGTTTGATTCGACTCTTCCAAAGTGCTCGTTGCGAGGTGCTAAACCGTTAGAAGATAAGACACGAATCACAGTGCGAAATGCCCATAACCAATCTTATTACGTCAAGCACTTAAATTAGCCACTGGGCTTGTTTTGTCATCCTTTTTATTTGAGTATTGCTTTGGCATGGGGGCGTAATGTGACTTGGAGATCAAGTGAGGCATCCCATGCAGGTTCATTCCAAGTAAGCAATGCCCATTGGATGGCTGCGATTTGAAGTCGCTTCTGTTGGAAGACTTTCTTGAAGTGAACGCGTAGGTCTCAGAAAAGATTTATAGTACAAATGGGGAGCAACAAAACGAATCCCGGTGTTCATTCGAAGGTCTCACAAACACATTATCCAAGCAAGTCTTCAAGGCTCGAGAGAAGCTGGTCTACACCTGATGGTGGATGTTGAAACCTTAGGTAAGCGGCGTTGGAAGGCATTGGCGTGGCGGTGAGGCGTGAGTCAAAAATTTTCATCTGTTACAAATATCATGGTAGCAACGTCCTCGGAAAGATTCCAACTGAGCAACACCAACGTCCCGCACTGATTCCGGTGAGACGCATAACGCCCACAGGTTGATTCCAACTAAGCAATACAACCGTCCTCAGTTGATTTCATATGAGCAATACAATCGACACTATTAGCTACAGCTTCACTACCAACAAAAGAAACATTCGCAACAACAACATCGTGTAAAACAGTCAAGGTAGACATGGAAGGCCTAGCAATATCATGTATGAGGAAGTCCGCTGAAGCACCAGGACCAGCAATGGCATCGTGACGAGCTCCTTCCAATCCTTTGCAAGATGTTCTCCATGCTCATAGTTTCATACAATGGCTGCAGAGCCACAAGTGTGACTGTTGAAGAACAGTTTCCCAGGCACAGTAGACATGGAGATCGTTGGAGATGATGGTTCTGCAATCAATCTTGTTGTCGTCTATGGAAAAATGTCTATCTTGTAAGTTTTTTGCGAAGGAACCTCTTACATAGCCTCTGCTGCCTACACCATCTTGACAGCCATGGAGGTTTTTAAATGGGCAGTAGTAAAACCCATTTTGAGAAGCTTCAACGTGAACAGTTCGACGCAGCTGAGAAGTAAATGATGGCAGAGGTGTAACAGGAGGCTGTTGAGAAAGTATCCGTGAGCAGCTAGGATCACCAGACCGTATAGATGCAGGCATAAATGAAAAAAATGCCACAAAACCCTAAAAAGAAAAACCAAAACCCTAGGTCGAAAGAAAAAGCCAAGAGATGAAAAAGAAACAAAAAGCCGTGGAAAAGATAAAGATAAAGAAAAATAAAAAGAATTGAATAACAAGGGAAGATGCTGAAAAATCAAAACCAAAAAGGTACAGGGATGAGACCAATCCATTGATTAACCTTGTTTTTCAATCGCCGGAGTTTTTCTCTGGAGCTCATCTGTCCTCCAAAAAAAAAAATGAAAAAAAAAATTGACATACCTCCCTATATTGATAAACTCCATGTACAGTAGAAACTCTTTTAATTATTACTCTATTATTTAATAAACTCTCTTAAATAATATTTTTGGCGATAGAATTCTGTCTGGGACAACGTGTCAAATTAATAATTCGCTAAAATTATAAGATAATACTTTTTTGATTACCTATGTAGGCCCCATATGAAATATAAATTAATAATGCATTATATATATATTCAATACATTAATGAGATTTACGAAGACTTTTTGAAAAATGATTTCATTGTCTTCTGTTTTTTGCTTAAATCAATATCGCATTGAATTTCATCTCTAATTTTTCTTATCATTGCAAGAATTTTTGGTGTTGTTGGATTATCCTTCTTGTGCTTGAATAATGCTCCACGAATTTCATCTGTCATTGTTGATTTTTTAACACTTTTAAGATGAGAAGCCATATTTAAGTGTATGATTTGTTTGTGTTAGTAGTATGATTTCATATTGTATTTATATAAAATATTTTTTTATTTGTTAGTAGTATGATTTCATATTGTATTCTTATATGAAATTTTTTTTTTTTTTGATAAAACTTTATTTAGAAAATATGATTTGATATTGTGTTTATAAAAAAATATGATTTGATATTGATATTGTGTTTTTATAAGAAATTAAAAATATGATTGAATATTAACAGGGTGAACAAGACTATCCAACTAATGTCGGCTATCAAAAAGCTCCAGGATCCCCAGAGTGAGATGTTGTTACTCCGAAATTGTGTCGGTGTTTCCAGACTCTATTTTCTATACGTACTACTAACGGAAGCTGCGGAAAAACCCTCGACCTCTTTGATGATCACTTGTTCCAATATTTGAGGCTTTTAGTCACGGGGAGATGGAGATGGTTTTGGACCTTTACAACGAGAGATTGCTACTCTTCCCATCAAAGATGGCGGTCTTAGCATTTACACCATGGTGATACACGCACTTATTGTTATCTTGCCTCTCGAGTCGAGGCCGCATCGGTGCGAAAAGTGATACTTAAGTAGCTCTTTCTCATCCGATAATGGGTTTCCTTCAGAGAGCTCTTCAGAAGTTCATTCAGGTATGTGGTTTGCCTTCTACTTGTTGGTGTATCCAGACTGTATTTTGTTATGCGTACTACTAATCCTGCAGCTCTACAACAGGCCTCTAACCTCTTTGATGACCACCTGATCCAATATTTGAGTCTTTTAATCACTGGAGATGGTTCTGGGTTTGGACCTTTGCAACAAAGAATGGCTACTCTTCCTATCAAAGATGGTGGTCTTGGAATTTATACCATGGCTGACACTCGCACCTATTGTTATCTTTCCTCTCAGAGTCAGACTGCCTCGGTGCGGAAGGTGATACTTGGTAGCTCCTTCTCAATGGATAATGGGGTTGCCTATCAGACGGCTCTTTAGAATTTCATTCAGGTATGTGGTTTGCCTTCCAACTTTTGTGTCAATGACACTGCCCCCCCTTCTATGCACTCCCTGGCAATCACTTATTTTGATGCGGTTACGAAGAAAATCCCCAACCAATTTACTTTATCTGCAAGAGGCTCCGTTCTTTGGCAATGCAACTAGATCAAACACGCTCAAGACTACCTTTTGGCTGTTCCAATCAGCGGTCTAGATCAGTGCCTTGTCCCCAGAGACAGTTTAGAGCAGTAGTTTGTTATCTCCTTGGTATCCCTTTATTTGTTGAGGATGGTTTGTGCTCTTGTTGCAATATGCCTATGGATATATTTGGTGACCATGCGCTTCATTGTGCTAATGATGTTGGTCTAAAGTTTCTACACGACTTAGTACGTGATGTTATTGCAAATATTTGTTTCAAAGCTGGTGTCCATGCTCGCAAGGAGGTTGCCATGGGCTTAATTAAAGATAATGAAGATAATGAAGATTTGTGATAACGCATATACGTATATCCATTAACATCAACCAATATCCATTATGTGTCGTGTACAGCATGCCTTACTTTTCGTTCATATACTTATACTATATACTAGATTTTGTGCCCGTGCTACGCACTGGGTGGACCCGAAAATCACCCACTATCAATTTTTTACTTTTAACCGTATTTTTGGTTTAATGTGATGCGTCGCTACGCCCCGTCGTGCATTTTTATTTGGTGTCGCGGGGCCCCGCCCCGTCGCTTAAGATTTTTGATTTGGTGTGGCTCGCTTCGCATCGCCCCCTTCCAATGCATGCTTAGAATATTTGATTTGGTGTGTCTCGGCTTCGCCCCGCCCGTCCCAATGCATGCTTAGGATTTTTGATTTGATGTGACTCGGCTTCGCCTCACCCGTCATGCATTTTTAAACAGTCCCCCATTTTCTATGAACCGAGTTGCTTCAAAAAAAAATAAAATTGAAAACTAAGTTCCTTTCAAACACAACGCCCAACCCTTCCATGCCTCATTTATTTTTATTTTTATGTCGTTTGGATGTTGTTGTAAGATTGGAAAGTTAACTCGCAAAAGAAAGCAAATAAAAAGATATACTGAAAAGAAGGATTGTGACATCGTAACTATGCTTGCCAATCTATGTGCACAATTCCAAAAATAACCAAGCCAAAATCATAGCATTTAACAAAAAGAAGTTAATTTCAACTTATTATGTGTCCATAACAACAATTACATCGGTTCTATGCAATTCTCAAGTCTTGTAGTTACTCTGTTGTTGTTAGAGAAATGTAGAACCATTCTAGGAAAGACGTCACTCATTACATTTGCATCTCATGTCCAAAAAATAAACTTCTCAAATTCTTAGATATTCAAGGATGTTCAGTGGATCAGTAGAGGATCCAAAAACTACCCGACAAACTTTCTCACTAAAGCCATGGAACTAAGATCCAATACCAGCTTCATGCCATGGCTAGGACTTTGAGTTCCTATAAAATGATCGAGACTTGAACATATTGTAGAAACCCTATAAGGATGTTCAGTGGATAAGTAGAGGATCCAAAAACTACCCAACAAACTTTCTCATTAAAGCCATGGAACTAAGATCCAATACCCGCTTCACTTCCATGGCTAGGACTTTCGATTCCTATAAAATGATCATGACTTGAAAATATTTTAGAAACTTGGTTTGAATTCAATCATCACCTGGGTTCACATGGTCCCTACATTTGGAATTCCTTCTAACTGCATCTTTAAGTGATACCTCCATTTTTGCAACATTGAGTGCAAATGTGATTCCCCAATTCCATGTATGTCAAGAGATATAAAAGAATATCGAAGGCCTGCATATGAGATTGTGATGAACTTCTTAAGCAGCACCATGAACAGGTTAAAACAAATGCACAAAAGAGTTGTGCTATATGTAAGAAAAGATTTTTTTTATCGGCCAACAATAATCGGTATTCAAGTCTATCTTGTATTTTATTTTAATACTCAACTACATGTTAAATACACAGTTCAAATGACATTCCTAGACTCCAAAACCCTCTCGAAGGCCATGCACACCAAAATTGTAAATCAATTTGTGATAGATTAATACCTCTTATGTGTCGATAAGCCTCTAGCAACCACCTTGAGATTCGTAAAAGATCGTGCCAAGATCGAATCATTTCTAGTAGCAGGTGTGACAAACTTCCGCACTGGGATCATGCTTACGATCTTGACCAAAGGGGCAAGGACTCTATACATACATCTCTTTCTCCTTTGCTTCCATGACTCCCCAAATAATATTTGCATTGCACTAACTAAAGTAAGAAATTATGTAATCTAGAACAAATTTAAAATCAATTAATAAAATTTGACTGTAAGAAATCAAATGTAACATCTACCCTTCTACCACAATCAAGTTATTTACAGGTATACAAATTCACCCTCGCACCCACACCACTCCAGTATCAAACCATCATTTGCCCTATAACTTGTACCACTTCCAGCACCTTTAGGGAGAGAAGTACTTCAATAGGTCAGTGAGAATTTGATTTGGTCAGTTGAAATACAACCCAAACTTCTTCAATTCGAACACCCAACACTGACCACACAACCCATATATTCATTTACACAAACCTGGCTGAAGAAAGACTTGTCTCTTCCTTGCAATATCCAACCAGAGATGATCCAAAACGCACCACAAATCAAACCACTTTTCACGAGAATCCAAGTCCATTACACCTAATGTTCTTGGTGGTCTTTATAGCTAGGAAACCTTCTTAATCTGCCAAGAACATCCACAATAACTAAGCCACGAGAACCCATGGAAACACCTAATAGAACCTGTTGGTTACAACAACAACTTTGACCAAGGCGATGGTTCGGGCATTATTACAAACTCTTGATATTCGTTTCGAGCTAGTGATGAAGATAACTCTGTCACATATGTTTCTTGCTCAAATTCCCTGCAAAATCGATTTGGATTGAAACCAAACCTTCCCAAGCATAGAACGACTCATATTACTCAATAATCTCACAAAACCCATCTCAAACATTTACCAAATCAACCAAAGCTAACTACTTGTTGAACCCATATGTGTTTGTTAGATAAACAATTATACTGCACAAATTTATGAGAGAACTTACAATAGTTTTAGGGCCTGAATGGATGAGAGAATTTACAATATAATGAGTGAGGGATTTCATTAATTTCTGCAACAAACAAAATAGAAGAGTTTAGTCAATTATATATGAGAACCAAGGACAAAGAAGATTAGGGATCACAAAAGATGGGAGAGAAGAAAGCATAAACTCATAACCCCTACCGATTCATGGTGTGTAGATTTTTGTATTCACTTAGGAGAAGAAAAGTGAAAAAAAAAAAGCTTTGTTAAATCCAGCGTTTTTCATCAAACAATCTTTTTTAATCGATTCTTATAAATCCCTAACCAATCCCGTATGATCTTAAATCAAGAAATTAGAGTTTCAAAAATCAAAACAAAGCGAGAGAAACCCTTACCTATGTTTCTGTTTACGTTGATTCTTCAAACCCTAACTTCCAATTTGATTACTCTTCTCGCAACTTAGGAATAACTCGATTTCTTCATAATTTCTCGATCCCCGAATCTTTGATCTCAAACCATCTTCCATTTCTGTTTCTATTTTCATCTCTCAATTTCTTGGAAAACAGCAGCTTCAGGTGATCATATAGAGCAAACCATTGCTTTTTCTTTGTTTCTCAATTTTTGAGAGATTAGAATTATATTATCATCAATTGGATTTGGACGGAGTATTGTCTACCTAACCGGCGTTAGTAACGTCGATTAAGTATTTAGTGTAAACTAAGTGTAAGTAATTAGTTAGGTGTAAATCCACACATAAGTGTTGTATACCCACGTTTTTGCTAACGGTGTTATAAACGGTCGGTTAAATACATGGTGTAAATAAAGAGTGTAATCAGATTTTAATGGTTAAAACCAATAGAGTTCCGCCACTTGTCCTCTTTAAAATTGCTCTGTGTGAAAGCTTTTATCTAATTTAATTTGAGGGAGGTGTTATATTCACCGTGCAACGTGGGAGCTTATATGACTTAGTGT
The DNA here is from genome assembly GCA_023531295.1 of Papaver armeniacum. Lineage (NCBI taxonomy): Eukaryota > Viridiplantae > Streptophyta > Magnoliopsida > Ranunculales > Papaveraceae > Papaver > Papaver armeniacum. The sequence continues at coordinate 93,864 of JAJJWW010002961.1, forward strand.
TTTAAAGGAGGGGAGATTATATAGTACTAGCCCTTAACCCGTGCCGTAACGGCACAGGCCATGATGTTGGTTCATTTTCAATATATCGTATAATTTGTCCCGAATTCTTATCAACTCCTTATGATTTAATATGTGTTTGTCATAAAAATAGTCGGGATTTTCCTCTCTTTTTTTCTTTGTTTTTTCCTTTAATATTTTACCGCCGGAGATTTGCTCAAACGAAAGAAATATAATCTTAACTTCCAGACACTTTTTTATTTAGGTTCATTGCTTATAATGAGATAATGCTCTACATGAATATGGAAGTTTAAATATTTTTTGGAAATATGTAAAAGCAGCGCTCATCTCAGTGAAATCAACTAATCAATAGCGTCCATAAAAGTCTCCCCATGCTCTATTTCGCTCCAGGTGACTCATCTATCATGGTCATGTTGTTGATCCTCCAAATAGGCAGAGAATAGTATTTTTGCATCGAACAGATGATACAAACTATCAATGTGACATGATTTTTTGTAATTTTTTCAACACCCATCGGATGACAATGTTTAAAATGTGTACCCATTACCTTTTCGAAGGGATTGTATATATGCGAACCTACGCCATTAAATCTTCAACAAAGTATTGTGCTTGACAATTCGTCTTAACGAAGGCTTTGGTAACTTCAAAAGTCTTGGACATTTTGTCACTTAGTATGTTCCTACCTTCACTTGGAATACAATCGGCCACACATTGCCTCATAAAGAACCTTGAACACATATTGTACTCCATGATCCTATTTCAAATTAATAGATTGTCCATAGATCCTTTACCAAAAGTTGACATATTCTACGTTGAATATTTATAAAAAAATTATGGTATTGTGGATCGTTGCTTTCTAAGATCGTAGTTTTCAAAATTGGTCTCTTCAAGTCCCACGGCTTTCTAAGTTTATATATCCTGTTTGTTTTAACATTTTAGTTAGCCATATTATGTTTTATTTACTAACTTTAAACTTGATGTCATCTTCTCTTTGTGAACTTTATGTGATTTCAGAATCAAAATAGTTATACCTCTTTCATTCGTATCAAGTAATCCATCGTATATCCCAACAATTCTTCTACAACAATTCCTTTCTTCTACCTTATAAAATTAGCATAATATGTTTTTGTTCACCAATACCCGCCACCACCATAAAACCATATGAATCCATTTTTTTATCCACCACCACCTAGTGGCGGAGCCAAGGGTTGACTAACCCGGCTCTAACCCCCTAAATTTTTAATAACTACATGATTTTTTTAGTTTATTTTATAAAAAGTACTTTGTCCATATATATTTATGGTTTAGTCCACCAAAGTTTACATGTTTCTTTTAAAAAAAAAAAGTAGGCCTCCTCAATGTCAATTTTTGACTCCATCACTGCCGCCCATCCCATGTGGTTGTTGGACGCAATTCTAATTTTTCAATCACAAATGCCATGTATGAGGTTTAAATTGAACAAAATTTCGTCAATTGATTAGTTTCATTATTTTTTTCCGTGTATATATGCTTTTTTGTATTGCAATCAATTTTATTTTAACATTAAAATTCATGATTTTTCTGATATAGTACCAAGATAACGAGGGTACCATTTGGGTGATCCAACTACGATCATGAAAATATTGTCTTGTATGATATCATCCCTGAAATATATGGTACCTTCCTTTATCAAAAGTGTTAAAAACAACCAACCACATCTTCCACACTACGATGTTATCGATGTTGTAACGACAACATAAAATTAATATTGTCCATCACTACTCACCAGCATTTGTTGGGATCTTGCAACAATGAACAGCACGTTAGATGTATCGAAAATAATATGTAAAGAACTAATGCGAAACAACTCTACCAAAATAACCAGACGAGGCGAATCACGGGTTCAACAAGTTGTCCTTAACACATTAGTTCGGGGTATACTCGAGTTGAGTAATGCTAAACCCCTCACAGCCAAGATGTGTCCAGGATAAGACACCGCCCGATATAACTTGAGTTAGCACAACGCAAGTTACCTCTCTTCGAACTCAAAGAACAGGATGGAGATAAAACGTCCGAGAAAACCCTAGAATAAAGAAGAATTTTGATTGTGTTGAAAACAGATTTTCGAGTTGTATTTATAGGATGAAATACTTGCAAATCAAGTTAGGTTTTTGGTTTTCTTCAAAAACAAGTAAAAGGAATTTTACCATAAATAGAACTCTTAAGAATTAATTTTGGAATTAATTTTCTAAAGAAAAACTCGCCAAAAATAAATCCGTGTAGAAAAGGAACTTGGTGCATGGCATACGCGCATATCGCATTTAGTAAAAATATGTATTTTTGCCCACCCGCTCCACCCACGTTTACAATTCATACATAAGTGTATGGTTATATAGTGGAGCTCATCTTTAGTTTTCCACAATGTGGGACTAAAGGTTCCACTTCATTCACCCAAAAATGAGTGAGCATCCTTAGACCCTTAGGTCATTAGATCAAACCACACCAAGACCATAAAACCTTTTAATTAAAACTCATTTTCTCCAACAATCCCCACATGAATGAAATCTCGGAAAACGGAAAAATCGAGAGTAAGGAAAATACCATTTAGGCAAAGGTGTCCATGAGGTCTTGAACCCTTACTTAGTGAGAAGTTACAGGAACTACTAGCTAAACAAGTGAACCTAGTCTTGAACTGATAGCGTTGGTGTAATCGCAGCGACCATGACCACACATGATATTCTCTGGTGTTGCTAAGTTCGTGCCGTTTTGTCAATTTGGCCCTGGACATATCTGTTTCTCAGAATGCTCTAGAGAATTGGCTCAATTCTCATAGGAAGGCCCACCACATTCGGATAGGTGAGTTCCATCAAGAGTGTTTTTGCCACACCCCACTTCAATCTTAATTGAAACTATGGAACTCATTAAGACTTATTTAAAAATCATCCCTCATGCAGTCACACTATCACATCAACACCATAGGGAAGGAGGAGAATGAAATTCTCGATAGTGTTACCTTTACCCACCATGAATTAGTTGTCTCATTCGAAACCTTGATCTTGGAATCTCATCGGCAAGGTTGAGTATCCTTCATGGCAAGTTTAATTTTTGAGCCTAAGCCCCATCCCCTCGATGCTTTACTAACTATCTCCTTGGACAAACTTTACCGTCAAAGGGTCGCGATATTCTCCTTGGGTGCATCCAATCTATGGAAATAACGCTGTTGAGATTAGTGTTTTCAAAGTATCATGTCTTCTACGAATATGTATAGACTTTCCATTGTAGAAGCAACTCTTAGCTCTACCTATCGATTTTTGTCACAGTGTATAAATATATTTGTACGAGGCCTATGCAGAGAGGAATATCTTCTAAAAAGTTTCTTAGACATTCGGCCTCCTCTCCCCGCTTTATCTAACGTAATAAACTCCGATTCCATAGTGGAACGAGCTATACATGTCTGTTTTGGAACTCTTCCAAGATACAGGGCCTTTTCTTAGAGTGAATACATATCCACTCGTAGACTTAGAATCCTCCGATCCCGTTATCCGGTTTGCATCGCTTAAAATCCCTCAAGGACGGCCGGATATCCTTTGTAATTCAAACTAAAGGTCATTGTGTACTTCAAGTACTTTAGCACTCTAATAAGTGCATCCCAATGTATACGCCTGGATTACAAGTATACACCTTAACCTACTTCTGACATAAGCAATGTACGGTCTCGTACAATTCATCAAATACATCGGACTTCTGTGACTCGAGTATTCAAGTTGGTTAACTCCTACACCCTTATTCTTCTTGAGACGACATTTAGAATCATAAGGAGTACACACAGGTTTCTGATTAAACCTGATTAAATTTCTTAAGTATGGATTCAACATAATGAGACTGACTCGAGACTATAGCCATTAGAAGTTTTTCTAATCTTCATCCCTAATATGACATCATGGGCCTAAGTCTTTCATGTCAAAATTCTCATTCAACAGTTTCTTAGTGGAATTAATAACATCCATGTTTGTACCTAGTATAAGCATATCATCAACATACAAGCATACAATCACACAGGCATCCTTGACAAGTTTAGTATAAACACACTTACCGATTCATTAATTCTAAAACCACTAGAAATCATCACATGATCAAATTTTTCATGCCATTTTGTTTAGGTGCTTGTTTCAATCCATACAAAGATTTAACCAGTTTACACACTTTCTTTTCACAACCTTTAACTACAAAGCCCTCGGGTTGTTCCATATAAATTTCTTCATCTAACTCACCATTAAGAAACATTTGTCTTTACATCCATTTGATGTATCTCTAAATTATGGACAGAAGCTATAGCAATTAACATCCTAATGGAGCTAATTCTACTCACTTTGGTGAATAGGTGTCAAAGAAATCTATACCTTATTTGTCTGTAGCCTTTGAAGTTACCCGACCCTAGCCTTGTATTTTTCAATAGTTCCATCTATCTTACGTTTTCTTTGAAAATCCATTTACAACCTATGGCCTTACACCGGAGGTAAATCTACAAGTTCAAAAGTACCGTTTTCTCGAAGGGAATCCATTTCACTAATGGAAGCTTCTTTCCACCACGAAGCTTCCGGACAAGTCATGGCTTCTCTATAAGTCTGAGGATCGGACTCGGCTAGGTATGTAATGCAACCGGGGATAGGTTTTCGAGTTCTAACCCTTTTACCTCTTCTAGGTTCCACTACGGTTCATCTTCCTCTAAAGGTAATAATTGACTAGTTGAAAGGAACATCTAGGGGATCATCTAAACACCTCTTTCGAGAATCACGTTTCAAAGGAAAAAAGCTTCAAAAACTCAAAGCATCCCTAGACTCCATGATAGTATTCAACCCTATGTCGAAATTTTAACTCACAACCATAAACCTGAGCACTAGAATGCTCGGGATACCTTATAAAACACAATCAACGGTTTTGGGTCCTATCTTATTTTCTTAGGAGGAGGGATGCCCACCTTGCCAACCACCCCCACACTTTGAAGTAATCATAAGATGGTTGTCTACCTTTCCATAACTCATATGGAGTTTTATCCGATCCTTTAAAGGGTACTCTGATTTCAGATGTAATTGGCGGAGAGGATAGCCTCCCCCACAAATTGAAGGTAATCTGAACTAATCAACATGGCATTCATCATATCCTTAAGGGTACGGCTCTTTCTTACGCTACACCATTGGATTGAGGTGAATAAGGGAGTGTAGTCTCATGTATTATGCCATGTTCTTCATGTAAATCTCCTACGGGAATTTCATACTCACCACCACGGTCAGACCTAATAGTTTTAATGGTAGTATTCAATTGGTTTTAGACTTCACTTTTATATATCTTAAAGGCTTCTAAGGCATCATCCTTCCCTCTAAGTAAGTAAACATGGCGATTTCCGCACAATCATCTATAAAGTAATAAACCATTTCTTACCACCTCTTGTTTGAAGTGACTTCATATCAACTAGGTCCGAGTGGATTAAATCTAAGGGTTTAGAGTTTCTCCGGACATTCTTATTGAATGATTTCTTAGCATGCTTAGATTCTACGCAAATCTCACACTTATGATTTTTATCTAAAAGTGAATTTGGGTATCACGACTACGCTAGCCAATTTGGCATTGATTTATAGTTTACATGACCAAGTCTACCATGCCAAGCGTTCAATGACACACACATGTAAGCGGAAGAATCATTCAATTTTTAGGACAGGTTACATTAAGTTTATATAGACCCCAGTCTTATAACCCTTACCCACATAATCATTGCCCTTAGTTACTATAAGTTTTCAGACTCAATTGTAACTTTAAACCCTTATCATCTAAAACAGAACAAGAAACAAGATTTTTTTAGGATATGCTGGAACATGAAGAACTTCATTCAATGTGAGAGTCTTTCCGGATGTGAGCTTGAATGACCTTTCCTTTCCCCGCAACCTCGATGCGGATGAGTTACCCATATAGAGTTTCTCGCCTTCCCTACCTCCGCAGTAGGAGGTGAACAGGTCTCTGTTCCCACAAACATGCTTAGTAGCTCCAGAGTCTACCCACCAATCCATCACATTGGTCACCAGATTAACTTCAGACACCACAGCAGTAAAACTTCGTCTTTGCTTTTCTCAACCAAGGTTAGCATTATTCTTCTTATCCTTACGTTGTCTACAGTGAACTGCCATATGACCCAGTGTTTCCACACCCAACAAGGACCCTTAATTTTAACAATGCTAGATTGGTTTTGAAACGTACCTTTCTTGTTAGGTCCATGCTTCGAGTTGCGACTGTTGTTGTCACCTTCCAGCTTTGGATGGCTTATGTTCAGACATATGAGCTTTGTTAGACATGTCCCTTGCAGATGACACGTTCTTGTGTTTGGTGCACAACATCTCTTCCACTTGAATCTTCTTTCCCAATTCAACCATGTTGATCTCGCCAGTTTCATGCCTCAGCTTTTTCTTGTACTCCACCAAGAAGATGGTAACTTCTCATTACCGAGACACTTGAAAAGTCTCATAAACAACCATACCTTCAGCAAGAATCTGGTTAATAATTTGTTGAAGTTCGAGGAATTGATCAACAACAGACTTATCATTCGTCATCTTGAACTCCATAAACTTTGCCACCAGAAATTTCTTGCTTCCTGCAGTCTCAGCTTGGTACTTTGCTTCTAACGCAGTCCACAACTCATAAGCAGTCAAGTTCTCTTTAGCATTGTAAAAATCATACATCGCATCTTCCAAACCGTTCATGATATGATTTTTAGCCAGAAAATTAGACCTCGTGTTCATATTGACCTCCTCCTCAGACAAATTTTCAATATTGTATAAGTCATCACCTGGAACCAGTACATAATCATTCATGATGGCTCAGATAAAACAGCATCTTGGATTGCCATCTCTTGAAATCCTTTCCGTTAAACTTTTGGTCTTTCTACATCGTTGATTCCCATTGTTACAAGGAATACTAATGTGTTAAGATTGTTGGGATCTTGCAACAATGAACAACACGTTAGATGTATCGAAAATAATATGTAAAGAACTAATGCGAAACAACTCTACCAAAATAACTTGACGAGGCGAGAATCACCCAGTTCAACAAGTTGTCCTTAACACATTAGTTCAAGTGGGTATACTCGAAGTTGAGTAATGCTAAACCCCTCACAGCGAAGATGTGTCCAGGATAAGACTGCCCGATATAACTTGAGTTAGCACAACGCAAGTTACCCTCTTCGAACTTCGGCAACGGGGATGGAGATAAAAACGTCTGGAAAACCCTAGAATAAAAGAAGAAT
>JAJJWW010002962.1:0-29051 GCA_023531295.1 Papaver armeniacum
AAAGATCGATGCAAATTGTAGTTACGAGATGGTGGTTGTTCTTAACTAGGTTCGAATCAGAGATAGAGACGATGATTGGCTGTTATTCTCTGAGATTGAATTAGGGTTCGTTTGAGCAGGATAAACAACAGATGAGAAGGGTTTCAATCACAAGTCCTTGCTGTTCAAATCAGTGAGTGAATGAATGAAATTATGGGATGAGAAAGAAATGAGGTTCGATCAATAGTTTTGTTGATGTAAAGAAGAACGGTGTTGGTTTAAAGGTTTGTAGTTGTGGATTGAGTTGGTGGTAGTCAACATTAAGGGATTCTTTTGTGGTGAAGGAATTGAATGATTTCGAGCTAATGAAACAAGAGATGGGCTCGACTTGTTATGGGATGTGAGATTAAAGCAAATGGGTTTGTGGTTGCTGACATTTGAGAATGATGGGATGATGATGAAGTTTGTTTCGAGTGATTCTTTGTGATTGAATAAAGGAGCAAATTGTGATCTTTGAGCAATGGGCTAGATGGTCTTGGTATGGCAGCATTAGTTGAAAATGCTGACTTGGATGTGTTGCGGAAGTGCGGTGCGGTGAGCAACAAAGATGTTGCCTCCATGGATGTTTGTGAGCTGCGTGATTTATCTTTGTTGTATTTTTGCGGCGAAGGGTGTTGGCTGAGTTGATTGGTAGAATGTTGGTATTAATGCAATTGAACTCGAGCCTTGGAGTGAATGACTTGGGCAGTGCGAGATGATTGAGTGCAGTGGTGCTTGTGGAAGTTGATTTGATTTTAACAGGGTGTTGAGATATTGATGGCAGAGGTTCTGGTGGAGTGTTGTTGTGGAGAATAGAATGCTGCTCATGAATGGAGTTGTTGGTACAGGGCATGCCTTGAATTGTTGGTTCATGCCAGTGTTTGAGGCCTTGAGCTGAGAACTGGGACTGGAGAATATTGGAGCTTCCACTAAGGTTGTGATGCTGATGGCAATGCGGGGGTGGATTAATGGATGCAAGAGTGTTGCAGATGCTTGGCTTTCTTTGGAATATAAGAGCTGGAGATGTGTGTTGCCAATGGCGGTGAACCCGAGGTGATTGCGGTGGGAGTTTGCGAGGCTTGGAGGTTACAAGTATGAGTTTGAGACAAGGAAGTGCCAAGTGAGTTGCGGTGGCGGATGAAGTGCATATCTTGCACAATTGAGTGTAGTCTAGTGATGGGAATGGTGATGCGGTGGTATTGGTGGTTAGTTGAATTTACGAAGCTTGAATGAGAGCAAGCTGCTTTTTGGTGATCAGGAGTGGATCCGTCTGCATGAAGCGATGGAATTGAAACGAGGGATGAATGGGCGCAAAATGCCATGACCAAGACATGAAGAAGTCTTGCGAAGGTATAGCCATTATGGCTGGTCATGCACAATGATTGTCTTTGCAACAAGTTTAGCTTTGATGCAAAATGGCCTGGCTAGGACGTCGATCGACTCAAAGAATCGACTCGGTTGACTCGTGACACGGACCTTTGACCGCGACTAACGGTTTGGTGAGCGGTCTGACTTTTTGACCGTTAGTCCTAACGGAGGGCTGAGCGGAATATTCCGTCGAATATTCCACACGTCGGAGAAATTTTCAGGTGGCGGCGACGACTATTCCGGCGATTTAGGCCACAATCGATTTCCGGCGAGCTAAAAATTCCAGAATTTTCTATGGACTTCTCTCATGGGTGTGAAGACTTGGGCTAGGAATTGGATGGAGAATTGGACTCAAATTTGGAAAGAGAAGGTGGAAGAGTTGAGAAAAGCTTGGATTTGAAATTGAATTGCAAAAGGAAAAGGATTCTATTCCTTAGAAGATTTGGAGAATATTGAAGCCTATAAATAGAGAAGTTTTCTACAACTTCTACACACTCTCTACACACACATCACTTGTGTTTTTGCTTGCTTTTCTAAGATTTTTCTTTTTAATTACTTGTGTGAATTTGAAAATTCTTCTTTTAATTATTATTATTTGTGTGAATTTCAAAAGCATGAGTAGCTAATTTTCTTATTGATTGAGGATGAATTCCTAGTTCTTAACATATGATTTAAGTTTTTGTTTTCAAATTCTATCTTGAAGTTTTTCACATAATTATCGTTTGTTTTTACTAATAGGAATGATCTTAAAGACATTCATGATTGATTGATAGATTGTTTGGAGTGCACGCTAAATTGATTTGTTAATTTGATCTAAAGCTAGTGAAAGTTAGGAGATAAGTAATCGTTTCTTGACTCTTTACATAAGTAGCAAACACGAGACCTTACGGAGGGATTCCGTGGAGCAATTGTGTGTAGAAACAACGTTAGCAAGTAGACCTTGATCTAAGAGTCTAACTACTAATATTAACCTAATAAGTTCATAAATCTTAATGCGTTTATTTAAATTACATCTAGAGTGAGCTACTACTAGGTGGTTTGGTAAATAGAATCCGATGATCGAGAACTTCCGTGTCTAGGTGATATAAGGGATTTAGGGTTTAGAGAGCTAGGCATTTACACACCTACGGTTGGTGATAATTTGTGACTAATAACAAGTAGAATAGAACATAATTTGATTCATTGTTTACGTAACGAAGAAGGATTCCTTGATCTTGTCTCTCTTATTGTTTTCAACTTTCGATTTTAATTGCTTTGTTTATTTTCTTTTGCTTTTTACACCCCCCTTTCGTGACAACTCTTACAACTAAGATCTCTATGCTCCTCGTGAGAGCGAACTTTACTTCCATTATATTATTTTTAATTGAGTGGAAACATTGAATTAATTTGATTGCACCTATGACACGCATCAGATACCTTGGATTTCCAACTATATATATGGTTATACCTTTGGTTGGGCCTTGAGGTCTCTTCCAAGAGTCAATGTATGCTCAAGGCGCCGGGGTACACGGTTGAGCCAAGAAGTGCCAGGGCATTTGAAGTGTCTCGGCCATTCTTGGAAAGTCTTGGTATATCGCGGCCCCGCAAAAGAAAACTCCACTTAGGGTGCGAGTCTAAGTAACCATAAGCCATATAGGTATAAGGGATAAGAAGCTGAAAACATGGTTGTTGTTAAGACCGGATGGGAGGAGCTAGTATTGTATGGCGATGTACGCCTCCTTGAAGGGGCAACCGGGGGAAGATAAGGGCGGCACCCTCCATTAGGGAGGCGATAAGTGTCAAAAGACGCAAATGTCATGAGGCTTTATTTTACGCAAGGAAATTTAGGCATCATATTTGTGCGATGATCTGTAGAGGCAATAATGCGACGCAAGGATAAAGGCGAGATCAATGGGTTTTTGCATGAAAATGCAAAGACGTCCTGCGATTTTCGTCGCGAAGACGGCAATGTCATGGGATTTTTACATTAGCAAGAGTATTTAAACTTTGTCATATTATACGCAAATAAAATATCTGAAAGGAAAAAATACTTAACAAATGATAAGACAAGGTGATGGGTCATTACATGAAAATGTAAAGACGTCTGTGATTTTATAAAACGAGGGGTGAGCGAAATAAGACCTTTAATTAGGAAGGCAAAAATAAGACCACACAAGAATGATAAGGCAAGATCAATAGATTTCTTCATTTGTGAAGACATCTGCTGATCTTATCATAATGATTAATTTCAACATAACTAAAGATATAGACATACATAAAATTGAGAAGAAAATAAGCTTGCGAAAACGATTATATTCCATCATAAAGTTACCAATAATAAAGGCCAAAGTCGGAGATTTCATTACTCAGAGATGATCGATCAGATCTCTCATTTGAAAATGAATAACAGAGGCAAGTATGGGAATGAATAGGATAAAATCTTGTTATTCATTTCCATGATGGATTCATGTATTCATAATGTTTGGTCGGTTGAATTATAAAGAAGAATTGCTTGATTAATATGTATGCAAGTAAAGAAAGAAAAGATTGAATTCATATTTAGCAATCCAAGAAATTTACAATGAGGGGTTATAGAAATAGAAGATTAAAGTATATATATACAGATATTACAAGAAGCGAAATAAGAAAAAGAAGTTATTTACGTGGGGATTCTTCTTCTTGGTCAGATTTTTCAATTTCATCATTCTTTTCGCCAGATTCTTCTTCTTCGCTAGCTTCACTATCAGAGACATCCGAGAAGGTATATCTTCGGGAATATCATCGCGAACAAGGATATGAACTAAGAGGAATGTTGTGATCATTGCAAAATTTTGTTTCAATAGTTTGATTGCGAAAACAAACGAGAATTGTTATTAAAATTCTCTCTTTTGTAGCTTGCGAGTTGTTTCTTCAACTTAGAATACTTTTGTTGTTGCGAAAGAAAGGCCTTGCGAGTTGTCCTTTTTCGAGACTCAAGTTCTTCAATCCTCGTTTGAAATCTCTTCTCGGATTCGAGAATATATGACAATGAATTAACAACACAATAACAATGCTACGAAGTAGGATAGGTAAAGTATAATAAACAACCTTCTACGTAGGATATCATATCTTTAACCAGAGCGGTATGCTCGGCATGAAGACTAACATCAATACCTAAGTTATTCTTGGCATTATCTAGAACCTTTGCAGCCCAAAAGCGAATTCATCATCATTATTTATAACGAGAAATGACGAATTTGATCTTCTTGCTCATTGAGTATGGCATTCGACGAAGAGATTCGTCTCCGTTCAATTTGTACTTCGATAAGAGATTTTGAAATTGTGCTAATGCTGTGCACCTTTATTAGCAATGCGGTCTTTGTCATCTATGAGAACTCTAATTTTATTCCTTAAAGTTTTGGTTTTCTTATGGGAATCAAGATACATTTGTTTAAATCGGTTGGCTAAACCTAAACTAGATCTATGCTCAATCTCTAAGAGACGATATTTGGCTTGAAGTTCATTTAACGGAAGGGAATCAATTTTGTTTGTTATTGCTTAAGATTCGTTGAGATGAGTGAGAAGAACATCATTGTCCATAGGGTCGGGAAATGAATGGAAGAATGGCTTCTTCGAGAGATTATATATGTCTGCGAAAATAATAAATCAGGCGAAGAAAAGCAAATGACAAAGTAAAGACGATTTGAAGAGTAAAAATTTTATACCATAAAGTTGCTGATTAGCACTTTGAAGAGTAGATATTTTAGTCTTAGAAGCTTGGACTAACTTCCAAGTTGTTTAATTCTTTCATCTTTTTCTTGCGAGACATCGCAACTTCCCGATTCTAGTTCTTGGATCTTCTCTTTGAGTTGGAGATTTTTCTTTTCAAGGTTGTCGCGTCTTTTCTCAAGGTCCTGAGGCAACAAAAAAAAGGCTCTTCCGGACTATAAAAGAAAGTAAAGAAATGGTTAAGATAAATTTTACAATCGAAGTTACAAATAAACAAAGGAATATGAACATACCAAAGCATTGAGAGCATTTAAAAAGCTAGAAGTCATTGTTGGGAAACTCCGCGAAAAGATTCATTGTCCTCTAACAGCGGGGCACAGATTTTAGCGAGAGCTTCGCAAGTAAAGATAAATTATCATCTCCCAATCCTTGCATAGAATCGGAGAAGATACTAGACAATTGCGACATAGCGAAATAACCAGAGTGATTCTCCTTAGAGAAGAAGTACCAACCTTATTTTCATCCCTCGTCGGGAGCTCTCTTTGGTTTGGGAATTAGAATGGGAAGAGGTTGGATTTTCCGTTTTTAGAAGATGTAAGGAAGATTTATCCTTGCGAGAAGTGATTTTATTCTTGCCTTTAACCTTGCAGCTTCAACTTCTTCAACGTTAATCTTCATACGAATAAAGATAAGAAATAGAGGCAACAATATTGTTTAAAATAATAAAAGAAAATGTTTCTTACTTCATCAAGTGATCGATCGGAGTATCGCTGGGGTACTCGCCTTTGGGTTTTCTTTATAACTCTTCCTCGGTTTGTCAACCCGTAAAACTTTGCAAATTCGGTAAATATAAGAAGAAGGGAATATCGCAAAAGCAAAAACTGAAATAGGAAATATACCTCTTTTGCCTTCTCGGGGCCACTTAAATTCCCAAGGATGATAGTTTGCGAGATCATTGGGGAGTACGTGTGAACTGCGATATAGGGTCCATTCAAAATAAAGGAACAACCCACCATTTCTCATCTTTGGAATGACGAGGAGTACTATTGTTGCCCGAGTGCCAATCAATATCTTGCATGAGCAGCTTGTCATCAGGAATATTATCTTTTCTTTTCAACCTAGCACCCCAGCGAGATTTATCATTTCTCATATTTATTACTTTATAATTTTCAAAAAAAGTTTTCCACGGTATACTTCTAATGACTATTTCTAAGTTTGCGAATCTAGGATCCTTGACATCATGAGAATATAAAGATCCTTTACCGGCTCACGATTGGCGAATTCAAGCATCAGACGGATGCGTCACCGCTCAATTGATAAATAAGCTCGCGAGAATTTCTCATGAGCAAGAATTTCATAGAATAATGGTATCTCGGGATTGTATAGAGGAATGGGAAGGCCCTGCGAGGAGTTGACCTAGCGGACTATGATTTTCCCGATCATCACACCGATGATCGGAAAACAGATTTTGCGAGAGAATAAACGAAGATTCTTGATCGGGAATGGTTGATAAAGTGAAACCCTTCTCTTGCAAATTCTTTTGAACTTCATTGAAAAGGGGTTTTATATGTACGACCAAGTGAAGACATTATTAGAGTATGGGAATGAATGAGAAGGTGAAAGATTGAGAGAAGAAAAAGGGGAGATTTGATGGCAGAAGCGTAAATTGCGGAGGAAGAAAGTTGAAGGAAAGTTGCGAGAGGGAAAATAAAAGAGAAAAAGAGAAGGGTAAGAAAACTATATATATAGAGGAGAATCCTCGAGAAAACAAATGCATTTAATGCGAGATGGGACGTGAATGGTCAAAATAAGCGGTTGAAAGAGACGTGTCAAGAAAAAGTGGAAGAGGAAACAAGTAATAAATTCCGTACATGAATAAAACAGATAAAAATGAACAATTGCGAGATAAAGATGAGCAAATTGCGGCATTTCAAAATATTGGTTCTCATGACATTCTCTCCTTCGCAGAGAAGACATGAGAAGAGGCAAGATGTAGGATGAGAATATCGCGACATCAATACTTCGCGAGATTAATAAACGGCTGACATTGTGAAAGTGTCGGAGAAAGTAAAATAAATGACACAATAGATGACGACAGCAGAACACGAGGAAGATGTGAAAATCTGGCGAAGGTTAAGAGTGTCACGAGGATGAACACTTATACACTTGCGACACTTCGCGGGTTATTCCAGAAAAATAAAGGACTGACTTATTGTCATCCACTATGTAATACCCTATATAAAGTTTTGAGTAAGTCTGTTGAAGGAGAGTTCTTTTTGAATGGTTAAGCAAGTCATCAGGAGAGAGAAAGTTAAGAGTGATTGTAATTTCTTTAGCTCTGTTCTATCTTTCTTTGTAAACTTTTCAAGAAAATAATCAATAAAATCTATTGTTATTCATCTTCAAATGGATTAGTTGAGTGAATTTTAGTGAGGGGTGTAGTGTGGGATTTCCTGCAACTACACCTGTTATTCCCCGTTTCATCAAATCATCCAACAACTCGAGTGCCACTGCATTGTCGTAATCAAGCTAATACCCACGTTTTCTACCACCTCCAGTAACCACATAATATCCATAAGAACCTGAAATTCCCTCTTCTGAAATTCCTCGCAATCGTGATCATAAGAATCACCGGCCATTGTCGTTCTCTGGAGTTAGAGAAGAAGAAGAATGTTCCCTCGGTAAAATGGTTGGTGCCTTTAAACACTATTTGAACTTTGGCATCCCCCTATTGTAAAAGACCGAACTGCCTTTAGCAGTTCCCTTGAACCCAACTGCCCCTTAACACACGGTGGGGGGTGCAATTAGCATTTGGTCCTGTAAAATGATAATTATGCCCTTTTAATCTTCTAAGTTCTTGCTTTGCTCATAACTTCTTCATACGAACTCAGAATGACTCCGTTCTTTCGCCATTGTCTTCATCTTGTCGTCCTCTACACAATAAAACGTAGAAATCTTGTATATGAATGAGTTCCAATTAGTCTTTGGCCCTTCTTCACTTGTAGATAGCTTCTTTCCTTGCATAATTAAGTGCAAATTCACTTCTTTTGGATGATTCACCTAGTAAAACACAAATAAGAGAAAACAAACATAATATAAAATAATTTGCACGAAAACCAACAAATACTAGCATGGAATTGACAC
The DNA here is from genome assembly GCA_023531295.1 of Papaver armeniacum. NCBI lineage: Eukaryota > Viridiplantae > Streptophyta > Magnoliopsida > Ranunculales > Papaveraceae > Papaver > Papaver armeniacum. The sequence goes on from JAJJWW010002962.1 coordinate 8,218, forward strand.
TAAATATATGTGAAATATGCACTTATCATATTCCCCCACACTTTCCTTTTGCTAGTCCTCGAGAGCAAACTAAACTAAACTACAACAACTCCATTTCGCCGAGGATACGGTTGCACTTAGCATGTGCAACAGGCCTTTAAACCCCTAGGCGTCTCTAGTGGACGAGTTATAGTCTCGTGAGGGTTTACAAGATGTATACCCACAAAACCTACTCCAACTTCAAAGCGTTCCAGCTTCCCAAGCATCCAAAGAGCTATGAGGACATAAAGTTTGCATGCTAGTAATAAGAAGTTATAAATACAAAGAACATATTCTCATTCTTAAATGTTGGTGAAAATAACCACACCTTAATGAGAGAGAACGCGTGTTTGGAGAAACGATCAATAAGCATTTCGCCTCGATACGCACTCATTAAAAAGGATTTTATGATAATTGCACTCCAATCGATAAGCAGGTTTTTATGGGTCTCACATGTGTGCAGGTAGGAATGAAGAGAGAATTCCTACACATGTTGAATGGTGGGAAGGAAACCTTCCAAATAATTTCTTGAGACTCCACAAAATCGTGGAAAATAAAGATATTTTTCTGATGATATCTAAGAAAGGAAATCAACCATTATTGCGAGGATTATAGTACTTACCACCTTCATATCTGATTGCAATGATGAAAGCACCACTCTCACATCATCCAATAGAAACGTCTTCCTTCGACTCGTCTTCTTCATCATCTTGGTCTTCATCTTCGGTCTTCAACTGTTGATGATAAACTCTTGAACTTCATAAAACTTTGACACTTTGTAACTCTTTTCTCTTCAATTTCCTTGTTGCTTGAAACTTCTTTATATATTTTTCTTCCCCATGGCCTTATTGAAAAAATAACAACCTAATGCAAATTTTTTTGTATTTTTTTTATCATTTTCTTTTTGACAAAAAGATTGCAACTACAAAAATAATAACGAAATTAAAATTAACATGGCCATAAAAGAAGTACTTTACCACTTTGATCTTCACAACTTGTATTGTCTTTGTATCATAAACTTCAATAATTCTCATCTTTTGATTTTCTTCGCTCTTGCAAATAAGTCTTCATACTTGGATATAATTTACGCTCCTTATGTGTAAGTCTTCAACATATATATAAAAATCTTCTCATTGTATGTTGCTTTACTTGGATATGAAATTTTTCTCTTCTTTATATATATTGTTGCTTGTAAACCTTAAACTTCTTCAACTTTCCTTGCAGATTTTGATGTCGCTCCCTTGTTGATGATGATGGTGTTTCCATGGATCTGTTGTTGGCGAAAGAGAGAATGATGTTAACTGAAAATCAAACTTCAAGAAGGTGGTTTTATCTATAGATGTCACCCTCATGATTGACAAAATTAGCACTCAAGAGATCAAAAATAGTGCTTCTATTGGTGGGAGGTTGGGTAGCTCACCATTCTACCCGGAATTAACGTACAGTGACACACACTCAAAAGAAAGATCTTTAGTCATCTACAAAGAAAATTTGGTCTTGTGCCTCTGTTGATCTGAAAATAGGTAGTCTCCACTAATGATTGACCAGCAACTCTAATAATGCATGTCTCCCTGCTCCTAATTTGCATCACCGGCATGATTAAATCCATTATTTAACACTCTAACAAGCAAGAAATCCGAACGTAGTTCCCTAACACTTCTAATTTCAGTTATGTCGGTCAGAATTCTCTACGTAAACATACCTAGAAGTATGCTAGTGACTCTAAAATCTCTACAAGTTGGATTTTTTATTTAAATATATACAAAAAATTTGACTCAAAAAGGCTAAAAACTCTATATGCAAAATATTCAAACACTCCCCCACACTTAAACTTTACATTATCCTCAATGTAATTGACTCTTCCTAAGTAAAGTCAAGGTGGGAAATCAAAATATGATATGAAAAGCTAATAAAAATAAAATACAAAAGATAAATATACAAAACCGATGGGTTTCCTCCCATTTAGCGCTTAGTTTTACGTCCTCAGCCCGACTTGGCATTCTCCAAATTACTCCTCCAGAGGAAGGAAATAACGAAGCTCAATCTCATCAACATCCACTGTAGTGAAGGTCTCGTATTATGGCTTCAGTCTATGGCTGTTGATCTTGAATACTTTCCTAGTTTTAGGACTAGTTATTTCAACTGCACCATGAGGAAAAACATTAGTAACAACAAATGGTCCCACCCATCGTGACCTTAGCTTTCCAGGAAATAACTTAAGACGAGAATTAAATAAAAGGACTTTTTTCCCCACAACGAAACTTTTTAGAGAAATCATTTTGTCATGAAATAAATTCGTCTTTTACTTGTATATACGAGAGCTCTCATAAGAATCATTACGTATTCCCTCTAGCTCATTTATTTGTAGCTTCCTTTGTTTCCCAGCTTCATCATACTCCATGTTGTACATATTTACCGCCCAAAAAGCCTTATGATCAAGTTCAACTGGGAGATGACAAGCTTTTCCATAAACTAATCGATATGGAGACATACCAATTGGTGTCTTATACGTTGTTCTATATGCCCAAAGTGCATCATTAAGCCTGAAGCTCCAATCTTTCTCGTAGTATTGTGAGTTTTCTGGAATGGACTTAATTTCACGATTTGAAATTTCAGCTTGCCCACTAGTTTGTGGATGATACGGCGTGCCAACCTTGTGAATAATGTTGTACTTCTTGAGGAGAGCATGAAAGGATTTCTTGAAGTGCGAGCCTCCATCACTGATAACCACTCTTGGTGCACCATGTCTAGAGAAAATATATTCCTTCACAAACTCACAAACAACTTGAGAATCATTAGCAGGGGTGGCTTTAGCTTCCACCCATTTCGAAACATAATCAACAGCAAGAAGTATATAATATTTTCCATTCGAATTAACAAAAGGGCCCATAAAATCAATACCCCACACATCGAAAATCTCTACATGAAGAATCGGTGTGAGTGGCATTTGATTTAGAGCACCTAGATTGCCCGTACGTTGACATCTATCACAAGATTTGCAAAAAGCATATACATCCTCAAATAGGGTAGGCCAATAAAAGCCACTCTTAAGAACTTTGAGAGCAGTACGTTTAGAACCAAAGTGACCACCACAAGCATAAGAATGAAAAAAAGATAAAATTGATTGAAATTCAGAGTTAGGTATGCATCTGCGGATAATCTGATCAGCACCATATTTCCACAAGTAGGGCTCATCCCACATACTGTTTGTCTATTTTCTTAAGCTTTAACTTTTGAAAATTAGACATCGTACTAGGTACTTGCCTTGTAACCAAATAGTTTACTATATCATCATACCAAGGTGTTGATTCTTCCAATTGAGAAAAGTTGTTCGTCAGGAAAACGATCTTAAGGGAAGTTCTTCTTCGGATACAACAAGTCTACTAAGATGATCCACAACAGTATTCTCGATACCTTTTTTATCTCTGATTTCTATATTGAATTCTTGCAGCAAAAGAACCCATCTTATGAGTCTTGGATTGGCCTCCAAATTTGAGCTCAAACTCTCCCTATTATTCCTCATTTCATAAAATCATCCAACAACTCGAGTGTCACTGCATTGTCGTAATCAAGCTAATACCCACGTTTTCTACCACCTCCAGTAACTGATCGCTGTCGTAAGCGACACAAATATAATTTACACTTTCTTACTACTCAAAATATAAATATAGCAAGGGCAAGAAAGGATCGATCCCACAGAGAGGTCTAGGTTGTCAAATTGTTATGGTTCCTTATAAATAACGCTAGGTAGTTTTGTGATTTTATAATAAACTAAATAAAACAAATAAAGAAATAAGCAAACAAATAAGATAGAAGAGATATTGGTTATGGATTTCGTTTTCATTCACTAACATGCTTTTCACAATAACTAGAATTGATATTTAATCTCAACTTTTATCAAAGACCCTAGAATACCTTGATCGCAAGTATATCCCGCAAATCTCCTCATGTCATCAACAAACACATTAAAAGATGCGAATATGAATTCTACCTAAAAGGAACAACCTAACGTGTAAAAGCACTAATCAAGTTTAATTCCCTAGATGCGTTAAGTTCTATGAAATCAGGCCAATCAAAGCAATTGAACGTGGAAAAGCGCACTAATTCAATTTAACAAAGGTTACGATTCACATATGATCATAAGAATATATCACTACAAACTATAATCATATTATGCTACTTGTATCCAAGGAATATCACTTTTGCGTATAATAAACCCTAAACTAGCAATAGATGTGATTAGAAGTTCTACCAATTTGCAACTTGACAAAACAATCAATCAATCATAAAACAATATTTTCAGAGAATTGCAAACGATAATTATGAGACAAAACTAATATATTGAATCAAAGAATCATGCTTTGTGAAATCCAACTATTCCATAACCAATAATAAACTTAGGTACTCATATTCATGGAGTTCATCACAAGAAGAAAGAGAAAAGACTTCATGGTGTAAACCCTAGAATACAAAGTAGAGGAAAAAGAATAAAAGATAAAAGATATTTTTGTGTATTTTTTTTCTCTCTCCAGAGTTTCCTTCTCTTTTGGTTTAGGTAGCTATTTATAGGCTTCAAATAGATGCAAAGTCGGTGGAATTTATCCCACTTGATAATTGGGTGCAGCGCAGTACACTTTAGTAACGTGTATATGGTTTCCATTCCGTTGGATCCTCTGATGAATCCTTGTACTTCATCTGCACCGTCCAACATCCCACTTTGGTGATCGCAACTTCTTGAATCACCACTTACTCTCTCGCAGCGTCGAGCTCTCTGCAAGGCGGCCCCACCACACGTGTGCGCCTAATCTTTCTTACGCTTTGTCGGCTCTTGGGCTTCCATCCACAAGTCACTTCCCTTCCAGGTTAATCTCATTGTCATCGATCGCAACTCTGTTCCCCATCTCGTTCTATCGGCTTCGAACTCGCCCAAGGCGTCCCTTCGTTTCACAACATCGATGCCAAACTTTCTTCTTGATCTTCATCTCGAGAGCTCATCATCCTTCTTTGCCGACATCGTATCTCAACTCCCCCGTGATTTTTGTTCTTCAATAACTTTTGTGATGTATCTGCCAAGCTCGAGTACCCTCCGTGATAACCAGATCGATCATGAGCTTCTGCCTTGTCGAGCTTCATGAGCAAATCCCCATTCTCTGTCCATTCCTTCAACTCCGTCAGCAACAATCGATCACCAATGGAACTGCAAATGCCACCATCGTTATTGTCTCGCCTGATTTCCCCCCCGAACTCGAACACCACTGATTTATGGAAATCAGTCACTCACCCAAGATTCGTCTCACCTTCAATAACCTAATGACCCATTCGGATTCGAGAATCATTCCAAATCATTCCCAGCTTGATCATCGATCATCAAGCATTCTATGATTATGATGTTTTGCACACCCACGATGTGAAATCGGGGATCTACCCAAGATTCATATCATTCTTCTAAACCCGGTGATGTATTCAATTCTAATATCTCATTAATCGAGATTCATCATCATCGTGATCATCATGATCATCGAGTTCCATCGCCATTACTTGTGTTTGTTTAGGAAGAGGGAAGGCGAAAGTGCAGGGTACTTTGGCGAATGGGAGTGAGGTGCCCTTAACATCATTTGAATCTGGCGGCCCCGGTGAACAAAACTCGACTCCTTTAGCACTTCCTTTGAAAATGTACGCCCCTTAACAAACTGGATGCCCCTTAACGTACGGTGGGGTTACCAATAGTACTTTTCGATAAAATGACCATTTTTGCCCCTTTGCTTACGAGTTCTTGTTTTGCTCATAACTTCTTCATACGAACTTCAGAATGACTAGTTCTTTCGCCATCGTCTTCATCTCCTCGTCCTATACACGATGAAAAGTAGAAATCTTGTATTTGAACGAGTTCCAATTGGTCTTTTTGCTCCAAATGACTCCATTGCACCTAATAAACTCAAAAGCACACATAAGATACATAATTTACAAGAAAACTCAAAAAAGCATAAATACTAGATATTAAATACGGTGTATTCTACACCTATCAGTAACAGAGATAATATCCATAAGAACTTTTGAAATTCCGTCTACGAAATTCCCATAATCGTGATCATCGCGATCATAAGAATCACCGGCCATTGTCGTTCTCTGGAGTTAGAGAAGAACAAGAATGTTCCCTCAGTAAAATGGTTGGTGCCTTTAAACACTATTTGAACTTAGGCATTCCCCTATTATAAAAGACCGAATTGCCTTTAGCAGTTCCCTTGAACCCGATTGCCCCTTAACACACGGTGGGGGTGCAATTAGGATTTAGTCTGCAAAATGATAATTATGCCCTTTTAATCTTCTAAGTTCTTGCTTTGCTCATAACTTCTTCATACGAACTCAGAATGACTCTGTTCTTTCGCCATTGTCTTCATCTTCTCGTCCTCTACACAATAAAATGTAGAAATCTTGTATATGAACGAGTTCCAATTAGTCTTTGGCCCTTCTTCACTTTTAGCTATCTTCTTTCCTTGCATAATTAAGTGCAAATTCACTTCTTTTGGATGTTTCACCTAGTAAAACACAAATAAGAGAAAACAAACATAATATACAATAATTTGTACGAAAACCAACAAATACTAGCATGGAATTGACACTAAATATATGTGAAATATGCATTTATCACTTACATATGTATTGAGCAATTCAACATATTTATGAAGTTTATTCAGAATGGTGCGTGAAGCAACAACCCCTGATATTCTGTAAACTTTAACCTACTGCATTATTCACTAATGCATGACCTGCCTAGTGTTTTCCTACCCTATGTTCTCAGCTGAACTCTCAATATTGGCATGACATGACGATTAATGTTCACTCTCGGTGAGTAGCATGAATCTCCGAAGTGTCGGTATTGAGACACACATGAAAACACTCACATAAGGCTACACCACCCTCGACAAAGAGATCAGCGTGTTCACACACTTTTTAATTAAAAGTTAGCGCGATCGAACATGTTTTAATTCCTTAAGGAAAATCTAGAATGTCCATATCAGTCTTAAGAAACGATCACGGCCACACGATTTGGCCACGTAATTCAATAGGCCTAGCCTACTCCTAGCAGAACTAGGCGATCATCATGATGACCAGTGGAGGTCCCACTAACACCCCGACCGATTAGGTTCCATCTAGCACACTCGCAACGCCATCGAACGCTAACCTAACATGTGTGATCGCGCTATTGAAAAAGAGAGCTCAAACGAGCTAAGGCCGGCCAAAATTGTCGAAACATCATGACCGTCAACTTAGCTAGCCTGGTTGGGCCGCCTTAGAATCTTCCTTGAATGATTAAAGAAGTGCCAACGTGTTCACCGTCGACCCAACTCCACCCTCGTTCGATCGACTTGCTCATAGCAAGACCAAAGCGCATCAAATCATTTGCTCAAATTAGGGTGAATGCGCTGTTTGAAAACCCTAAAATTAATCATTTGCGGCAACACGCTACTGTCGCAAATTGATCACAAACATCCATCTTTGCCGGCTAGATTGAGTGGTTTTGATCTAATTTCAGACGGCCCCGAAGGCAACAACATGATCACCGGTAACCCACCTTTGCACATGATCGATCGCATGTTCGAATTAACGTTCAGTGCCTTAAATCGATCGCCCAAAAGAGGGTTGGCGGGTGCCCTAAACCCTAAATTACATCAACGGCAATACGTAGCTGCCTTAGAATAATCTCATCCATCCAACCGCTAGCCTAGTTGGATGGTGTAGATTTATTTTAAAAACCAACAGGTAGCATTACGATCAGAGGCCACCCCTCCTTCACAGGGAGCGATTGACCAAGTGATAGCTCTCCCATAGGGTCCTCAAACGATCACCCAAAGGTGGCCAGTCGTGCTACTTTTTTAAGACGCTCATTGCGATCGATTCAATCAAGCTCTAAAGCAACGCTGCTTCTTTGCTCCGATTATTTTTTTTTTTTGCTTGTTTGAAAGCGATGCTTTATATACATCGATTATAAGAGATGTTATACAAATATTGATTTCACAAATAACTTATTATTTAACCTAAAAGCACTATGTGCTGATTTTAGCGGCGAGTCTCATGACTTGACCCATTCACACGAGGTATCAAACATGTCACAAACGGGGATGCTCACTGGGGTATTGGTCAGCGGTTTACGGTGTCTGCGGCGTCGAAATCCTTCATTAAGACAGAAGTGTCGGGGAAAGAAGGACGGTTACTTAGTAATGAGAGTAGTGGGTGAAAGTGCACTTGATCTTCCTCATAACATAAACACGATGATCACCACCTTGCACAACTCCACTTCTCCATTACTTAACTTCCTCCATTTCCATGAGATCGGTGCGCTCAATGACTTTATATATAAATAGGTTTTCAACCTATTTCAAAAAACAAGTGTTATCAACACAAGTATCCAGAAACTTTTAAGAGGCGATAGCTTACGTTAGTAGCCAGTTCCACATTCGATACAAGTCATAAAACAGCCACACCTTCATAATTCAACATTCTAATCTCAAACACCTTCTTCGCTTCCCTCCCTAACATCAAACCTTCTCCTTCACTTTGTGGCGAATTGAACTGAACGACCATTTCTTGGTTTAGGCCGAGGTCTTGCTGCATTGATCACTCGAACTTAAAAGTACTCATGTGCAGTACATTTGTTTAGGGTTTAAATTCGTTTCTCATCAACACACCAATATTTACCAAAAACAACATAAATAGTTTTTACCCCAAAATAACTGGCGACCATAGCGGGAGATTAATCTCTCGGTTGCAAGATCAATTTTCAATTTCATTTTCAATTTCTATAATTCAAGATGGTGGATCTTAGGTATGGATCAACGACAAATCCCGATGTTACTGGCACTGACAACACCCTTGGTGTCCATATTCCTGCCGATGACACCAATGTACCGCCTACTAGCACAATCAACGAATCTCGTGGCACTACTTCCTCAACCACCAACACCAGCGGCGCAGGAAACATTCCCTTAGGTGTGAAACCTCCAATCACCCCGAGCCGAGGCGGCTGACGCCACCCCAAATGTTTTAGCCGAGCGTAACTTTTAGGTTGTTCCAGAGATCTGCCACCCCCATCGGGATGAGAGACCGGAGGATCCGGAGGAGGCAACCCCTATTACCATTGTCGATTTAGTGGAAAGACAATAAGTTCTCGCTAAGGCTCAGATGGACATGGCTACAACTCAGAAAGAGGTACTCACTTTCCTCAAGACTCTAACAGAACGACTACCACAAGAGCCGCGTCAGCCCATGGAACCAATAAGGAGTACTTTAAACACTTTTGGCGCAAGCACTTCAACAAGGCGTGCATTCATAGATGAGGAAGTTCGTGTTGCTCCTGAACGCTCATGAGAAAGGAATCAACCATCCAATTTCATCACGCGTAAGGATCTAGAACGACTTATCCAAAATCGAGCCAAGGAAAACCCGGTAGACCTGCATCAGCATCAACCTCCTTATCCTCCTGATGTGCAAAAAGTTCCTCTCCCGAGAGGATACTCTTCTCCTCAATTTTCCCTTTATGATGGTACTGGTAATGCTCGTGAACACATCTCTCGTTTTATGGAGTCATTAGGAGAGAACGAATACAACCATGTCCTCCGCTTTGAAAGATTTCTCGAAGCCGATTCAGGAGGAAGAGGCGTAAACTGATGCAACATTACGGCAAACAACATATCCAACTGATGTGAGATGGTATACGCTTTCTACAAGAGGTATTTCTTCGTATCAGAGCAAATCACCTTTTGAGAACTTGGGGAGAATGTTCCATAAACAACGAGCATCCAAGTGATTATGTCAAGAGATACGGGATTCGGTATTTGGATTGTAACGATCCAAACGTGGTCGAACAACGGTCGGTAGAGTCATGCATCAACGGCATGATGCCCATCTATCGGCGCCTCTTGGAGAACTTGCATTTCCAAACTTTTCGAACTTTATGAAGCCGATAAATGCTCGGCCACGACATCACCGGCATTACTAGAGAGGACCAGACCTGCTAGAAATGAAGATGCATGTGAGAATCGAGGAAGCAGACGTCTCATCAATAAACAATACAATGCTGGACCCTCTGTAAGTGTAGTGGGTGAAGGAGAAAAGAGAAAAGCTCAAGCGGTGGAACAACAGCCCAAACGTGCAGCACCAGCGCATCGGCGCATCCGCCCATGGAAGGCAAACTAAACGCTGCGACAACACAAGAAGTTGGAGATGTTTCTCCGAGACTTCCCGTTCCTAATAGAGGAAGTAATTGAGCTCGGGAAGCATGGATTTAGGATGATGCCATCAAACTACCCTCCGTCGGGCCCAAAGAAGCGAGGAAGAGATGGCAAATCCAAAATATTGTCGTTACCACAGGTTCGCCAATCATCCCACCAATGAATGCAAGAAGTTGAAACGTATTTTCAAAGAAAAAATATATGCGAGGGAACTTCAACTAGGCACTGATGGAGTTCACAGAGACCCTCTCCCGAGTTAGAAGTTGCACTTTACGGGGACTTTGCTCCTTAACCGCAATCCAATCCATGATGGAGGCGTGTATGTGAAATTCTTTATTTCTCCAAGGCAAAACGTCAAGATATATTTGCACCTCTCAATCGCATTGTGTCAGGCAAGCTTCTGCTTTCAGTTGGGAAAACTACTCCTAAACCCCAACCTCTCTTAGAAGGCACTGCTAGAAAATGCAACTTGGGACTGCTGACCACTGCCCACCTGAAGGGCGTTGAGTTCGACAGCACATTGATTGACGTGGACTCAGACTTCAACGTTGTCACCATCAAGACTCTGAGAGCCGCAAATATTCCAAAGCGAGCCGTTCTGTCCAACCATAATCAAAAGCCAAAAAGGAGTCTAGAGACGCTTACGCGGGCACATCGACCTCGAAATCAAGGTGGGAGATGCTCTGGCAACACGCTGACAAATTTCATATTGTGAAATAATGCCGAATTATGATATGGTTAAGGATGCTCGTGGGTGCATGACAACAAAGCAAAGCTAGGGTATGTCGCTTTTACAAGTGTCTATACCTGAAAGGATTTCCAACAAGCCGTCTAATCGAAGATTATTTTGTTGTTGTATCAACAACTTTGACAATGTGACGCACTACTCGGAGAGAGCCCATCGACGTACATTAGAAGATAAGAATCCCAAGTAAGTCTTATTGAACAACCCTTTCTACAATCGGTTAATCCACCTTCCGTAAGGGCGAGGACTTGACCGATCGTCAACCCAGCCATTACTAGGAGATGTGAATGGGGTCTTTGGGCCTTTTGAATGTTTCATTAAAAATTTGAAGCTTTCTCAATAAAGATAATGAGTCCGAGAGTCAGTAGTTGTGCAACACCCAAACCCGTTTCAGCATTGTTGATATGGTAGTGAAAGTTACTAGCTTCGGCCGATTCACATACTGAGAAAGGAAAAGATGAGCCATACCTAGTGGTGACGTTGTCTTAGAGGGTTCTTGCTAGCTCATCAATGCATTTAGGCTGGAAGGTGTGACAATTCACTCACGATGGCTCAAGTCTTTCAATACCTAAAAAACCATGCTACTTTTTCCTCCAGCGTTCTCTTTAGTATTTTCCCCACTTAATTTCCCTTTTCATGCAATATTTGTAATTCCTCCAAAATGATTGCACTACTTGCATTCATAATTAGGGTTTAAATTTGTCGGTTAATCAAAATATTGTTTCCTTTTTAGAGATCTCTTTACTCTGAATCATGACACAAGTCTTGAGCAAGCCTAAACCCACATCATTACCCATCAGTTCAAACCAGAAAGACAAAACCCTAAAAAGAGACATCTCATATCTTTCGAGAAACACTGAAGAAATATATGCGGGGAAAAAAATTGGCAAGGGAATCATATGATTATTAGGGCAAGCACTTCGTACTCTGAGGAACAACATATCTCACGATAAGGCGGTCTCTCGATCACCATATCATTACGTGGACGACAATGCGCCATCAATTGGAGGTAAACAGGTTCGTGGCCAATCTTTAGTTTCTATTATTGCATCCCTTCGTTACTTTTAGGGTTACATGTAATTGTCACGGAGGCAGTGTACGGTTACGTAAAAATGCATCACCGCTTACATGTATGTCGCGTTCTCATTAACTGCACGACTCAATGGGATGGAGAGATTCTATTGTAATCCTGCTGGGGGCGCTATAACTAGAGTCTCAAGATGTCGTGAATAAAAAAAAAACATTTAATGAAACTTAGGATCAACCACTGAGTATAAGAAGAAAATGTCTACAAACTATGAAAAAATGCTCATCTACGATCACTAGCAAGATCGCGGTGCCTTCACGAGCTAAGTCATTGGAAGCTGCTTCAAACACTTTCGTCAAAAGGTGCTACGTCACGTCTCTGGGAAGCCGCTTATACCTCCCTTTTGAACGTTGTTTCAGCATCTTCTTTGTAAGCCGCCGCCACATCCTCCCTAGGAGCCGCCACAACTTCTCCTTCAGGAGTTGCATCAACATCCCTTTCGGGAATTGTTTTACCATTCTCTCCAGAAGACACTTCATAACCTTTCTTGAAAACTGCTCCAATAGCCTTTGGGTTTTTAGGTTCGTCCACATCAGAGTCGAGAATGATGATGCCATTTTGTGGATATGGTAATCGTGCTTTTTTTCACTGGGAGGTCGCTTATGCTCGATCCTACACCGCTTTAGCCGAGCTGCAAACCTTTCAGGTCTCACGCTCGTCGGCTGAGGCGCTTCGTCATACCTCCATTTCTCCTTCATGTCGACCGAAGCCAAAAAGCTTGAACACGCCCTCGAACAATGCGTAGGGTGCTCCAGAGACATACCCGTATGGCACGACCGAAGCCTACGGAAGGAGAATCTATTTTGGCCTTAACCTCCTCGAACGCGCTAGACCTGGGTTTGTCGATTTCAAAGCTCTTCTCTGGAGAAATAAAAGAATAATCATCACCAGCAGTTTCCATCATATACTACAAAAAGACATCGTAATTGTATCAACAACCTACGTGATAAGAGAAATCAAATCAGACCACATGAAGGTATGAAGAAATACACGGAGAAAAAGAAGGATGCAACTCTATGATGACCGGAATGAATAAGGAAGCAACTCTATGATGATTAACGCAAAGAGAAAGGCTCGGGCGTTTCCTTTATATTCTGCAAGACAACAAGGTCCCGGGAAGGAGAGGAGTCTCTACTTGCCGCATATAAAGGCTGCAAATGCGGGATAACGATCAAGTAAATACTTATCCACGAAAAACAAGCCGACGTGCGCTAAGAGGAGCGTATCATACTCCAAATTGAGCCAACCCCTATCAGTAATGTACACCAAACTTCTCGTGAATTTGTTTAAATGTCACCATCTAGTGCTTACCCTGTAATAGCGTCACTATTAGGTGCTAAGCAGAGGACTTAATGTTGATGGTGGTTTTTAGTTCAGGGTCAAAATTGTAAAACCCTGTATTTAATGCATTGTCATCCTGCAAAGGTATAAAGGCCATTTAAAAGTAATGAGTGTCCAGACCTCTTTACTTACATATGTATTGAGCAATCCAACATATTTATGAAGTTTATTCAGAATGGTGCATGAAGCAACAACCCCTGATATTCTGTAAACTTTAACCTATTGCATTATTCACTAATGCATGACCTGCCTAGTGTTTTCCTATGCTATGTTCTCAGTTGAATTCTCAATATTGGCATGACATGACGATTAATGTTCACTCGCAGGCGAGTAGCATGAATCTCAGAAGTGTCGGTATTGAGACTGCGCATGAAAAACACTCCACATATATTACACCACCCTCGACAAAGAGATCAGCGTGTTCACACACTTTTTAATTAAAAGTTAGCGCGATCGAATGCGTTTTTAATTCCTTAAGGAAAATCTAGATTTGTCCATATCGGTCTTAAAAGCAAATCACGGCCACACGATTTGGCCACACAACTTAATAGGCCTAGCCTACTCCTATCAAAACTAAGCGATCATCATGATGACCACCGGAGGGCCCACTAATACCCCGACCGATCGGGTTCCATCTAGCACACTCGCAACGCCATGGAATGCTAACCCTAACATGGGTGATCCCGTTGTTGAAAAATATTGCTCAAACGAGCCAAGACCAACCAAAACGGTCCCAGAAACATCATGACCGTCCAACTTAGCTAGCCTGGTTGGACGGCTTGGATCTTCCTTCGAATGATTAAAGAAGTGTTAAAATGTTCACCGTCGACCTAACTTCACCCTCGGTCGATCGACTTGCTCATAGTTAAAGACCCGGAGCGCATCAAATCACTTGCCCAAAGTAGGGTGAATGCGCTGTTTGAAAACCCTAAAATTGCTTTGCAGCAACACGCTATTGTCGCAAATTGATCACAACTATCCATCTTTGCTGGCCAGATCGAGTAGTTTAGATCCAATTTCAGACAGCCCCGAAGGCATAAACATGATCACCGGAAACCCACCTTTGTACATGATCGATCGACCTTGTTGAATTAATTTCAGTTCCTAATCGCTCGCCTAAAAGAGGGTTGGCGCGCGGCCCTAAACCCTAAATTACATCAACGACAATATGTGTAACTCGCAATTGTCTGGCCCATCCAACTGGGCTAGCATAGTTGGATGGCAGATTTATTTTTAGAAAGCCAACTTGCAGGTAGCATTGTGATCACCGGCCACCCCCTCCTCCACGGGAGCGATCGACAACGATAGCTCGCCCCCCATAGGGTCCTCAAACAATCACCCAAAGGTGGTAGGTTGTCTTTACTTTTTTAAGACGCTCAATTCGCGAATGATTCAATCGAGCTCTAAAGCAACGATGCTTCCTGCACATCGATTATTTTTCAGATGCTTGTTTGAAAGTGATGATTTATATACATCGATTATATGCGATGTTATACAAATATTGATTTCACAAATAACTTATTATTCAACCTAAAAGCATTATGTGCTTGTTTTAACGAGTCTCATGACAGCCCATTCACTCGAGACATCAAACATATCACAAACTGGGGATGCTCAGCTGGGGGTGATGTCGGCGGTTTATGACGTGCGCGTATAACGCGCCCATTATGAAAGTGTCGAGGAAAGACGGACGGTTAACGGTATTCAGAGTAGTGGGTGAGGGTGTGTAGGCGTCTTCCTCATAACTAAACACGATGATCACCACCTTCCGCATAACTCCACTTCTCCATTACTTAACTTCCTCCACTTCCTGTGAGATTGGGTAAACTCAACGACTTATATAATTAGGTTTTCAACCTATTCCCAAAGAAACAAGTGTTATCAACACAAGTATCCGTAAAACACCAAGAACGATAGATTACGTTACGCAAGCCAATTCCACATTCCGATGTAAAGTCAAAACAAACCACGCCTTCATAATTCAACATTCCGATCTTAAACACCTTCACCTTCGCTTTCCTCTCCTAAGATCAACCCTTCTCCTTCACTTTGTGACGAATTGAATGACGGAACGGCCATTTCTTGGTTTAGGCAAGAGTCTTACCAGTTGATCTCTTGAACTTAAAAGTACTCATATGCATTTTTATTTTTAGGTTTGAATTTGTTTCTCATCAACACACCCAAATTTACCAAAAACAACAGAATCATTTTTTACCCCAAAACAGTGAATCGAAAGGGAAATCGCTAGGCTTATTGGTATTGTTATTCATTGTATATCTTTTGAACTACTAATATGTATGTTTAGTATAATCAGCTCATAACTTGTTTATGTTCTTGGTAAAACTATTCACAAGGCGACTTTTGTATTGGTATGACTTTTATTAGTGGCCGATCTTAAGTAATCACCTGAGATGGTATGATTGATTTGTTGTAATTGGTATGACCAACTATAGTCATTGGGGAACCGATCCTCGTAAGAGGTGTGAATCACAAAAAGGAGCGATCCTTGTAAGAGGTGCGAAAGTTTCTAGTTATTGAGGCCGAATCCTATGAACATGTGCAACACATTTTTAGTTATTGGGAACCGATCCTATGGACATGTGCACCAAATACAAGTTAGATACCATATATATGTAGGAACCGATCCTAGTACCTAGTCAACCAAGTTTTGGTAACTAGCGTGACTAATTCTAGCACCCACATGGAGGTAGAATCGAAAATTGTTTTGATAGAACCGTGAAATCCATGTTTAGTGATTTGATAGGATAATCAATCACATAGTCATTGGAATTCAGATGAACCAATTCTAATCAATCACATATCTTGAGAATATTTTCGGTTTTGGAAATTCCTTGGTGTCCAAACTTCCTTGGTCTATAAATATTGAAGTTTGCATTTCAAGAAAACTAATCCTCATAGCCAGCAAAACTACCTAGTTGTGTTGTTACTGGTGGAGCCGCCTATTCGGAGAGGAAAGTAACCTAATCAGTTTTATATTTCTTTCAATAATTGTATAAGGTCTATTATGAATAAAACTATCTTATTATGAATAAAATTATTAGTATATAATTTTTCTTGTGATAGTTTTTCATTTACATAGCCTGTGCTTGAATGCTTTATCTTATTGCGATGTATGTTTATGGGATGTTTGATTTCGGTTTTCTTAACCTTAATATTCGATCTTATATGATGTGAACCCTTATGGTTTGGGTGACTTTTTGATTTAGCGGGATTGAGTTTTAGCCCATGTTGGTAGGTTTTATCAAAGGATCATGAGGGGTTCTGATTGAAAAAATATGTGAAAAAGTCAAAATATGTTGAATCATTTGGTTTAGCATATGTGTTTCGGGGTTTGAACTTTTGCATTGCATAAGTTAAAACCGATTTTCAACCTTTCTCTGGTAAAGGTTGGTTCTTGTTGTTCTTTTGTCTTGCAAGAGGATGACAACATAGTGATATTTTGGTATCAATTCTCCTTGGGAAGGTGCAAACATTAATGAAGAAGAGGATGCGCAAATTGAGGTAACGACTTTGTTAGTTAATTGTTTTCCTGTTTAAGAAACGCCTGATTTTATTGCATATATTTATTACTTTTGCTTAACAAAATTTCGGTACAATTGATGTTTATTCCATTATTTTTGTATGGATGTGTGTGTGATTCAATTGTTTCTGGTTAAGAAAAACTATTGTTATCTTGCTTTATTGTTTGGTATCAATCGTTTAGGCTTACAAAATTTCCGGTGCAATTGCGGTGCTTTAATGTCTATGTTATTTCAATTACTTACGGTTGAGGTAAATAATTATGCAAGTTGATTTATTTGGTTTGTATGAATTGTTTATGTCTTAACAAAAGAAAAGGTTTTCGGGATGAAATGTTTAGTCCAATTAGATTCCGGATAAGAGAAACTAAGTTAATTCTGATCTTAGTTAGACTTATCAAAGTGGAGGTTTCGGTTATTCAAGTCTAATCGAATGCCTTAACAAGAAATGATAGTTAACTAACTTAGTAATTTTCTTGTTTAAAAGTGAAAGGTCTAAGTTATATGGATAATTAGAACCTGATGAGAAAAATAGAGTTAATTCTGATCTTTATTTTGGTCTTATCGAACAAGCGATTGTATTTGTGCAATAGGTTTAGCAAAGGAACTAAGGTGCTTAGTCAATTTTTGGTTTGCTAAACTATTAGGGAAAATTGCTTCGGGCAATTATTTTCTTGGTAACATATCAAAACAAAATACTTTGTAGTTTCGGTTTTGATATTGGTTATCAAAAATGGTGTGTGGAACCCTCGTGCTTAACTCTTATAGGTTGCAAGTCGTTTGAGATTTGTAAGATCCTTTAGGTTTTGTTCTTTTATTTGCTCGTTACCTTTGTCATTTTTGTGACAAAAGGGTGGGGAAATATATGGAGTAACAAGTGATATTGATACTTATTTGGTATTGATTTGATATCACTAAGGAAAAGGACATTGGTGCTTAAACGTTATATCTAACGAAAGAGTAAAGCATAGACAAGGGGGAGTAGCATATCATATTGATAAGAGAATAAAAAAGACGTGTGGATTGAAAATCTACCTGTCTTACCTTTAGGAGAAGTATTATATTTGTTATTATAATGTCAACAACGGCATTTATGGATTGAATGTATACAGGTTATTTTTCTGTTGAATTTGGGAATCAAGCGTATGTGAAATGAATTCTTGTAATTTGTTTATCCATAAGATGTAAGAGTTTTGTCATTAAAATTGACAAGGGGGAGATTTTTATAGCATAGCTCGATTGAACCCACCAAGTGTTGGTAAGTCAAGTTTGGTTGTCATATTTTAGTGAACCAAAACTCATTTAAAGAGTTGCTTGATTATTTACTAGAGTCAACTTCGTATAGGTTAGCTTGAAAGTATTAGGATATGAGACATTACAATTATTATGTGAAGACTTGAAGAATGTGAAGAAGGAAATGAGCTAAAAGCGACATCATCCTTCCACTTGAGGTTAGTAATATTTGACTTGAGCTGTTTCATTCCCTAACGTATCTTTCAAGTGATGCATATTGAAAACATAACTTCTAAGTCATGAATGATTATACTCTAGTTAGACGTAGTATTAAGGAATGCAATCTGAAGTATAACGCTTATCTTGAACTTTGTATATAAGACATCGACATAATCGTTTGAATGCTATTGTGATTATGTATGGGTATGAGGTGAAGATTTCATCCTTGGAAACAATGTTTTACATTCGTTTAAAGGAAGTACATTCATAAACTTATTTTGTGAATCGAAAGGGAAATCGCTAGGCTTATTGTTATTATTATTCATTGCATATCTTTTGAACTACTAATATGTGTGTTTAGTATAACCGCTCATAACTTTTTTATGTTCTTGGTAAACTATTCACAAGGCCTGACTTTTGTATTGGTATGATTATTAGTGAAACCGATCTTAAGTAATCACCTGATATGGTATGATCGATTTGTTGTAATTGGTATGACCAACTCTAGTCATTGGGGAACCGATCCTAGTAAAAGATGCAAACCGAATTAAAAAAGGGGTCGATCCTTGTAAGAGGTGCGACAAGTTTATAGTTATTGGGAACCGATCATATGAACATGTGCAACACGTTTTTAGTTATTGGGAACCGATCCTATGGACATGTGCACCAAATACAAGTTAGATACCATATATATGTGGGAACCAATCCTAGTATCTAGTCAACCAAGTTTTGGTAACTAGCGTGACTAATTCTAGTACCCACATGGAGGTAGAACCGAAACTTGTTTTGGTAGAACCGTGAAACCCATGTTTGGTGATTTGATAGGATAATCAATCACATAGTTCTTGGAAGTGTGGGAAATCGGTTCGAAGATAGTAAATATGAAAGATGATTTACTAAGTAAAGATGTCGACATACTTTGAACATGTGAAGTAACGCTTATCTTTTAATAGCTAAAGGAGAATCCCAGATCGAAATAAATTGAGAATCTTTTAATTAAGGTTTTTAGTTTTATATGCTTTTAATTTCCAGCAATTAAAATGCATATCTTTAGAAAATAAAAATTGGTAATGTGCATTTACTAATTGGAGATTTTATACGAGATTTCGATCAATATTTGGACAAAGCATTTCAGGGAATTATGAAGCAATTTGGAAATATATTGCATATCTTGAGAATATTTTCCGTTTTGGAAATTCCTTGGTGTCCAAACTTCCTTGTTCTATAAATATTGAAGTTTGCATTTCAAGCAAACTAATCTCGAATCCATCAAAACTACCTAGTTGTGTTGTTCTTTGGTGGAGCACTTTATTGGAGACGAAAGTAAAATCTCTTACGGCCCCCTGGGGTTTAAAGACTTCTTTGGGATTGAGAAGCTCTATTAGTACCGTTGGTGGGAAACTAGATAATTGCAGTTTATTATTAGTTTTCAATTGATTTGATTGACTAACGGTTGTTGAAATTTGATTGCACCTAGTTTGTTTATGCTTGAGAATCTTTTCTTCTGATATAAGATTCACTCAAACTAGAGCAAAGTTTCGGACGAATCTTTAGTTTGTTTGTAGATCTAAAGACGTCTTGTGATAATCTATTGTGAATAGACTCCGTTCTGTGTGTGATTGATCACAAGAGATTCAAGTTGATTGTGTGTAGGTGTTTATTGAAGATCTAAGAAGATTTGAAGACGAAGAAGATTTCTGATTTGGGTTCATAATCTTTAGTGTACACAAGACTTGTTTAGCTGGAGGATCCAATTATAATCGGTTTATCTTTGTGATAGATTTGATTGATTAGTTGAGTAGATCGGCATCACTATAATTCTTTGTGATTCAAAGTATTGATTGCAAAATCTTAACAATTACTTTGGAAGTTGTTGATAAGATAGATCTAAGGACCTGACAAAGGAGTTTATTGGGATAAACAGAAGAGCCTTTTGTCAAACTCATATCACTTGATTGAAAAGAATTGTTACCGAACAGATTTGTTGTTCTTTTACTATTTGGAATACGAACCAAAGGAATTGTTTTAAGTGCGTGACTTATTAAAAAGTTGGAGGCGCAGGGATACATACGGAACTAGGTGAACTATAGGTTTAGTTGCTTGGTCTCAACTATACAAAGTTGGTTTAGATTTTGTATATCGGCTTAATCCTGAGAGTATTCAATTCTGGACAAGGTCCCGGGGTTTTTCTGCATTTGCGGTTTCCTCATTAACAAAATCTTGCTATGTTTTATTATAATTAGAAGTAAAATACACAAACGTTAATTCATATTTGCTTGATAGCAATCCTATTGTGTTTGGTTAAGTCCGAACCTTTTATCAAGTAAACATACTTCGTTGTTGTATTGTTTCGATCTTGAATCCATAGTCAATCACACAAGTTATCTTGTTGTCGTTGTAGGATCATAATATCGCACGTACAA
>JAJJWW010002964.1:0-181261 GCA_023531295.1 Papaver armeniacum
TTTTGTAGATCTAAACTTATTTGATATGAAAATGAAGATAAAAATGCTAAAATTGTAAAATGGACTCAAGGATTTTTACGTGGTTCGATCAATGTGATCTACATCACGATTCTTCACTATGATTTTGAGGTTACATAAGAATTAGATTTACAATCTCCATTAATGGATATTTTGTAGAGCTCTAGATCTAATTATTTGGGAAGAAGATGATAAAGAAAATAAATCTCTCTCCATAAATATCTCTCTCCAAAATATTTCTCTCTCTCCTACTAAAATTATCCTCCTCTTTATATAGGTGTTTACATAATGGATGATGACTCACATATAGCTCAAATTCTCTCGAGCCCTTTAATAATTTCTATGAGGCTCCCGCTACCTTCTCGCGAGTCATTCTCGCGACCCCTTTAATAATTTCGCAGGCTTCGCTACCTTCTCGCGAGTTATGGAAAATAATGAATCTCGCAAGTTAAGGAAATAATTGAATCTCGCACGCTAAGAAAATATGTTGTGCGATATTTGGATCCTACATCTTGCCTCTTTTTCCTTGAATATTGCTTGAAGAAGCGATCTTTAAGGAAAAATCCGTTGTTGTACTAATCTTTGATCTTTGTTGATGAAGGAACGAGCGGAAGAATCTTTTGGACTTGAAAAGTACGTACTTGCCTCTATTCTTTTGCGAAGTTAGGAAGCTTTGAGAAGTGAATATGAAGTATCATCTCTTGAAGTATGGGAAGTATGAAGTATCCTTGAAGAAATATAAAGTACTCAATCCTCGAAATATATAAGAAGTATGAAGTATCCTTTGAGAAGTATAAGAAGTACTTAATCCTCTAAATATAAGAAGTATTGTGAATCCATCATGCGAAACTCCGCTCCATGTTCTTTGCCTCATGCTATGTTGTAATGCAAATAAAAATTTAGATTAGTATTCAACATTTCTTTTATCAAAAATATTCATTTAATTGCAAGTTCAAATCGTTTTCTTTGTTTTGATTTCCTTTGTATAACTTATTTCGTCTCATCCGATAAACATCCTTCATGGAGATGATCCTAATAGGTACCCCCTTATATGACGCACTTTAGGTCTTACATTTGCCTCTTGCGAAATCCTAGAGTAAATTCGCGAACTAGGGTGTACGCCATAAAGGTTTGCCCGCTACTACTCTCCATGTTGGATATCATTCTCATTTGAAACAAAGCGAGTATTTAAGGGAAATATATAAATTGATCCTTGCGAGATATTTTCTATAAGTTTCTCTTGTAATTGTGAAATCTTTGTAGTTACGAAATCTTTGTAATTCGCGATTATCTCATTTTTTTGTAAATCAAATCAAAAATCTTTTATTTTTTGTAAGTAAAATGTTTAAGGAAAGTGGTACTTAGCTTTTGTGGTTTGTTGTTGTCAATCTCGCGTAGAAAAAGAAATGTGAGAAGTGAGACTTGAACCCTTGACCGCCTCTTGCATATTCTCGCACCATACCAACATTCTAACCCTCTCTCGCGAAATTCATTCGCGAGATAATCATCAACTTTATTCTTTGCGAGATAAGCAAAGTACATGCGAAATTTCGCATAACAAAAATAAGTGTGCGAGAGCAAGAATTGATCTGCGACCTTTTTCGCATTCATGCCTCCCCGACCAATCGTGCTAGCTCTGCCTCGTGAAGTGTTTTCTCGAAATAATACCTATTTTCTTCTTGCGAAATACTCTTGCGAAATGATCGAAGTAACTTGAGATAACCACCCTTCAGTGCGAACATCACAACAAAAGATTGAAGTAACTACCCTTCTCATGCGAACAGCAAAACAAATAAAAGATGGAAAAAGTGCGCGAATGGTGAGATTTGAACATGCGAATCAAGCTTACTCTCTTCCCACTTTGCCATCTGTGCGTCCTTTGTCATGTGATAGAACGCACAATACCGACTTTTAACCTTATCTTCACCCTTGGTAGTTTAACAAAATAATGCTAAAAAATTTGCGTGAGATGCAAATCGACCACTGCGTCTGCTCTGCGAACTATAGGAACATGACCTTTGTCTTTGGACCTTATTTTGTGTTCTAGTGTAACCATACTTTGAATTTATCATGTACTTCGCTCGTGGTACTCCATAAATTTGCGAAACATTCGCATGGTTTGTGGTCGGAGTTACGGGAATTCGCACCCTCTTTCTTCGATGTTTGACCACCTGTGCAAATTTCTGTTTGTGATAGAAATTGCAGCGTTTGCCTATTATCCTCTCTTCTTCCTTTCTTAAGTTCTTTCACATTTGCTTCTCTTTCCTGTTGTTATTGGATTTTTGAGAACTTCAACATCATTTGTCTTCTGAAGATGAATTTCTTCCATCGAAACTTCCATTTTTGAACCCAAACTTTATAGATCTAGAAGAATATGAACAATAATTAATTTTCACATGAAATTTCTTGATCCAACAAATTCTGGTAGGATAAAATCCATTACTCTCTCCTGTTTCTAGCGCCAATATGTAGTTGCGGGGAAATCCCCACTACACCCCTCACTATATTTTGTAGATCTAAACTTATTTGATATGAAAATGAAGATAAAAATGCTAAAATTGTAAAATGGACACAAGGATTTTTTACGTGGTTCGATCAATGTGATCTACATCCACGATTCTTCACTATGATTTTTGAGGTTACATAAGAATTAGATTTACAATCTCCATTAATGGATATTTTGTAGAGCTCTAGATCTAATTATTTGGGGAAGAAGATGATAAAGAAAATAAATCTCTCTCCATAAATATCTCTCTCCAAAATATTTCTCTCTCTCCTACTAAAATTATCCTCCTCTTTATATAGGGTGTTTACATAATGGATGACGACTCACATATAGCTCAAATTCTCTCGAGCCCTTTAATAATTTATGAGACTCCCGCTACCTTCTCGCGAGTTATGGAAAATAATGAATCTAGCAAGTTAAGGAAATAATTGAATCTACGCACGCTAAGAAAAATATGTTGTGCGATATTTGGATCCTACAATTGGATCCCTTAGATAAGATGCATGAGTATTCCAGTCATGGTGGTCTCCTTCTTGAACAATGAGTTGACAAAGGCTTCAAGGGCACTCCTTTGCGCATAAGTTAACGGAAACATATGTCTCTTCCGAGGGTAATTATATTGTCTAAATCATTTATATTTTCCAAATGCTTGTAATGTTTGATTCTTACTAAACTTTGTGTTTGCATAGGTTTGGATATATGAGCACTTCCCTACTTTGGTGAAAACCAACTCCCACATCAAAGTGAATGAAAAGCTTGCGATTGATAAGCCAAGAGCGCAAAGATACAGTTTTAAGGGTGCTCGGGAAAAGGATATGTCGTGTTTGCTTATTAACGTGCGAATCGCCTTGGACAAATTGACTGGGATGAGGTAGTATTTGATCCTTACGAGATGCTAGAAATCAAGGTTTAATCCAAAGGAGAGATGATGTTGCATTATACTACGGACCCTTGTTGTTCTCCCATGGATTTTCAATGTACGATCCACATCGGGTAATGCGACAATTGGGTTACGTCAAGAAGAACCCCATTTCGATCTTGAGCCTTTCTTTAAAGTGTTAAGGGAGACTGCGGCCACATCCCAAAAAACTATTAACGTCGCTTACGCTCCACCGCGGTTCTAGCACATTGGAACGGAAGACTTGACCGTAAAGTCGATACGAGTCTTTTGGGTGAGGTGACCGAAGGTCATGAAGCTCGAGAGAGATACATGTCGTGGTACTTGGGTTGGGCTCGTCCTCTTTTGTGATTAGGGAAATGATTGGTGAACAATTGGCTCGTAAGAGGAAGATGGCATCGAATGACTCACCAACAATTCCTAACTTCCTTGTAAGTATTTTGGAGTAGCTCTTCTTGTTTTAAGATTACATTATCGAATAATTCTATTAATTGTTTGTTGTTTAACTTGAAAATAGAAGGGGCATTTGAATACCTTTGTGAAGATGTTGTGTTGCGCGAGAGAAAGAGGAGAGCCTTTGTCGATTGAAGATCAAACCAAGTACATTCACTATGCTAGCAATCTTGACAATGAGGATGCCCATGAAATGTTCAAGCAAGCCGATCTTTGAAGTAAAGAGGGAAGAAAAGGCCGGGAGGGAAGCACAAGCCAAGATGAATGCGACAAAAAGAGGGCTCGTAGTGGTCGTGGTGGTGAAGGTAGTAGTAGTCTTGGTGTTCCTAAACGGGGCCGAGGTCGTGGTCGTGGTCGTGCTCGTGGTGAATGAATGCGATCTCTAGTTTATTTCTTTATGTTGGGTTGGACAAATGTCAAGGTTAAATGTTGGACAAATGGTTTTTAAGGTTTATGGGACATGTTTTCTTATTTTGGACAACAAGTGTTTGATTTCTAATTGTTGAATGAAAGTTTTGTTTAGCTACATAAAAGTTTCAAGATAAATAGCCCGTAAGGTTCTTTTAATTCACCACGCCCGACCATACCGGGGCCGGCAAGGTTTTTTAAGTGTCGGACCGCCGGCCCTGTCGGTGGAAAATGCTTGCATACGGGGGTCGGCAAGTGAGTCGAGATCATTACCAAGCCGCGAAGATACGGTGGCGGTGTATTATGTTTTCGAACACGCAGGCACTTTGTTCTGAGAAAATACCTTCTCCTAATGCAAAACCATCATAACGTAGGCATGGTTTTAAATTTATACCCTTCCGACCATATCATAATAAAGTAAAACTTCAAAATATATTGCCAGGCGTATTGTGAAGAAAATGATTTGCGATGCCAAAACCATCATAACGTGGCATTGTTTTATATTTATACCCTTCCGACCATATCATAAGCCTAGGCATGCGATAAAAACAATCTCGCCGGAAAATTCAAAATTCAAATTTTTGACAAGTACAATTTCATTGATTGACTTGTACTTGGGCACTATAACGGCCAAATTTGGGTACAATCCTATAAATACACTACTTCTCACTATCCAAAGC
This sequence comes from Papaver armeniacum, assembly GCA_023531295.1. Lineage (NCBI taxonomy): Eukaryota > Viridiplantae > Streptophyta > Magnoliopsida > Ranunculales > Papaveraceae > Papaver > Papaver armeniacum. The sequence continues at coordinate 4,964 of JAJJWW010002964.1, forward strand.
TCATATCATCATACAATCCATCAAACTCACCCAATAGCTAAACAACAATGACTTCATTTGATTCAAACGAAGATTTGGCAATCACCAAAGCATGGTATGCGGAAAATCGACTTAGACGTCAATCCTCCGAAAGGGAGGATTCCACAACCTTTGGGCTAGGGTACACAACAAATTTTGCGGCGAGTTTGGGAATCCTAATGCAAGAAGTATTCAACAAGTCCACGCTAGGCACCTAGTAATCGAAAATGCGATACTTGCTTTTTAGCTCTCCAACCTCGAATTTTTAACGCTCGCCCCTTCACCTTGTCCATTGCACAATTTGTAAGTAGTTTTCGGTTTTTTTACATAAGCCATGTTGTTTTAGCTTCAATGAAACACCACTAACAAATGTAAGTTTGTTTTTGTGTTTTTGTAGCACGAAGTCGTGAAAGCGCGCTACTTGGAGGAAAAGGGGAAGCATTCGCTTTCAATGCAAGCTATCACTTCGGCGTGAAATAATCCCAGAAGGATAACCGGAATACTTGGATGCGTATCGTCTTCGGATGAGGAAGATTGATGGCTTTAGAAGTTTTTGTATAGGTTTTGTGGGTAGACCTCTATGTAAACCCTCCGTTTCAATCAATGTAGTAACCAAAATTGCATGAATAAAGTGAATTAGATCTTAGATATTCTATTTTTCTGTTTGGTATATGTAAATGTCGGTAGGGTTATAAATCCTTAACATCACAGGCTACACATACATAAGTATTTGTCATCAAAAAAAGTCGGCATAATCTTCATTCAAAGACCCTTCCGCCACAAAGCGGTCTGCGTTTTATTCATCCAAGGACCATGAGGCTAAAATTGGTGGCATTTTATTCAAACAAATACCATGCCTAGGCTATATTATAGCCGGCACTTTATTCAAAACTGGACCTGAGCCTTTCATATTTTCAAAACAAAATTTTTTGATCGAATTCGAACTCATAAGGGAGATAAAAGATTTAATCTCTTGAATTCATAATTTCAAAATTTTAATCTAAACTCAATTAATTAACCTAATCATTTTTAGTGTTAATTAACCAAGGGCATATTAGCCATTTAGAAAAAAACAAGGTTAAGGGGTGGCTTAGTTTTACTTCATAATGACCAGATTTTGTCTTATTGGGTATACCCCAATTAGTTTGAGTATACCCCAATCAAGCCAGGCTAAGGCTGGGTTTGGTAATGCTTTTATTTTTCCAAAAGCACTTTCAAAACCTATATATGTCAATAATTTTTGAAATTGGTGTTTGGTAAAAAAAAATCAAAGTGCTTTTTACCCAAAGCACTTCCCAACTTCCTCGATTTTCAAAAGGGAGGGAGGAGGAGCTTTTAAAAGCTACAAAAGCATAAGCTTTGGTCCCACCTAAATTTAATGTATGATTTATCTTTTTTGTCCCTATTTTATTTTAAAAATGACAAAAGTTACCCTTAAATTATATACAATCAATTTTTTTATTTCTTATATTTTAGTCTTTAAATATTATTATTTTTTATTTTCAAACTATTTCATTTACCATTTCATTTATCAATAATAAAAATAGACAAATATTAAATAATTACTTAATTAATTTTAGTATGATTTTTTGTTTGAAAATTATATATATATATATATATATATATATTAAAAAGTGGTTATGTAAATAATTTTTTTTTTTAACAATCATAATAATAGTAACAATTAGTAAGTTTAATATTATATATATTTATATTGAATAGTAAAAAAAAATAATTTTTTTAAGCCAATAAAATAGAATAAAACTATTTTCAAAGATATACTTTTTTTGTCATTTGCTACAACAACAATGGTTGAATTTGATATTTTACCAAACACACTTTGTGATTTTTTTAATCGAAACTTTAACTTTAGTTAATATTTTACCAAACATCAAATCGCTTTTTTTTCTCACAAAGACAAAGACAATGAACGCACACAGAAAAATCTTCTACAAAAGCTGCAGCCAATACCAAACTAAGCCTAAATAACTCGGACGGAGAGAGTATTAAATGCTGATAAAAGAAGATTAGATTCACAATGACAACATTATCCCTGGGCTTTCTTTGCCTGATAAACTGTACAAAAACTGGGCACTCGCAGAAAAGAGTAGAAATTTTTTACGAAGACGACTCACAGTCACATAGTCGCATTCTGAAGTCTCTCTTCTTTCTTTCGCAACAATATTTTTCCTGCTCCCATTTACTGAAGAGAAAAAAAACATGTCAACTAAAAAAAAGGTATTGGAAATCAAAGAAGATTCGAACTTGTTTGAACTTGTCGGAAGCATAGTAGAGAAGGGGTTTTCTTCAGAATCATCATCACAATCCAACAACAAGAGGAATCCTATTTCATTCCCTCAACCCACTGTTCTTCCTTTCCCCGTTGCCCGTCATCGCTCCCATGGACCTGTAAGTTACACTATACTCATCTTAAACTTTCAGAATTAGGGCACAAATTAAACATCATATAATCCTTGCTAAAACCCTTGTTAAACCCTTGTTTGCCCTAATTCTGAAAGTTCTAATTCGGATTTTTGTTTATTTATTGATTGTATTGTGTATTTGACAGCATTGGGCACCTTTGGGAAGTGAAATGGATGTTGATGATGGCAATGAGGATGAGGATGATAAGAATTTTAACACTATACCATCTACCTTTGCTGTTCCTATACAAAAGAAAGAAAAAAAGGGGTTGAGCTTTAATAATTGGAAGGAAGTTCTTCAACGGGATTCTTTAAGCAAAGGGACTGAAGTCGCTAAGTCTAAGGTGCGGCATTCTGTGAAAGGAAAGCGAGAAAGAGAAGAATCTGGTAACATAGCCAAGAACAGTACCTGTGAGCCATTTTTGTCCAGGTCTATGGAATTTGAGAGAGTACCAAGTACAAGTACAGAGACAGTAATGAGTTCAGAAATTCGTGTTAGGAATGTGGACCAAGCAATGCAGGATTCTTTTCCTAAGAATGTGGAGAGGGAGCAAATTTCTACGCCTCTTGAGGTGCAAATTGACGAGGAAAATCGTTCCCGCTTACAACAAATGTCACATGATGAGATTGCAGAAGCTAGAGCTGAGATACTGGAGAAAATGAATCCGGGGTTATTAGAGAAACTGAAGAAACGAGGAGAAAACAAAGTTGGAAAGACTAAAAATTTGCAATCAAATAGAGATACTGGATGTGAGACAGGTAGTCGTCTGGATACGAAACCGATTAGTGAGGATTTAAAGAGCAAAGAGTGTTCACCCTCCGCAGAGGCTAAATGTTCCCCAGCAACTGTTCCCAAGGATGTTCAAATTGGTGGTATGAAAATATCAAACAAACCGAGTAGTGAGATTTGGAATGCTTGGAGTGAGAGAGTCGAAGCAGCAAGGATGTTAAGGTTTTCTTTGGATGGCCATGTTTCTGGTACCCATTCTGTCCACTACAGTTGTTTTATTCTAATAGTCTTGTTGTTATTTTGTTTCGTAAGTTTATTCGTGCACCAAATGCTCATATGCTCAACAAAGGTTGCAGGCACAAAACAAAAAAGAAACCAAAACGAAAGAAAAACATGTTGCAGAGAATTACAAAAAAATATTATGCTGACTAGTGGGGTATTACTATTTAGAACTGATTGTAACTTGTGAAGGGTTTCTGCTTTGTAATATTGTTTTATTTACATCTGAAATACTGTTGTGACCCTTGATAATCTGTTTATTATCTGTGCATTATATTTCTTACGGCGTGGAAGAATTATATTTCTACATTAAAACCGGATTAATATGAAGACATAACAACTGCATATGCTTATAATAAGGAAAATGTTTTCTTGATATGTACGTGCTTATTATACATGCTATTGTGCAGTCTTCCATATGAAAATGACTGATTTTGCTCCTTACATTGTCTAGGTATTGTTCCCGAGCACAGTCAATATAATGCTGATAATATTGCTGAACGCGACTTCTTACGCACCGAGGGGGATCCTGGTGCTCTAGGATATACAATTAAAGAGGCGATAGCCCTTGGTAGAAGCATGGTTGGTTTCCATTTCCTTGTAGAATTTGAGAATTACATTATACTAATCAATACACATTACCTGCAAATCTTGCTATGAGCTTTTATGCCTGTACTATTGGTCTTTCTTGGGTAGTTGCATTATATTTTACATTAGTATTTGCATGCACTGGATTTTCTTGTTTATATTGTTATATATAGGCAAAAAAAGATATATTGACATGGTTGCTGTGAAAGTGTGTTTACCTCTTTCTGTTAATGATTAGTTGCCTACTTTCATGGTCTCCATTTGTTTCCACCTAAATGGATTCTTTGTACCCAACCTTTGTGCAGACAAACTGATTAGTTTTAGACTATTTAATATAATTGAAACTTTATATACCAGTAGGTATCTTGATTGAATCAACCTAGAATACTAGGAATTTGTGGATTATTTTTGAAATGGATCAGCAAGCTGCGCAGCCAGTTTGCTGTTTTTTTAGTCATTGCTGTGATAACCCTGGTGTATCTATTTAAAGCTCCATCCTTTAATGAAGTGTGATATATCCCGACCTTTTCATGTCGAGATGTTGAATTAGTGATGTGCTGCCTTGATCTTTCTTTGTCTCAAGCCCAGATCCTTATAATTTTGGTAGAGTAAGGGTTGGCCCAGGAACTGACCGGTGCTGTGGTTGGTGAAGCCAGTTAACCACCTCCTTCTCAGAGAACCGTACTATCTGTTTAGTCGACAGTATGACACTTTCTATCATCACATGACAACTTCCCTTTTTCCATTGTAAGTTTATTCCTTATAAAAGAAACACACACACGAGTAACTGTATGCAGCGTGCGATGGCTTACTTAATACAAAACAAGGCAAGAATAAACACTTTCCTAAGGAATAGAAAGATGTATATACTATATACTGTTCCATTGTTTATATTGAAAAGCACACACCTGTTTGGAATAGTTCTATCTTATACCTCCTTTTTAAGATTGTGTAACACCATAAATTCCTTTGTAGTTTGTTTACTATTCCTCCTTAGTCGTTCCAGATTTTTTTTTAATATTAGTTGGACGCCCTTATGTTTCGTGCACACTGCAACATGTCTATTTTCTTCTCATTTGGCATATTAATATCTGAATATTAATTTGATATGGTTTCTTCTGGTTCACTTAACTGTTAACTTTTCTGATATCACAATTTTCTTTGCAAAATGTGTATTTCAGGTAGCAGGACAACGATCCCTTGGACTGCAGCTCCTTGCATCTGTCTTTGAAAAGGCTTTATTTAACCTGCAACAAAGTGAAGTTGGCTGTGATATGAAAAAACCTTGTACCAATGACAAGTCCGTTGACTGGCAGGCTGTCTGGGCTTTTGCTCTTGGACCTGAACCTGACCTTGCTTTGTCTCTGAGGTGGATTTAAACCTTCATTTTCCCATAGTTTCCACCTGTAATGATTTTGATACTGCTCTTGAATTTGAAATTATACATGTGATATATCTAAAGAAATTGAATCCAACACCGGTCCTTTTTGTACTTCGATATAGCATCCTTAATAGACAAAACATCATTTACTAGTGAGAACAAAATACATCTACTCTATTAAAAACCTTACTTCTAGAACTATTTGCTAGATTATCATAGATAACTTACTGGCAGGTTTTTGCAATTGGTATCCACTGGTTTATGATTAGAGAAGCTCAATGACATGCTACTTCGTAAACAAGTAATTGTGTAAGAATGAAATTTGTCATATTTAACTGGAAGCCACAAAAATTAAAACAAATCCATCATATTATTTCTTTCTAATCTTGCTTCGTTATTGTTCTTCGTCCATAAACTTTGGTGTTTGATATGCTAAATATACTCACAGGATGGCTTTGGACGATAACCACATTTCTGTAGTTTTGGCCAGTGTAAAAGTTATACATTGTTTGTTGAGCTGTGACATGAATGAACGCTTCTTCGATTTGTCACTGGTAAACTTATCTGATATTCTTTTATATATGTTTAGTTGATTCTGGTTTCTTCACTTTTTCATGTGCTGAACTATGTCTACTAAAGGGACTTGTTACTAGGAGGCTACGTTTCATTTTTTTTTTTTTTCCTGTTTCACAGAAACTGGCCACTTATGATAAAGATATGTATACTTCCCCTGTATTTAGAAGTCGACCAAAGATTGATGTTGGTTTTCTCCAAGGAGGCTTTTGGAAGTACAATGCAAAACCTTCAAGCATTATCCCTTCAGGTGATGAGGCAGTTGATGCTGAAACTGAGAACGAGCGTACTATTCAAGACGATATTGTTATTGCTGGTCAAGATATTGCGTCGGGGCTGGTTAGGATGGGACTTCTTCCCAGAATTTGCTATCTTTTGGAGGTATTTTGACCATAATATGCACATATTTGTCACTGAAAATTTTGTACATGTATTTATGGCTCAGAATCATGTATCAGATGGCGTCGGTTCTTAGGGGAGATTTGATAGATGTTTTTTCTTTTATTGGCCAGCTTGATACATGTTGCTATTTTCAAAGTAGTTAAAAAGCTGATTAGGAGTACTTATCTTTATTAGATATGATTGAGATGTGTGCTTTATATGCTCGAGTCACAGTGCTTCTTCAGCTATACGTAATAACCTACAGAGATACTGGTTTTTGTCCTGCAGACAGATCCTGCTGCGGGTTTGGAAGAATACCTCGTTTCTATACTTATTGGAATAGCCAGGCACTCCCCAACCTGTGCAGATGCTATTATTAAATGCCCTAGGCTGGTTCAAGCGGTTGTTAGCAGGTTCACTGGGAAAGACACCCATCCTTCTCCTTCTAAGATAAAGATCATCATCCTTGTAAAGGTAAACAGGCTGTTCTCTGTTTGGTTTCCCTTAATTATGGGCTAATCCCTTCCATTGTTCCAACATATGCTGTTCTGTTTCATTAACAGGTACTGGCTCAGTCAGATAAGAAAAACTGCGTTAACTTTATCGAAAAGAGGATAATCTTGGCTGTAATGTGGCATTTGTTTAAAGATCCAGCGTCCCTTGACCTCTGGATGAGATCAGGAAAGAATACTGCAAACTCATGTCTGCTATGATGATTGAACAACTACGCTTATGGAGAGTCTGCGTTGAGTATGGGTATTGCGTATCTTACTTCACTGATATTTTCCCTTACCTGTGCATGTGGTTGGGTCCTCCTTCCAACAAACTCATAGAGAATAATCTCCTCGGTGAATTTGCTTCCATCGCAAGGGAAGCATACATTCTTCTGGGTGCTCTTGTTAGAAGACTCCCGAACCTTCATTACAGGGAACAGCTAAAAGTGCAACCACTAGAAAATCCAAATTGTAATGCAGAATCTTGGAGTTGGAGCTTTGTCAGTCCGATGGTTAAGTTTGCACTGAAGTGGATATCCTTTGAGAGTGACCCTTGTGTCAGTGAAATTTTTGGTTGCAACAAAATAACTAGTAATAACTCCCAAGATCCTTCTTTGAGTAGTTGTTTGTGGGTTATTTCATCTGTTATGTACCTGCTTAGAGGTATACTTGTAAAAGTGGCACCAGAAGGTTCTAATAGTTCGCATGAAAGTGGAGGTCGTGTGCCATGGTTGCCAGAATTCGTCCCCGAAATTGGACTTGCAATCTTGAAAAACAGATATCTGAAAATTGGTGATACGGTACTTTCGGAAGGAGGCTCGTTAATTAAGGACCTATGTGATTTGAGACTTCACAGTGATATTGAATTATCGTTATCGTCTGTTTGTTGCCTTCATAGGCTAGTCCAGCTTATAGTTTCTCTGGACAAATTGATACAGCTAGCTAAGAGAGAAATTCAAAAATTTCCTCCTCAGAAAATGACTTTTCAGGTGAGGGAGATATACTAGAGAGTGGAATAGTTATTTGGACCCAAGATCAATTGCGGAGTGTACTAGAAACCATCATGGCATTGGTTTCCTCTGGGTGGGAGAAGGTGCATGCCATTGAGACATTTGGCCGTGGAGGTCCTGCTCCAGGTGTTGGACTTGGTTGGGGTGCTTCCGGTGGAGGATTTTGGTCAGGGTTGGTTTTACTTGAACAAACAGATGCACGGTTGCTCATGAACTTGCTTGATATATTTCAGATAGACTACGGAAGACATATTTCTACAGTTGACGATGCGAACTTCACATTTGTTGCTCAAAGGATTATTTCAGTGCTTGGAACAAGCTTAACTCTAGGACCAAGGGATACCTATATCATGGAGAATGTGTTGGATTTCTTACTCCAACCTTCAGTTCTGAAGTACCTTAATCTCTTTGTTCGCCAATTTCTACATCTTAAGAGGTCCGTTAATCCATGTATATGCGCACATAATGAGGAGGACTACCTGCGCTTCAGTAAGATACTGAATTCCCACTTCAGAAATAGATGGCTATGTGAAGAAGAAAACTAAAGTTTTAGAAGGTGGTGTTGTTCTCAGCCAGGATACATCTGAGAAGGCGGCAATGCTCTGGACACGATTTACGAGGATTCTGAGGACAAATCAGATACTGTTGCTGGTAACCCTCATTGCACTTCTTTGGTGGTAGTGTGGGCACACCAGAGACTGCCCCTCCCTTTGCATTGGTTTCTCAGTCCGATCTCAACTGTTGCTGGCATTGGAGGTGCTACTGAGCTTCCAAATGGCACTGATGTGCCAAATCACATGTGTCCACCTAGCCCCAAGAGGCTTTTGATCTAGCCCAAAGTGGACTTTTCCTTCTTTTAGGTCTTGAATCTCTATCCACTCTCCCGTGCTCTGGCCTGCAAGCATCTCCGGTTAGTCGCGTGCCCTTAGTGTGGAAAATACATTCTTTATCTGTGGCTTTACTGGTTGGAATGAGTCTGCTGTATGACGAGAATAGCAGGAACACATATGAAACTTTGCAAGATCTGTATGGACTACTTCTTGACGAATCAAGATGCCAAAGAAGCATCGAACCTTTGGTGGAAAATTCATTGCTAGAAACCAGAATTAAAGATGCAGGTCTTAAGTTTCAGACAGATGTCCATGAGAGTTATTCCACATTTGTTGAGACTCTTGTCGAGCAATTCGGTGCTATATCTTATGGGGATTTGGTCTATGCTCGGCAAGTTGCAGTATATCTTCATCACTCTGTTGAGGCCCCTGTCCGAGTTGCTGCATGGAATGCACTATCTGGTGCCCATCTTCTTGAACTGTTGCCACCGCTGGAAAAGTGCATTGCTAAGGCTGAAGGATATTTAGAACCTGAGGTAACATTAAACTTGCTACTACATCTTTTGATATGCAATTTCTGAATTTTAGTTATGTGGTACCAATTGCCATCATAGAGTTAAGCCTCTCCCCTCTAGAAAAATTAGAGGAATCCTAATAAGATATCACTCTGCAAGAGGGGATAAGTTCTATGTGATTATTTTGGTGTGGGACTTCTGACATAATAGACCATTTCTTACTAATGCTTAGGACCACCTTGAAAATCAAAATAAATGTCCGTGAACATCCAAAAAGGGAATACCTGAAATGCTGGTTCACAGACCAAGTAAAAATGAGGTAAAATAAATTAAAGATGGATCTTTGTTTCCCAATTGGGAGCCAAGTTTCCCATATGTTTGAGCTGAAATTGAATTTCCGTGGAATCAAAATAGAATAAAATTGAGAGTCTGAAGTCTAGGAATGTCAACCTCAGTTAAAATTCAACTCTGTTACTGATTTAGACCAATTTTACGAGCTATTTTTTTTTTTTTTGGAAGTGTGAATTCTTACAGTGGTTCATCAGAATCATCCCTTGGATTATCCTCCCGTAACGGGGGATAGATCACGGGTGTTTCGATTATGTGATGTTAGTTCATAAACGATGATTAACATTACTATTTGAATTTATTGTACAGGATAACGAAGGGATTCTAGAGGCGTACTTGAAATCGTGGGTGTCTGGGACACTTGATAAAGCTGCAGTTAGAGGATCCATGGCATTTACTATCGCACTGCACCATCTCTCATCTTTCGTTTTTCAGTATACTGCGGATGACAAGTTTACTCTAAGGAATAAAATTGCAAGGTCTCTTTTGCGTGACTCCTCGCGCAAAAAGCAACATGAGGTATACTTTTTTTATCGAAAACTAATGTAGATAGATTTGGTCAAATAGTGAATATAGAGGTGAACTCAGTTTATGTGTAGTGATGCTAGATTAAAAAGATTACCGTGGACGTTTGCTCATAAGTCATGCCTGCATAAACTTGCAAAGCGAGTTTACAGATAATAATATAATAATAATAATGCTAACAACCACAAGATATAAGAGCCTGATGTTTGAAATGAGATCTTTGCATGTAATTGTCAACATAATTTATGTGGACAGAATAAGTAGAAAGTTAAGCTTCTAAGACACATGCATCAAACCAAATTGACATCTTCAATCGGACCTAGCTTTAGTCACAGAGTAGGGATCAACATAACTTGCTGTTTTTGTCTTTCAATTCTGTACACTGGACCTGCAGGAGGTTACAAATCATTTTTGGTTCTGCTCACTGCTTTCCTCATCGTTTTAGGTAAAAGACTATGTTACAGTTTGTATAACTAACTTTACACTAAAACAAATATACAGGCCATGATGTTGGACTTGATACGGTATGCTAAGACCGGAACATCTCAAGAGCATAAATTGGATCTGGAAACAAGTGAAATTGAGAAAAGATTCAAGATTTTAACAGGAGCCTGTGAAGGAAATTCTGCTCTTCTTTCTCAAGTGGAGAAGCTCAAGTCTTTCTTTCTCCACTGAACAGATTAGATCGTGCTATATTGTTGTGTTGCTGTCTTGGTTACCCCCCATGTTACTCTGTCTCTGTGTCAAAGGAGTATGCTGTTGCGTTGGGGGATTTTGTATATGATCGTATCATGTGTAGAAATCAAGATTTTAACACAAGCTCTGTGGAAAAAAAAATGTGTTGTTTCTAAGTCAACTCATTGTTGGCATTTGGACAATTCGACAAGACACTACAACTAACAAGAACATCCTCTTATTTTTAGCATCCTCAACTTTAAGTGATTAGAGACGAGACATAGCAAGAACTTGCTCGAGCTTACGATTATGATGATCATTAGGTACACAACTGCGCCGAGTTGTTGTTTGCTGATCAATACTCTTAATCTGTGGTGTTGATGAGGATCTAGGTGGGTTCAGGTTGTATGTTTTCGCCAAAGCCCTCAATCCAAATTTCTGAATTTTTCCTGTGGCAGTCTTCGGAAGCTCCTCCAGAAACACAACCTTTTTAGGAGCCATAAAACGAGGAAGAGATTTTCTACAAAATTCAATTATCTCTAGTTCTTTCTTAGTTTCTTCATTCTTGGTAACATATTTTGATCTTGCTGTAATAAAAGCACAAGGAGTTTCGCCGAAGAATGGATGAGGCATTGCAACAACCGCAGCTTCTAAAACATCAGGGTGTCGATATAATACCGACTCAACTTCGACACTGCTAATATTTTCTCCCCCGAAATGATAACATCTTTTGATCTATCTTTAATTTCGAAATATCCATCTGGATGTATAACACCAACGTCGCCGGTGAGAAACCAACCATTTTTGAAAGCCTTCCGTGTTGCTTCTTCATCTTTGAAATAACCCTTCATAACACTACTTCCCCGTAAAACGATCTCCCCTACCGATTTTCCGTTTCTCGGTACACTCGCCATTGTTTCCAAATCTTTCACATCAATCTCTGCAAGAGAAAGAACACTAATACCCTGTCTTGCTTTCAGTTTTGACTGCTCGTGAATTGGTAACAGGTTCCATTTTCTTTGCCATTCACAAACCAATGCTGGTCCTGTTGCTTCGGTTAAACCATAAGCATGCGTTACATAAACGCCCAGTTTTTCAATCTTCTTTAATAAGGCTGGTGGTGGTGCTGCACCTCCTGTGAGAACTTCAACAGGATGGCTTAGGAGTGATTGTTGATTATGTTTCCCTTCTAAGAGAATATTGAATACGACTGGAGCACAACACATATGTGTAACTTTATGTTCTGCGATGGCACGGTACACGTCTTCAGCGCATGTGGTACGAATGCACACATTAGTTCCTCCTCGTGCTGCAACACCCCAAGTGAATGTCCACCCGTTGCAATGAAACATAGGAAGCGACCAAAGATAAACTGGCTCACTTTTCATCTCCCACTGTAATATTAGACTTTGCGTACTCAGGTAAGAACCTCGATGACTATACACGACTCCTTTTGGCGCAGATGTGGTACCCGATGTGTAATTCAGTGTAATTGGATCCCATTCATCCAATATCCGATCACTAAATGGTACATAATCAGGGTTTCCATTTCTCAACAAGTTTTCATATTCAGGCTCACCTAATCGTATTCCTTTTGGCGAATCAACATCATCGATCCCGATAACAAGTGGCATCGATGATTGAGAGATTGTACTTCTAAGTGAGTCACGAAGTAGTCTCATTGCTTTATTTGCCACCGGAACATACTGATAATCGACAAAAAATACTTTGGCTTCCGAGTGCTTGAGAATTTTTGCAATATTGTTCGCATCAAGCCTTGTATTTATTGCATTCAATACAGCTCCAGCCATGGGAACACCAAAATGCATCTCATAAAGAGCTGGAACATTTGGTGCTAGTACCGATACCTGAAAATGTTAACCAACAACAACCCAAGTTAATCAGTGTTTAGTAAAATTAACTGTAATATAATTACATCTCTATCATCTATATATATTATAATCTTGATCATAAACACTGCTTACCACATCATTCTTGCCAATATTTAGTGACCGGAGAGATGAAGCAAGGCGGAGGCACCGTTCATGAGTTTGTCTCCAAGTGAAACGGGTACGACCATAGATGACAGAGATACGATCAGGATAAACTGATGCAGCTCTTTGCAAGAATGTCAGAGGAGTAAGAGGGGTATAATTTGCAGCACATTTAGGTAATCTATCCATTTACTGATGATTGAAATATGGATAAAATACGAAGGATAAGCAGCCAAAACAGTTACAGACCAATGGACGTTTGAAATAAGATATATTAGTGTTGCTTGGTTTGAGTTGGATGAAAGCTGAGAAAAAAGATGAACATAAGTGGGGGGAGGGAGGGAGATAGTTAAAAATGGGTCTATTTCCCAAGATACAAAAATTTAAGATTTCAGTGGACACGTAGGTTAGGTGGAATGGACATTAAATTACTCCCTCCTTCCCACTATTAGATGACCTAGTTGAAATTTGCACAATTCTTAGAGCATCTCCAACAGTGGGTGCTAAAAATCATACGTGAAATTTTTATTTAGATCCTTATTTATGGGGTGATTTTTTTGTGGCAAAAATAGTAATGCTTTTCTCATGAACTATCTCCAATAGTGGGGGTCATATTTGTAAGGTTTGTTATTTTTGGATAATGATAAATTGATTCCCTTTTTCTTATTGGTTTAGAAAAATTTATTTAAAGATAAAAATTAAAGTATAACTAAAAAGATGACATGGAGGTCATTGCAAAGGTCTAAATAAGACTTTCTCTAAGACCTTCGTATTTATTTTGACAAATGCGTGTTGGAGATGCATTTTATGTAAATGAGGGTCTAAAATCCTATGTGTCATAAAAAAATAAAATTTTCACCCTGTATTGGAGATGCTCTTAAGGCAATGGATGAAATGAGTGTTTTTAAGTATTTTTTACAACTATACCCTTATAGATAATAATTTGTAAAATTTAGAAATCATTTATCTCTCAAACTATACCATAGATTTTCGTAAATTTTGTACCGTTGAAAATCATTTTAAAACACCTACGTAACGAGTATAAACATGAATATCAAATTATACATATTTCTTATGATACCGATAATCAATCAAAAGGGTAGTTTTAGAGATATCCCCTTGATTAGTGAAATAGGTCAACTAATGATGGGACAAGATCTTAGACCAAGTAGGTCATCTAATGGTGGGACGGAGGGAGTATTAAAAATCATACTCCCTCCGTTCCGTTTTAGTTGATGTTCTAGAGTTTTTCACGCAGAATAAGAAATAACAAAGAGATTAATTTTTTTCCAAATTCACCCATATTAATACCTTCTTAAAAGTTTAAAACACCTTGTTTTTAGTAAAGAATTAACAAAGATGGAGTATAAATCCTCAATGGAATATATTTAAAAATTGAATTAATTACCCTATTTGATGATTACAATGAGAATTAATGTTATGGTATGATTCCAAAGCAGGGGTAAATTAGTGAGAATTTGGAGAAAATACTTAAACTCTCATCTATTTTGGAACACAAATAAAACCCTAAAATATCAACTAAACTGGAACGGAGGGAGTAGAATTAATCCCTACCTTTACAATTAGGGGATATCAAAACTAATTGGGGGATATGAATTACTTCCCCAACCAATAGTTTCTGCTAAGGGGTGTTTTTGGGGGTAAAAATACGAAACTACCCTTTATAACAATAAAAGTTAAATCAAACATAAAAATACCCTGACGAGGTGTCAAACTCGCAAAAATAAATTTCTCTACTTCTCTTTAACTAGCAAGTAGTATAATGTAAGTAGGATCGTCCCAAGGGAGGTATGAAGTTCAAGTTGTTATGCAAATACTCTTAGCAAAGATGATTTTGTTGTAGAAATTCTGAAAATTGTAAAATGTATTCAAATATGAGATGTAATTGATTAAAGGTTCATTCTAGACCACGGAATACAAACCAAATTGATAGATAGCTATGTTCTTCACATTATCATGTTACTAACAACCCTAGAATAATTAGTACGCTCAACTATTCCGTTATTATCTCCTAGCTCACCGGATACGGAAGCGCTCGACTACCGGTTCCTACTTGCCAAGTTTCCTAGAGGTACGCTTACTAGGTTTGACTTAAACAAGTGCTCTAAGTTATGTGAGATAAGGTTGCTCCTAGTGATGAAATCAAAAGCATGAATCACCTACTAGTGTTGATTTCTACATATAGGTACTTAACAAAGTCCCATCATCAATACCTATATATTGCTACTTGCTTTTATCTTCTCTAGACAATTACGGTCGAAGAAAATCTAAACTAGCAAATAGATTAAGAATTAATGATTCAATTTCGAACTTAAACCATTAACAAATAATCCATAAACAATATTAGCATGGTAGAAATCAATCAATAACACTAATGAATGCAAGAGAACAAGTTATTTCATATCAAATATAGATTCATATTTCGGGCTTCAAATCGCCCTTAATCAAAGAGAGTTTTAGTTACTCATAATATTGGAGTTCATCATCAAATAATAATGGAAATAAAGTAAATGAAGATGAAAATATTAAATGAAGGCAAACCCTAGCTGCGGCTCTCTCGCAAAACTCCAAAAAGAATACGTGATCTTAAAGTTGTAGAAGTTTCCCTTTTTGTAGCCCTTTTCTCCTTCCAAAACTAGGTCAAATCCATTGTAGTCCAAGCCCAATATATCCACCAAGCCCACACAAGAGAAACCCATGTAAGTAAATATGTCAAAAATAGTCGTAGGAAAATCGGGATAAGTGCTGGGAAGTTGGCGGGATTGTGTAGGAAAGGTATCTCGGTGACAATAAAGTCCCCGGTCACTGTCAACGAATCAATCGGTCGGGGTGATTGGTCACCGAATCAACTCGGTCAAGGCACCGAGTCAATGAGTCAACTCGGTGACATTATCTAGGTCTAGTCGGACCGGAGTTATTACGAGTCGGCTAGTGAGTTAGAAGGGTGAGTCTAGTCAAGACCAAGGCCATTGCCAAGTATGTTGCACAATCATAGCACTTCCATATTGCCATGAGGCCAGGCCATTACCATTACCGCTTCATCCTCTCACTTAGCAAGTGCCAGGCCCGGAGGCCATTACCATTATAATTACCTGCACTTCACAACTGCAACTCATTCTCAGTCATAGAATTCTCACAAATCACTCGCAATGCAACCAACAACAACAGCAACCCTTGTCTTGTCACAACCTAGAATTCCACCATGTCGCGCCATGATGGAAGATACACTTTATTTCGGCTCAATTTCATACACGAAACTCTCGAGATTCAACCCCATATCAATTGGAACTTCTTGTTCTGCAAACAACCACCATCTTTTATTCATCACCATAGTCTTCTTAATGGCAACAACAACCACCAACGAGAACAACCGAGCTCCAATTTCAATCACAACATCACTCACTCCATCTCGAGCTGCTTCATTCCATAACCAGCTACAATCATTTCTTCCACCACTCCAATTTCATTCCCATGACAAAGCATCATTCCGCTTGAAAACATCCATCCATTTCGGTGCCTCCATAACCGCCATCCGAGATGCCGCACCTGTAACCACATGATTGTAACCACCGCTACAACATATCTTTTGTACAACTCAACCTTGAACATATTCTCCTTCATTAAGACCCCCGCACATGTTTAGAAACCCTTGAGCACAAGAATCGCAGTTCAGTAGCTTCACCAAGAATTGGAATCAACAACACCTCGGCCAACCACCAGCCTACTCTCATTGCCATCACCATTCAACATGGCTTCACCGTCTCGAGTTGCAGCATTAGTCACCATCGTCATTCATCATTGGTCCTTTGTATGACCATCTCAAGCTCCAACTATCTCCACGATGATGACAAGCCATTCGACTTACTTCCCTGTCCATCATCAACTACAACAAACAACACGAACCATCTCGGACCGAAATCATCACCGATATCATCTCTACGCCATGCTAACTACCAGTTCACCACTTCGACTCGAGAAGAACTGAACTCTTCATCCACATGACATCTCAACTTCCTAACTTTCCGGGTTGCAAAGACTCTCACAAGACCACCGCAATTGACCATTTCCCAGTCATCTCGATTGCAAACACCGCACTTGATCCCACACCAAAGCACCGCATTTTCTCCATTCGACCTTACCCGCAAAACAACATATCAAACCACCAGTGCCACTGAGGCAACATCAGCAGTTCCATCTCATTATATCTCTGCAGCTCCATTTCTTGCTCTAGCTACAGCTCATCCTCAACGTTGCTGCCATCACCCCGACTCCGAATATGATCATTGCCATCCTTTGTATACTCGGCCAAGACCAAAACGGCTCGATCTCAAGTTCTCCCTCATAATCCACAAAGCATATTATCACCATCACCCGCATATCCACCTCGGTAGAGCGTCGACTCCACAACCTGCAATCCCCATTGCCTCGTAGCTCCTGCAGTTCCATCTTAGCTACCATTCATCCCCGAAGCACACGAGCCACGCAATGTGAAGCATTCTATCAAAACTGCAGCTGCAGTGCATTATTAGCACAACAAACATATTTATCTCCCCCGTATAAACAGACCTCAAGTCCCCCGTAATGCATTGTTGCTAACACTTTGAGCCACCAATCCCGTATTCACAGTTCTCGTAAGCTTCTAAATTTGTCCAAGCCAATGCCAAACATTCACCTCCTTGAAAGCTGTCAAGAATTAGTCATCCCGGCATTTTCTCGAACGGCTTGTATGCAATTTGTTGATGATGTACATATGAGAGTTGTTGCTGATTTCTAATCCTCCATGTACTCGATCCCCGCAATATCATTGATTCACACAAACCCCTCTTTCCTAAACATTCGGACCCTCAAACACCCTTGAGTTTCGATCATTCATCACCTCACTGAACGGAAGCAAGCTCATCTTCATGGCTGATTTCTAGGCAACGATCTTTACCCAAATTACAAAATGAAACTCATATTAACGGCCACCTCATTCTTCTCAATGTCTCTTATTGATGTTCTCGAATTTCGGTGACTCCTCTGGTTAATTCCATCAAGCATCGTAAAACCCTAACTTTATTAACAACCACGGTAACATCAAAGAATTTGTAATTCCTCTTCATTTTGTTCTTTGATCGTAACAAATTCAAAACCCCATCTTTTAATGGTGCCGCCTTTCTCTCTTTCCTCTCGGTTTCAGATGTGTAATAATGAGAAGAAATTCTTCTCTGAATTTGAGGCTTGTGTAGGAATGAGACTGGTTAACCCCACTCATGTGGGGTAGATAAGGGGGTACACAGAATAACTCTAGGCACCCACTCATTAGATAATAGACACCGAGAATGTCTTTTCGTTGCATCTCTAGACTACGGTAGTTGTCTCCTATCGCCGGCTTGGCTCAGCTCCGCTCCCAATATCAGTTGCACATTAGGATTGACGCTTTTGCTCTTCTTCGAATCCTTCCGCCAACAACATCCGCCTCTTACTCCTCATATTCACTTCTTTTATTCAATGAGAGTCATCACTAAAGTTGTCGTGCTTTTGATTTAAATTTGCATCACTAAAGCCGACATACTTTTCGAGACGGAGATGAAGAAATAGAAGCGGACAATCGAGAAATAATCCGCCTCCAACAATAGTTGCACATGAGATGAGATTTTTGCGACGTTTCTTCTTCTTTTGTTCCAAGTGACTCCAAAGTACCTAAATACTCAAAACCAAACATAAGATACATAATTTACAAGAAAACTAGCAGAGAAAGCATAAACAACAGATAAATATAAAGGTGTTTTAGACACCTATCAAATTCCCCCCACACTTAGACTTTGCTAGTCCTCGAGCAAATCAAACAAAATAATTCTAAAACATACATACAACTCCGTCTCTTCGAGGCTACGGTTACTCTAAGCATGAATAACAGGCCTTTAAACCCCTAGGTGTCCTTAGTGGACGAGTTTTAGTCTCGTGAAGGTTTACAAGAGGTCTGCCTACAAAACCTATATTTCCAACTCCGTCTATTTGTGACAAATCAATGAACGAATCCAAAATGACTACGGGGAGGAGGTACCTTGCACAAATTCAGTTCATATATATAAGTAAATAAAGCTCTAATTAGATAGTCGAACAAGCCACAATACTCGGAAATTAACAAACCACAATCACAATGAAAAGATTAAGAAGATGGATATAGATGTAGATGTTAGCGAATGTTCACAAGTGATCGATGTTTCCCATATCATCTCGAAGGTCACTACCAAGATGAACCTATGCATCCTATTGGATTGAGCTCTTTGGTCAATTCTAGTGTTAACACACCTTTGGCATATACAAGGGAACCAGTGGTCAACAAACTTATGTCTACATCAACTCTCTGGCATATACAAGGGAACCAGGAGTGACTTTATTCACCAAATATAATATTTTTCTTTTCTTTTCTTTTTCACTTTTTTTTTTTTTTTTTTTTTTTTTTTTTTTTTTTTAGACGGCATGATTAGATCTTTTGGATCCAAGCGCATGCTTCTTGTCAGCAAGTACGTGATAGTTGCCTTGGATCCTGCATTCCACGCTTGTTTAGGCGACGGAGACAGGGACTACGTTTCACACATACTGCTATTCCCAAGTGTCATTCTTATTCCGTTTGGTCTAATTGGTCGGTCTCTTCTCTTTCTTTTTCTTTTTTTTTCTTTTTCTAGCAACTCAATCACTCTATTTCATCCTAGCAGTAATAACACGTCGATGTTTAGTGACCCACCAAAGCACTTAGAGAACAATAGATAAATATGGAAAGTAAAATAAAAATAGAATGCGATATGGTGATATTCCGAGATATGGTAACGACTATCATGTTATTTGTGATTTCCGAGCTATGTTCGTTCTTGTTAATTAATGGGTTCCTCAACTCCTGCAATCAAAATGATTCCATCCACTAATGGTGTCATCCTAAAGGCACAAGTTTCTAGATTTTGGAGTTCAAAAAGCACAAATTTTTTCTTGGTTTTTCTATTTTTCTGATTTTTTTTATGGCATAAAACTACTAAACGCATAAAACAAACTATACAAACATATAAATGCTCCCCCACACTTAAACTTTACATTGTCCTCAATGTAAAATTGAATCATCCAAAGAAGGTTCAAGGTGGGAAATTCAGCAAATGATATGCAAAAACAAGAAAATAAAGATGAAATGCTTAAAAATAAAAAGATAAAGGGAAAGATACAAAACCGGTGGGTTGCCTCCCACTTAGCGCTTGGTTTAACGTCGTCAGCCCAACTTTCAGCTCCAATTACTCCTCCAGAGGGAGTGGGTCACTCAATGTGATCATATCCCGATTCTCCGTCACGAACTGCTCATAGTATGGTTTCAAACGATGGCCGTTGACCTTGGAAACCAGCCCTGTTTTGGGACTAGTGATTTCAACTGCACCATGCGCAAACACATTAGTAACAACAAATGGTCCAACCCATCTGGACCTAAGTTTACCCGGAAACAATTTAAGACGAGAATGGAATAAAAGTAATTTTCTGCCCTATTTCAAAACTCTTTCGGGAAATCATTTTATCATGGAAAGCCTTGGTCTTTTCTTTATAAATGCGTGAACTTTCATATGCATCATTTCGTATCTCTTCTAACTCATTGAGTGAAGTTTCCTATGTTCAGCTGCATCTAATTCCATATTACATACCTTGATAGCCCAATAAGCTTTGTGTTCAAGTTCGACGGGAAGATGGCAAGGTTTTCCATAGACAAACCTAAAAGGAGACATACCGATGGGTGTCTTATAAGTTGTCCTATACGTCCACAAAGCGTCATTGAGTCTATAACTCCAATCTTTCCTTGTAACGTTCACCTTCTTCTCTAAGATGGACTTAATCTCCGGTTGGAAATTTCGGCTTGACCGCTCGTTTGTGGATGATACGGTGTGCCAACTTTATGAGAAATGTTATACTTCTTTAGAAGGCGTGAAAGGATCTCTTGAAGTGCGAACCTCCATCACTAATCACCACTCGAGGTGTTCCAAACCTAGAAAAGATATGTTCCTTCACAAACTCACAAACAATATGAGAATCATTGGTAGGGGTGGCTTTAGCTTCCACCCACTTAGAAACATAATCTACAAAGAAGAAGTATAAAAAATTTCCCATTGGAATTCACAAAAGGCCCCATAAAATCGATACCCCAAACATCAAAAATCTCAACAACGAGAATTGGTGTTTGCGGCATTTGGTTTCTAGCACCAAGGTTGCCTGTCCTTTGACACCTATCACAAGCCTTACAACATAGATATGCATCCTTAAACAATGTAGGCCAATAAAAACCACTTTCGAGAACCTTGAGGGCTGTCCTCTTGGCTCCGAAATGGCCACCACAAGCATATGAGTGACAAAAATTCAGAATTGATTGGAACTCGGATTCAAGTACGCACCTGCGGATCATTTGATCGGAGCAATGCTTCCACAAATAAGGTTCATCCCATATATATTGCTTAGCAATCTTCTTAAGCTTGTGTTTTGAAATGTAGACATGGAACTAGGTACTTGTCCCATCACCAAGAAGTTAACAATATCAGCGTACCATGGAGTTGTGCCACCAACCGCAAAGAGTTGCTCATCCGGGAAGCTATCATGCAAAGGAATCGCTTCTTCGGACACAACCAATCTGCTTAGATGATCCGCTACAGTATTCTCACTACCCTTCTTGTCCTTGATTTGCATGTTGAACTCTTGAAGAAGAAGTATCCACCTTATGAGCCTTGGCTTAGCATCCTTCTTTGTTAGCAAGTATCGAAGTGCAGCATGGTCAGAGAAAACAACCACCTTTGTACCCACTAAATAAGATCTAAACTTCTCGAGTGCAAACACTATGGCCAAAAGCTCCTTTTCAGTAGTGGAGTAGTTGATTTGTGCTCCGTTGAGAGTTCTAGAAGCATAATAAATGGCATATGGAACTTTGCCATCTCGCTGTCCCAACACGGCTCCAACGGAATAATCACTTGCATCGCACATTAACTCAAATGGCTTGCTCCAGTCCGGTGGTTTGATGATTGGTGCGGTAGTCAACAACTCTTTCAAGGTGTCGAAAGCTTCCTTGCATTCCTTGTCACAATCAAAGGCCACATCTTTTTGCAAGAGTCTACACGGGGCATTGCAATCTTGGAGAAATCCTTGATGAATCTCCTATAAAACCTCGCATGACCAAGAAAAGAGCGAACCTCCCTCACATTTGTGGGGTATTGTAAGTTCGAATCAAATCTATCTTAGCCTTGTCAACTTCTAACCCCTTAGAGGATACAACATGACCTAGCACAATCCCATGATTGACCATAAAGTGACATTTTTCCCAATTAAGCACAAGATTAGTTTCTATGCATCGTTTAAGAATAAGTGCAAGGTTATCTAAGCATTTGTCAAAAGAATCACCATACACGCCTGAAATCATCCATAAACACTTCTATGATGCTTTCCACATAATCGAGAATATACTTACCATACAACGTTGAAAAGTGGCTGGTGCATTGCACAAGCCAAATGGCATACGTCTATACGCAAAAGTGCCAAAAGGACAAGTAAACGTCGTCTTTTCTTGATCTTAGGAGATATTACAATCTGGTTATAACTGAAAAACCATCAAGGAAGCGGTAAAAAGCATGTCTAGCCAACCTTTCAAGCATTTGATCAATGAATGGTAAGGGAAAATGGTCCTTTCGGGTGGTGGAGTTGAGCTTTCGGTAATCAATGCAAACTCTCCAACCGGTCTGGATTCTAGTTGGAACCAAGTCATTATCATCGTTTTTCACAACCGTGATTAGGACTTCTTTGGAACGACTTGAATGGGCTCACCCATTTGCTATCGGATATGGGATAGATCACCCCTACTTCCAACAACTTCAGGATTTCCTTCTTGACTACTTCCATCATTGGAGGGTTCAAGCGACGTTGAGCTTCTCTTGTTGGTTTTGCCCCCTCCTCAAGAAGTATTCGGTGCATACATGTGGAAGGACTGATTCCTTTGATATCGGCAATAGTCCACCCAATGGCAGACTTGTACTCTCTTAGCACTCGAACAAGCTTCTCCTCTTGCACCTTGGTAAGGCCTTTGGCAATGATCACCGGTAACTCTTCCTTATCACCCAAATATACATATTTGAGGTGATCCGGAAGAGGTTTCAACTCAAGAATAGGTGCCTGCACAATCGATGGTAAAAGTTTCTCATTAGTAAGCGGCAAAGAAACATAAGACGCATTATACTTTTGTGGAACTTCTTTTAATGAGTTAAGAGCTAAAACAGCCTCTTTAAGCTCATCACAAATAGACAATTCACTTTCAAGGTCTTTATATTTCCCATAACCTAAACCTTCCACTATGGTGTTTTCTAAAGCATCTTCACCATTCAATTCAAAAATCTTTTGAGCTAGAGAATCAATAATATCAATTGAAAAACAGGAATGCACATCACTAGGATATCTCATAGCCTCAAAGATATTGAAACTTATGACTTCATCATCAAATTCCATAGTTAAAGCGCCTTTAAAAACATCTATTTTTGTTCTAGCGGTTCTCATGACGGTCTACCCAACAAGCAAGGGAGTAGACGATGGTGAATCTTCATCCATCATGTCAAGAACATAGAAATCAGCTGGAAATATGAGTTGATTAACCTGCACCAAAACATCTTCAATAACCCCTTTTGGGTAAGAATTAGACCTATCGCCAAGTTGTATAACAATACCGGTATTCTTAAGAGGTCCAAGATTCAATGATTCATAAACGGAGGCAGGCATAACATTAATGGATGCTCCTAAATCTAACATAGCACGTTCAAACCCGATTTTACCAATAGTACATGGTATGGTGAAACTACGGGGTCTTTCAACTTAGGTGGGAGTTTCTTTTGAAGATATGCCGAAGCATTCTCCCCCACACTCATTACCTCGTTACCGGTCAATTTGTGCTTGTTAGTGCACAATTCCTTCAAGAACTTTGCCCAACGTGGAACTTGCCTTATCGCCTCAATGAGTGGAATGTTCACTTCAATCTTCTTAAAGATTTCCAAAAGCTCTTGGTACAATGTCTCCTTGTTCGACTTTGCAAACCCGCTAGGAAAAGGCGGAGAAGTAACATAAGTAGAAACATGAGTTTTAGAGTTAGAATTTGTTACCGAGTCAGCCTTTTTAGGGGCTATTTCACCCTCTTCTTTCTCCAAATCAGGTTCATGGGACATCGGTGATGTTTCCGGTTTCTCTACTTGCTTCCCACTTCGTAACTCAATAGCATTGGCATTCTCCTTGTGATTTATTGGTTGCGAAGGAAGTTTTTCCACTCGCTTGTGCTTCCAATTTGCTCACGGCATTAGCTAATTGACCCATTTGTGTTCGGATGTCCTTCATATCCATTGCTGACTTTTGCTTATCTTGCACCATTGTGTTGAGAATGAGATTCAACTTGTCATCTATACTCGTGCCTTGAGTTTCTTGTGGTGGTCTTTGCATGAATTGATATCCTCCTTGTTGATTGAAAGTAGGATTTGCAGCAGCTTGCTTGTTTGCATAGCTGAAATTCGGATGATCACGCCAACCCGGGTTGTATGTGTTGGAGTACGGATCGTACCTCGGCCTTTGCTGATTTTGGTACATAGCACTTGCTTGCTCAACATCTTCGGTATATATGATGATGGTATGACAACCGCAGCTATTTGAGTCATCATTCTCTCCATGTTGCCCATCCTTTGTTCCATGTGTGAAGAATTGCCAACCTCATTCACCTTCCTTATCGCCTGATTCATCTCGAGTGTAGAATTGTTGAGTGTTCGCAGCCATATTCTCCAACAAACTTGTAGCTTCCGCAATGGTCTTGTTGGTAAGTGCACCACCACCACTTGCGACATCGATCAAATTTCTATCATTAGAAAGCAACCCCTCGTAGAAATATTGAATCACAAGTTGATCACCGATTTGGTGGTGTGGACAACTAGCTAAAAGCTTCTTGTAGCGCTCCCAATACTCATGGAGAGTCTCTCCCGATACTTGCCTAATACCACAAATCTCCTTGCGAATCACAATTTGCTTTTGATCTTTGGAAAATACTTCTCAAGGAACAATTTCTTCATCCCATTCCATGTGGTTATGCTTCCAAAGCGGGTAAGCAAAAGAACCACTCTCTGCAAAGATATCTAAAAGAGAGAAAGGGAACGTTGTCATCATATCCATATCGGCGTCTGCATTTGCTTGCTTCATACTAGTCACAACATGATGGAATTGTTGCAAGTGACAATTAGGATCTTCTCCCGCTAAACCTCTGAATTTGGGCAACAAGTGAATCAATTGCGGCTTTAACTCAATGGTTCCATTCAATTTGAATACATAGAGGCTGCCGATCTAGGTTTGGAGAAGTGAGCTCCTTGAGTGTTCTTGGAGCGGTGGTCGACCTCCCATTGTGTTGTCTTCCTCTTCGTCCGAGTCCGAGAATTCACTTGGTGTAGAACTTTGAGGAAGTGGAGTGTTGACTGCTCGAATGAAATCCTTAAGTAAAGTGCCCGAACGAAGACGTATACCAATTGGACTTGGTCCGCCCTCTCCACGCATTCACCAAAGAAATAGTACTGAAAATCGATTCTAAGAGATTGAATAAGTAAAGCGAAATCGTAACCAAAAGCAAAAATAACAACTAAGAATAAAAATAACAACTAAACTTGCCATCGCCTCCCCCAGGCGGGCGCCAATTTTGACGAGGTGTCAAACTCATAAAAATAAATTTCTCTACTTCTCTTTAACTAGCAAGTAGTATAATGTAAGTAGGATCGTCCCAAGGGAGGTATGAAGTTCAAGTTGTTATGCAAATACTCTTAGCAAAGATGATTTTGTTGTAGAAATGCTGAAAATTGTAAAATGTATTCAAATATGAGATGTAATTGATTAAAGGTTCATTCTAGACCACGGAATACAAACCAAATTGATAGATAGCTATGTTCTTCACATTATCATGTTACTAACAACCCTAGAATAATTAGTACGCTCAACTATTCCGTTATTATCTCCTAGCTCACCGGATACGGAAGCGCTCGACTACCGGTTCCTACTTGCCAAGTTTCCTAGAGGTACGCTTACTAGGTTTGACTTAAACAAGTGCTCTAAGTTACGTGAGATAAGGTTGCTCCTAGTGATGAACTCAAAAGCATGAATCACCTACTAGTGTTGATTTCTACATATAGGTACTTAACAAAGTCCCATCATCAATACCTATATATTGCTACTTGCGTTTATCTTCTCTAGACAATTACGGGTCGAAGAAAATCTAAACTAGCAAATAGATTAAGAATTAATGATTCAATTTCGAACTTAAACCATTAACAAATAATCCATAGACAATATTAGCATGGTAGAAATCAATCAATAACACTAATGAATGCAAGAGAACAAGTTATTTCATATCAAATATAGATTCATATTTCGGGCTTCGAAATCGCCCTTAATCAAAGAAGAGTTTTAGTTACTCATAATATTGGAGTTCATCATCAAATAATAATGGAAATAAAGTAAAGAAGATGAAAATATTAAATGAAGGCAAACCCTAGCTGCGGCTCTCTCGCAAAACTCCAAGAAGAATACGTGATCTTAAAGTTGTAGAAGTTTCCCTTTTTGTAGCCTTTTCTCCTTCCAAAACTAGGTCAAATCCAAAAGTCCAAGCCCAATATATCCACCAAGCCCACACAAGAGAAACCCATGTAGTAAATATGCCAAAAACGTTAGCCGGAAAATCGGGATAATAGGAAGTTGGCCGGGATTGTTGCAGAAAAGTGATCTGCCTGAGCAGTAAGTAGTCAAATCGGTCGGGTCAATCGAAATACAAGAATCAACTCGGTCAAAGGCACCAGAGTCAATGAGTTGGACATTATCTAGGTCTAGTCAGGACCAAAGTTATTACTGAGAATCGGCTAGTGACTAAGTTGGTGGGAGCCAAGACCAAGGCCATTGCAATACCAAGTATGTTGCACAATCAAGCACTTCACTAGTGCATATATAGCCATGAGGGTGCCATTACCATTATAATTCACTTCACAACCGCAACTCATTCTCGGTCATAGAATTCTCACAAATCACTCGCAATGCAACCAACAACAACAGCAACCCTTAAGTCACAACATAATGTACCACCGTGCTCCTAGAAATGTAGCTTCATCCTCTCGCCGACTAGATGCACACAACCAGCTTTAAGGCTCAATTTCATACACGAAACTCTCGATTCAACCCCATATCAATTGGAACTTCTTGTTGCTGCAAACAACCACCATCTTTTATTCATCACCATAGTCTTCTTAATGGCAACAACAACAACCACCACTCCTCCGAGAACGCCAACCGAGCTCCAATTTCAAACACACACCAACATCACTCACTCCATAGCTGCTTCATTCCATAACCAGCTACAATCATTTCTTCCACCACTCCAATTTCATTCCCATGACAGCATCATTCCAGTTGAAAACATCCATCCAGCTCAGTGCCTCCATAACCTGCCATCTGAGATGCTGCGCACATGTAACCACATGATTTGTAACCACCGGCTACAACATATCTTTTGTACAACTCAACCTTGAACATATTCTCCTTCATTAAGACCCCGCACATGTTCGAAACCCTTGAGCACAAGAATCGCAACTCAGTAGCTTCACCAAGAATGTGGCAAAGCAGAAGAACACCTCACTCAATCGCCGCCTACTCTCATTGCCATCACCATTCAACATGGCTTCACCGTCTCGAGTTGCAGCAGTAGTCACCATCGTCATTCATCATTGGTCCTGTGTATGACCATCTCAAGCTCTAACTATCTCCACGATGACAAGAAGCCATTCGACTTACTTCCCCGTCCATCGATCAACTACAACAAAGAACACGAACCATCTCGGACCCGAAATCATCACCGATATCATCTCTCTCGCCATGCTAACTACCAGTTCACCACTTCGACTCGAGAAGAACTGAACTCTTCATCCACAAAGCAGCATCTCAACTTCCTAACTTTCCGGGTTGCAAGACTCTCACAAGACCACCGCAATTGACCATTTCCCAGTCATCTCGATTTGCAAACACCCGCACTTCAGTCCACACCAAAGCACCGCATTTTCTCCATTCCACCTTACCCGCAAAACAACATATCAAACCACCAGTGCCACTGAGGCAACATCAGCAGTTCCATCTCATTATATCTCTGCAGCTCCATTTCTTGCTCTAGCTACAGCTCATCCTCAACGTTGCTGCCATCACCCCCGACTCCGAATATGATCATTGCCATCCTTTGTATACTCAGCCAAGACCAAAACATCTCGATCTCAAGTTCTCCCTCATAATCCACAGCATATTATCACCATCACCTGCATATCCACCTCAGTAGCGTCGACTCCACAACCTGCAATCCCCATTGCCTGTAGCTCCTGCAGTTCCATCTTAGCTACCATTCATCCCTGCTTCGCAGCACTGCAGCCACGCAATGAAGCATTCTATCAAAGCTGCACTGCAGTTCATTATTAGCACAACAACATATTTATCTCCCCGTATAAACAGCCTCAAGTCCCCAAATGCATTGTTGCTAACACTTCAGAGCCACCAATCCTGTATTCACAGTTCCTGTAAGCTTCTAAATCTGTCCAAGCCAATGCCAAACATTCACCTCCTTGAAACTGTCAAGAATTAGTCTTCCCGGCATTTTCTCGAACAGCTTGTATGCAATTTGCTGATGATGTACATATGAGAGTTGTTGCTGATTTCTAATCCTCCATGTACTCGATCCCTGCAATATCATTCAGATTCACACAAACCCCTCTTCCTAACTGTTCAGACTCTCAAACACCCTTGAGTTTCGATCATTCATCACCTCACTGAACGGAAGCAAGCTCATCTTCATGGCTGATTTCTAGGCAACGATCTTTACCCAAATTACCAAATGAAACTCATATTAACGGCCACCTCATTCTTCTCAATGTCTCTTATTGATGTTCTCGAATTTCAGTGACTCCTCTGGTTAATTCCATCAGCATCAGAAAACCCTAACTTTATTAACAACCACAGTAACATCAGCAGCTGTAATTCCTCTTCATTTTGTTCTTGACTGTAACAAATTCAAAACCCCATCTTTTAATGGTGCCGCCTTTCTCTCTTTCCTCTCGGTTTCAGATGTGTAATAATGAGAAGAAATTCTTCTCTGAATTTGAGGCTTGTGTAGGAATGAGACTGGTTAACCCCACTCATGTGGGGTAGATAAGGGGGTACACAGAATAACTCTAGGCACCCACTCATTAGATAATAGACACCGAGAATGTCTTTTCGTTGCATCTCTAGACTACGGTAGTTGTCTCCTATCGCCGGCTTGGCTCAGCTCCGCTCCCAATATCAGTTGCACATTAGGATTGACGTTTTTGCTCTTCTTCGAATCCTTCCGCCAACAACATCCGCCTCTTACTCCTCATATTCACTTCTTTTATTCAATGAGAGTCATCACTAAAGTTGTCGTGCTTTTCAGACAGAAATTTGCATCACTAAAGCCGACATACTTTTCAGACGGAGATGAAGAAATAGAAGCAGACACTGAGAAATAATCCGCCTCCAACAACAGTTGCACATGAGATGAGATTTTTGCGCCGTTTCTTCTTCTTTTGTTCCAAGTGACTCCAAAGTACCTAAATACTCAAAACCAAACATAAGATACATAATTTACAAGAAAACTAGCAGAGAAAGCATAAACAACAGATAAATATAAAGGTGTTTTAGACACCTATCACTTTTTCAACTGCAACAATGGTGGATTCAAAGAAAAAAAAATCAAATTTTCAACCTCTTAGCAACAATTATCTCTTCACAATCATCCTCCATTTTCACAAAAAAAAATGCACTCTCAAATATTTTTCCCTCCTTCTACTCTCACCTCACTCACACAAATTCTAATAAAAATACACACTAATTTATCCCCCAAATACTTAAGATTTTTACTAATTATTATTAACCACAAAACCTGATTAGTGAGGGCTAGATTAAGAATTAAAAAAATAACTAGTATAACCGTTGCCACGTTGGGAGGGCCGAACGAAAAAAGAATCGAACATGGGGTTTGTCTCGACTACTTTTGTCCCGTTTAAGAAAAAGGTGATACTTTCACCTCGTTCCGAAAAAGTGATACTTTGCCGGGAAAAATGATACTTTCGCCCGTTTGAGGAAAAGTATCACTTTTTCAAACAGGCGAAAATATCACTTTTAAAACAGTCTGAAAGTATCACTTTTCCCGAAATGGAACGAAAGTTTCACTTTTCCTGAAACGGGTTGTGAAAGTATTTTTTTTTCAGAAATGGAAAATTAGTCGACCCATAAATGGTTGAATGATGTGTTATGCATCCTTTGTGGGTTTGCATAATGGCTATGCATTCAATTTCGAGAATTGTGCCTAAAATTAAAGTATCGTTTTTCTTGAAACGGAGGGAGTACATCGTTTTATTAGTTGCAACGGAAAATTAGTTGATGCATAAACCAAAAGTTTGCTACATAAAGTATTATGTATATTTTGTGGTAGTTTGCATAATGGATATACATTTAATTTTCTAAAATTGTGCCTAAAATGATAATACCTCCAAATTTTTCGTAAAAACTCTAAATTTGATATTGTTGTTTGTACTTGTTGCGTAGAATTTTTTATAACCTTTCCAACGAGATAAATTTTGTAAAATTCCAAGGCACGGATTTTTAGATATGTTATATTAAAGTTTGATTTCCAATTATACCCCTGAAAAGATAGGATTCAAAGAGTTATAGTAATTGGACTAAAAGGGAGGGACATTTTCGGTTTTTCGGCCCTAACCATTCTCAATCTTTTTGTGGTAATTGATCACTTAGATTTACAAAAAGTGGCCATATAAAGGTCCTCCCTCGCTTCGCTCGGTCGGCCCAATTACATAAGGGGTGACCCAGCTTTGATATTTAGATCCCTATTTTGTCATGTAGCTATATCCCCCAATTAGTTTCCATATCCCAATTGGGCGTTCTTTTTTTTTTGGTGATACTATAAGTTTATGTCTAAACGAGTTTTGATTTAATTTGTTTTACTTTTTTTAGTTTTCGTCAATGAAATACGATACTTTTATGTTGAAACAAATTTTGGTTTCATCTGATACTATAGTTTATTGTTGGAACCGATTTTAGTTTCAACATAGTTTTTCTATTTTGTTGAATACTAAAAATAACCACCCGTGCCATAATGGCATGGCATGAAGCTAACATACAATTATGGAAAATATCCAGTGTTGGAGCCAGGCTCTAGCCCCCTACCTCATAAACATTTTAACTATATAAACACCCTCCATTTTATCTTATATTTAGTGCTTAGTCCACCGGTGTTTAGCATTTAGTGATAGGTAGGAGAAATGGGTCTATTTCACAAGATACCAAAATTTAAGATTTCAGTCGACATGCATGTAAACACATAGGTTAGGTGGAATATCCATTAAATTATTAATCATAGAATTAATGCCCGGTACTTTTAATGTGATTTTTTTTTTTGGTGAGACGATAAATTTATGTCTAACAGGAGGTGGTAGTCAATTGAGATTTATATAGACTTTCATAAATTTTTGTTTGAGTGATTCTCGGAGATTCTCTAAAAATATAGAGATTTCTAATGATTCTCTGAGAGTATATTAGAGAGTCTTTGTAACTTGTAGAGATAAAAAATTGATATTCGTGAAGAGTCTCTGTAATTTGTAGACACAAAAAAATGTATAATATCTAATCAAAAATTCAAAACATCTACCAGTTACTTTATTATGCACGTTATAATCTATACCTGGTAAAATACGTGTTCATTGTCAAAATAAATCTCGTTGTTGCCTTATGCCTATGTTTTCATTTTTCTTATTTCACTCATCCCACGTTGATTTTATTCTCTATGCAATCTCGCCACTGGTTTACTCCGCAAATGGCACGTTACTTTTTCATCAGCTCAAAAAATAAATAAATTTGGTCTTACTCTCAAAAAAAAAATATTCCCCAAGTTTCCAAGTCTCCAGAAATATCACCTCTTGAGGAGAGATTTCTACCATGCCTATTTTCCTAAAAAAGTCTCTCCAAATCTCTAAAAATAATAAATCAATGACTTTCAATTCTCATTCGAATAACAGGGACGTTAGAGTGACTCTTATGAAATCCTAATCTAATAACATGCATGGAGTTTCAGAGAATTTAAATGACTTAAAAAAAGTCTCTAACCAATAACAAGAGACATTAGGAGACTCACCAAAAGTCTCAATGGACTAACAACGGATTTGAGAACTCTTTGAAAGTCATTTGAAATCTCATTTGACTAACCCCCTGTAAACGAGTTTTGGGTTTCGTTTAATTTTGTCGATGAAATACGATAATATTATGTTAAAACAAATTTTGATTTCATCTGTAATTTTTTAACAAAATTAAATTTTGTTGCTGATACGATAGTTTATTGTTGGAAACCGATTTTAGTTTCAACATACTTTCTCCACTTTGTTGAATATTCATCTTTATGAAACCAATTTTTGTTAGCGATATAGAGATGGATTGTTTTCGTTGAAACCAGTTTTGGTTTCATCAAATTTAGTTATGGAGGTGATGGTAGTGGTGGTTGTGGTGTTAATGGTGGCGACGGTGGTGGTGGCGGTGGTGCTGAGTGATGACTGGTGCTACTGGTGGTGGTGTTCTGGGTGCTGGTCGGTGGTAGTGGTGCCGGTCGGCGACGACAGCGGTGCTGCTGTCCGACGGTGGCGTTGCTAGCTGGTGATGGTGGGCTGTCGTTTGGTGAGAAGAGAATAGAAATTAAGGGTGGGGTTGGTTTGTTTTTATTGAGGTGATTTAAACTAGAAGGGTGTTATTGAAAGACATTAAATGGGTTTTTGTAAACAATTTGTTTTGTTGGTTTTTGTGTGGATGGATAGTGGCACCTTTGGGGTTATAACCCACAACCTATTTATTTATTGTATCTTTTTCTTTTTCCATTTCATTTTTTTTCTTTCGAATTTGACAAGGGTGTATTGGATTGGGAGATATATTGGCATTTAACAATCCTAAAAACTCTTAGATATTCAACTAAAACCTAATATTGTATAGGGGCTTCACATTCCAATAGACGGGCTTCACTAATAGGACAAAAATGATCACCCGTTAATAATTTTAAAAACTTGTAACTAAAATATTTTCATAATGGCTAAATAACCCTCATTTATTTAGTGTTAATAATCTAATTACTAATAGTTAGATTAAAAAGTTTTTTTATGTAGCTATTATTTAGTGATAAAAAAAAAAAAATTAAGTGTAGTATTCTGGTGGGACGAAAAAGTATTAAAAAAAAGAAATTTTTGGAGATTTTTTATAAACTAAAACCTTAGATTTCAATTCACTTAACCAATTTCTTTTTTATTTCTCAAAATGGGTGAAACCACGTAAAAAGATTGAATTTTTAGCTTTTCGTAACGATTTACGGTAGGGTTTTCTCATCATAGCGAACCATAAGACAAATTTACGGTTAGGTGATAATGAACTCCTAACCGAAACTGGCCGAAGTTGGGGAAACCAAATTGAAAACCAGTTACAGTGGGTTTTTTGGTTTTACGGATAGGTTTAGTCTTCGTCGAACCCAACTGTAAAGCAGTTATGGTTGGGTTTTTTGGGAAAACCCAATCGTAAACCAGTTACGGATTTGGCTTTTTTGGGGAACCCAACTGTAAATGGTTCTGAAACCTCATTTTTTCTAAGGATTTCAATCAATTTAATTATTTCAAACGTAATTGGTTTGTTGATTATCATCACTTCTATCAATTTGGTTCTTCATCATCTTCAATAGAGATTTTAATCGATGATTATAAGTTTTTCGAATCGCCGATCAACCGAAGACGAAGAAATAATTTCAATTGAAAAAAGAGAAAAGGATTTACGTTTGACGAAGGAGAGGAAGTTTAAAAGAAGAAGAGAGCAGGTTTTTGAATTAAAATTAGCTTCTGATTTTAGTTTTTTATTTTAGATGGAGGGTAACTAAGACATTTGTTATTTCATCAAGGCACCCATAACCCACTTTGTAGTCACTAGGAATCCATGTGAAGCCCCTATATGGTTTCATTCAGGTAGGATACATAAGGAATCATTGAGTATCCATGGTATTCAAATTGGACATTAGATTCCACAAATATCTTAGGTACTCATTTCATTTAAGATTTCTTAAGATAATTGAGGTGCGAGATATATAAGGATTCTTATGGATATTTGTAGTAGAAATATGCATGATAGTATCTTAAGTTAATCTCAACCCAGACCAGAAGAGTTTCATGGATTCTTATAGACATTTATTTTAAAAAATAAAAAATCACAGCATGCATGCTATGTTTTCCCTCCACCACCGATAACAACAACCTCCACCAACTACCAGCACCACCCACCACCATTACTAGCACCGATGGTCGCCACCACCACCGCCTCCGGATACTACCACAAACCACCGCAACTTATGGATGAGTATTTTTTTATAAATAAATTCAAATAAATCATAATTCAATCCATTATAATCGAAAAAAAATATATTTATTTATAAGATTTTTTTAAGAAACGTTATAGATCCACTAGATTTCGGTAAACTAGTATCTACTTTTATCCATATAAATCCGATCAAATACACTCGATAAATCATCCGAAAAAATATCATAACTTCTTATGTATAAGCCGGATTTGGTAAAACTTATACTTTTGGATGTGTTTGAGATGATCTACAAAACAAAACCAAGTCTTGACATTACAGTCAATTTCAAAAAAAAAATGAATGATTTTAGCTAAGATGTATAAGGAACATCCCTGGATAAAGTAAGGTAGGAAAATTATTTGAAGAATAGCTAAGATGTGTCATGATACATCTCGACTTAAACTAAGGTATCCCAGGTTAAACTAAGGTGGAATTTCTTTTTGAAAACTAAAAGTACATTTGAAAATAGGTCCGATATACCAGGATACATTTCCTGTTAAATTAAGGTAGGAAAATTATTTTAAAAAAGAACAACCAGAATATGTGACTTAAGGTAGGATACACAATATTATTTGAAAATTATTCGGATATACTTGAATACATCCTAACTTAAACTATGATAGAAATATTATTTGAAAGAATAACTGGGACATACTTAAATATATTATGATGAGGGAGGATCCATGGACAATTTTATGTGTACACTATCCATACAAGATTGAATCAAAAATTTTTAGAGTCCAAATGAAAATGAATTTGAACCCAATATTTTTATGAAATGTTCCTCTTATTGAACTCTAAATTCCTACAAAAAAATGAGAACAATCTGAGACGTATAACCACATCATATATCTACCATTTTGAAAATTAATGGTCGAAATTAAAATGGGTAGATGGTGAGGTTTGGTATATTGAATTTCGCTCATTTTCGGTAGAAATCTATCGCATAATAAGATGAACATAACATCAAAATTTTAGGTTTAAATTCATTGTCATTTGAATTCTAAAGAAAAATTAGTTCATGGATCCTCCCTCTACTATGATTTAAACTAAAATAGGAAAAATAACTTAACGATCATCAATACAAACTAATTGGTAATGCACATACACTACAAGATAAACACGACCCGGGTTTCCAAACCTTAGTTTGCCTGAAAAAATTGCTTGGTAATTCCTATATCTAATTGCTATAGTAGCTATGGCAGGTATTTTCCTTGAATTAGAAAAATCATGTACTGTATATTTTAGAATGCCTAACGGTCAGGGATGCGGTAAAACAAGCTGATCAGCTCGTCATGTAGCACAGTAGGTTTTTCCCGTGAAATTATCCTTCTAGCTGTAAATAGAGATTGTCGAGAATTCGTTATACTCCCTAAGTTCCATTTTGGATGCAGGCTTAGGGTTTTTTCTAGAATCCTATTATAGGGGTTGTGAAATCCATTAGAGGGCTGTTATAATAGGACAAAATCGGTTATTAGCTGGTAATTTCGAAAGCCCCTTATCAAAAAAATAAATGAATGACTAATCAACCCATATATAATTACGGTTGAAAATTTAGTTTGACGAGTCCAACCGTAAAAAAAATTACGTTTGTTTTTAAAAAAATTCGAAGCCAACCGTAATAACTCAATAATGCCAACCGTAACTCACTAAAACCAACTGTAACGAGTTACAGTTGGCTTCTGAAAACCAAAAAACCAACCGTAACTCATATTTTTGGTTTTTCAAAAACAATCGGAACTCGCTAAATCCAACTGATTTTAACCCAAAGCACTTCCAAAATTCCCCAACTTTTAAAAGCTGGGGGAGATGAGCTTTTAAAAGCTCTAAAAGCATAAGCTCTGGTCCCACCTTATTTTAATACATGATTTTTCTTTTATATCCCTACTATATATAAATGACCAAAATTGCCCTTAAATTTTGATAATAAATTTCTTATTATACATATCATATTCTTTAAAGATTGTTATTTAAGAACCCACAATTGGGGGATATCAAAACTAATTGGGGATATGAATTACTTCCCCCAACCAATAGTTTCTGCTAAAGGGTGTTTTGGGGGGCAAAAATACGAAACTACCATTTACAACAATAAAAGCTAAATCAAACATAAAAATACGCTACTCCCTTTTAAATTCGAAACATTTCTCACTTCCTTTCAAATTCCATTTTCCTTCTATGCCGGCTCCTCACTTTGATTTTTTTTTTTTTACATTCGGTAGGGATGAAGACCACGCCGGTAGTAATGAAGACCATGCCCAGTGATCGAGTGCCGGCATAGTTATTTATGATGAAGACCGTGCCGATACTGGGTTCATCAGTACCGTCATAGTTATTTAGGATGAAGACCACGCCGGTACTGAGTTCCGGCATGGTTATTTAGGATGAAGACCATGCCGAAACTGAGTTCCGGCATGGTTATTTAGGATGAAGACAACGCCGGTACTGAGTTCCGGCATGCTCGATATAAATCTATCCATGCCGGTAGTCAAGTGAAAAAAAAAACAATTTTCTCGATACTTTTCATCATGTGCCGGCACAGAAATTTAAGCAACATACTATGCCTAAGCAAGTCTTGGCATGCTCAAAAAATTAGATAGTTGTCCGGAAATGGACTGATTAGAACAAAAAAAATAGGTTTTGAAGATCAAAACCAGAAAATTTTGTTAGGGCTACGCCCCCCGGATAGTGGCAAACAATTTATGAAAATTTCCAACAAATGCCGGCATGGTTTTTTGGTTTAATACCATGCCGGCACCGAGCTTTTTTAACTGCAACAATGGTGGATTCAAAGAAAAAAAAAATCAAATTTTCAACCTCTTAGCAACAATTCTCTCTTCACAATCATCCTCCATTTTCACAAAAAAAAATGCCTCTTAAATATTTTTTCCCTCCTTCTACTCTCACCTCACTCACACAAATTCTAATAAAAATATACACTAATTTATCCCCGAAATACTTAAGATTTTTACTAATTATTATTAACCACTAAACCTGATTAATGAGGGCTAGATTAGGAATTAAAAAAATAATTACATAAGGGGCTGATTGACTTTGATATTTAGATCCCTATTTTGTCATGTAGCTATATCCCAATTAGTTTCCATATCCCCAATTGCGCGTTCTTATTTAAATCTATATCACATTCTTTAAAGATTATTATTTCCACTTTAAAATTATATTTTATATACGATTTCAATTAAAAAATAAAAAATAAGAGCCAATAAATATTTGAGTTTAGTATAATTGTTTTATCCCAAATTATATCTATCATAAAATATAGTTACTCAAAATATATATAAATATCTAATTATTATGTTAAATCCCATAAAATATAATAAAACTATATTATAAGATTATATCTGCATTTGTCATTTTTTACAACTACAATAAGTGAACCTATATTTTACCAAACACAATTTGATCATTTATTTAATCAGCTTTAACTTTTAGTATATAGTTTACCAAACATTTATTTGCTTTTTCTACACAGCACAACACAGTAGAAAAGCGCTTTTACAAAAGCCGCATCATTACCAAACTATGTATCCTTTGTGGGGGTTTGCATAATGGATATAAATTTAATTTTTAAAAATTATGCTTAAAATGATAAACACCTCCGAATTTTTCGTAAAAACTTTAAATTTGATATTGTTGTTTGTACTCATTGCGTAAAATTTTTTAAAACCATTCCAACGAGATAAAATTTGTAAAATTTCAAGGCACGGATTTTTAGATATGTTATACTAAAGTTTGGTTGCCAATTATACCCCTAAAAAATAGGATACAGTTATAGTAATTGGACTAAAAGGGAGGGACAATTTTGTCCAGTGAAAAAGACTAACCATGGACACCAAATCCAATCTTTTTGTGTCAAATTGGAAAAAAAATGATGCTTCACATTGACACAAAATCACCGTATATAGAGTCCTTCTTCACTTCGCTCGTGTGAACACGGAAATCACGTAGGCTTCCCCATGTTCACAAACAATCTTGGCATGAATTGAATACACGCATTAAGGTATGAATATAAAATACATAGATAGGTGTTGATTCATTGATTCCAAACCCCGCGGGTTTGTCATGATCTCATCAACATCCAAAAATGATAGATCTAAAAAGTGAACACATAAATGAAGATAAATGAGTGCTAAATGTAAAGGAGACAATGATTTACGTGGTTCAGCACTAAGGCCTACATCCACGGATCTGGGGGTATTCACTATGTAGTAAATGGTTACAAGAATAGTCGCAAGACTTTGTGTTCATCAAACCCATAGGTTGATGTTCGTACTTACTTCTCTCTGATCTCTCCTATTCTCTAGTTCTCTCCCAGTCTCCTCCCCCTTTTCATGTTTGGAAGGGACATATATATCTGACTAATTTAGGTGGGTCCCTTGGAAAAGAGTTGTTGAGGTCTTATCTTCTTGTGTTATGTGCATAGTCCGCGGACTTCCTTGTCATTCCGCGCCTTCTAGTGTTTCTATGTTCATTACGCTGACCAGCCCCTGCTCTCTCCGTTGGCTATCTGACACGTGCCCCCTGAGCAACACTAAATGCGAGTGGTTGGGGCGGTCCGATCTGCGCTGGGCGGTGTCGATCTTCCCTTGTCACGTCCGTGTCGGTTGGACCTTCCCACTAGTTGATTATGCCTCACCTCGTGATGAGGTAAAGTGTAACAGAGTAGTTCTTGGGTGTTATGTGGGAGATATCTTCCTTTGACACTCCTTCATCTTCGACCGTTAAGCTTGACAGATGGCACGCCGTCTAGATCCTATGGATGCCCCTATTGTGTCATCTACTTTTATGACGTGGCCTCCACGTGGGCTTTGCTAGTACACGTGGTGAGGGAGATAAATAAGTGTACTTACAATTTGCCCCTCTTCTTGTGACTGGGCGCCAGCCTTAGTTGGGAGAAGAATCGTGTGGCACGTTTTTATCTCTCTCTTCATAACTTCTCCTAAAAAGGAGTTATTTGCATTTATTGTGCACGTTTCCCATATCCGGCCATAACTCGCCCCTTGGGTAGTGGACGGTTTCTTTTGGTCCTATAAAAAAGAGAAGGATGAAGGAATGTGAATTAAATTCACATTCTCTGTTTATTCTCTGCTCCACCTTCTTCTTCGTCTTCTTAACTTCTTCTGCCACCATTACTGTCGTCGTTGCTGCTGTTGCTTATTGAAATTCAGGTAGGATTTTTTACTTAGTTTACTCGCCATTTATACCCTTGTTGAGTTCTTGATTTTCTGGTGATGAATCATGATGGGTTTAATCTTATGCATATCATGGAATTTGAAAGTTGTCGCTGCTGGACCGTGTGTTTTACCGGCCACGTTTGATTCTCTTTTTCTTCTTTTGTGTTTGAGTAATAGCTTGAGAGCTTAAATGGTTGTAGATGAAATTTAGGGTTTTCCTCACGTTCACGATGTTCTTGAGATTTTTTCATTTTTCGATCTTCCTTGACTCGATTTGTACTTCTATTTGCGTTTGTGTCCAGATATGTCCGATCGTCCGCGGGTTCCTTATCAAACTCCTCCGTCAAGTCCTCATAGATATCCTCGGAGGGATTCCAACATTAGGGCGGAACTTCGGCTCCTCTTACGCGGGGTAATCCTCGGGATAGACGAACTTCCTCGTCCTTCCGGTCGAGGCCTTCGCTCAAAAAGGTGATCCGCCGCAGGGTCTAAGTACGCCGTGAATCGTCCTAGAGATGGGTCTCCTAAGAGACGAGAATCCGCGCAATGAACTTCTAGATGTGCGGCCTCTTCGCGCCATGCCTCCACCGCGGACTAATCTTCCTTTGACTCCATCTCGTGCCTAGTTCGAGGCAAGTCAACTAAGAATCACCTCCGAAGAGGAAGGCTTCGTAGAGATAGAATCTTCGGGAGATGTAGTTCCTCCTAAGAAGAAGGTAGCGGGTTCTACGGAGGATGTTACGGGAAACGTTTACGAGGATGACTCTTTGTTACCTTTCGTCCTTTACCTTTGGGTAACAAGAAGTTCACTTTCGGACACATCGATCTTAAAGCCTTCAAATTGAAGCATGGTCTTCAAAGACTTCCAAGTGCGCTTTTATGCCCCCGATAAAGATATAACCTATGAGATGGTTACCAATTATCGCATCGATGCCTTTCATTTATTGACGACCGTGGGTGCTTTGAGGCTGGTTTGATGTTGCCTTTGTATAAGGTGGTGACGATTTCTACTACGGGGTTTTGTCTAGCCGCGATATCGCTAAGAAGAGTCATAATCGTGGGGTGCGGCAGTTGACAGAAATTATCTTCGCCATCTCCGAGAATGCTATCTTCGTAGCAAAGGGCAAACGATGATGACCCGCTATACCCCCAAATTAGAAGAGGAGAAAGGGTGGTATACTCGAAAATTTCAACAAGTCCTTTGGAGATTATGTTAACAGGAATACACGTAAGCCGTGGTACGTGATTCGCGGAATATTGTTCCCGGTAAGGGGGAAATTCTCCTTTTGAGCGAGGTAAGTGATTCCAAAATGGCGAGGGTTCCCAGTGCCGAAGGTCTTCCTATTCCCTGGCCGATGAGAGAATTAAGCGTGATCATGACTATGAGTGGTCTCGCCACTGTTCTTGAAGTTGTTGGTCCGTGGGCCTATGGTTGGGTCCCCGGACCCCATGGTTGGCACCATCATTGTGATCCTTATCGCGAAGCCTCTCCTTCTCGTTATGCCCATTCACGCCCTTGGCAGATGAGTTTTGGAGGTATGGATTTTGCTTACAATCGTGATGTTGATGATGCGGAAGATGAATAATATCTCCGATGCTAACCCTCCTACAGAGAGTGCTAATATTGCTAAGGTGTGTTGTTTGTTTTCTACGTACATATGCCCCTTCGTTTTCTTAAGTAATGTTGATTATGCTAAGGAAAGGAGATACAAATGGCTCTTTTAGCATTGTCTCTTTATCATTATGTTTCATTGTCATTATGTCTCGCAGGTGCTTAGAAAGAAAAAGATCAATCCCAAGCAATCGTCAAATTCTCCCACCGAAGATTCTACGCACTTCGAGGATGTGAACAGTCCAGTGGATGGTGACGAGGATGTTTCCGATAAGGAAGAGCGGATTGGGACTTCTCCGCCCTTTCAAGAAGGAAACAATGTTGTTGGTGGGGGCGTCGGTGGAGGTGATGGTGATCAGGCCACCGGTGGTGGTGATGGTGATCAGGCCACCGGTGGTGGTAGTGGTGATCAGGCCACCAGTGGTGGTAGTGGTGATCAGGCCCCTGGTGGTGGTAGTGGTGATCAGGCCCCTGGTGGGGCTGTTAAGTCAAGTGGGGCCGCGGGTATTGAGGTTGGTGAAAATCTGATCGCAGAGGACAGTGGCATTGGCCTGCAGCGGGCCGTTGTAGACAAGGGCAAGGGAGTTGCTCTTGGTAGTAGTGATAAGGATGGGGATACTTACTGTGAGTTCTCCTTTGGTAAGGTTTTATCCAGGGAATAATCTTTTGACATGGCCGCGGCTATAGGGCTTGTCTCGGATTTCAATCGCTTTCGCCGGTGATGACCGGGATGTTCTTCAAGGTAGCTGCGGAGGTGGGTTAGTACGCGGATCTCGATCCGAGGTTTTGGTGGTTCATCCGTGAGGGTTTTGTTGGAACTTCCTCCATTCTTTGCGGGCTTTGGTGCAAGGTAATACGGGTGCTTTACTTGGTGGGAAGCCCTCAGATTCTTCCTCAGATGATTTCTCGCGGTCTTTAACCGCGGATGGCGATGATGCTATTTTGGCTTGGCTTAAAAAGAAAGACTTGCTTGTCGTGTCGCATCCTGCCCCTGTGATTGAAGGGGAAAAGATTTCGGACTCTTTTACTCGCAGGCATATGGAGCTAACCTCTGAGGAGGTGGTAGATGGAGAGTGGGACAAGAATCTTGTGGCCAGCGGGATTGATCTCGTGGTGAATCCTCCCTCACTTGTTTCCGGTATGATGGCTATTGTTGATGGGTACCAGTACAGTTATCCCCAGCAGCGGTTATTGGAGGTTTGCCCTGCTCTCTCTATCCCTGATTTTACTTAGGTGTGTTATGTGAACTAATTTCCCTTTTTGATTGATAGATGATGAGGAGTGAGTACTGCAACCATAATCTTTACCGGCTCTTCAAGGCTAAGTCTCTCAAGCTAGAAGCGAAACTCCGCCATCATGAAGAGGTGCTTTCGAGTGTCAAGCTGCGGCCTCTCGCTAAAGATAAGGAAATAACAGAGCTGAAGGGTCCGCTAAGCGCAAGGAGCAGCAGGACGTGGAAGAGGCAAAGCTGCGTTCCGAGCTAGCTTCGATCAAGGGCAAAGTTAGAGGTGGTGAGAAGAATTCTTCATCTATTTGTGTCTGCGTCTCCTTCTCTTTGATTAATAGATGTTCCTTATATGTTCGAGTTATCTTCTTCTTCCCCTCCCGCCGTACTATCTTGATGGGTGGAATCCCCCGAGTTGATGTGGGGGGTGAGAGAATTCGTCAAAAGGTCGTATTCTTGAGTTAGTTGAAAAACTCAAGAGTGAATCGAAATGGAATGCTCGCGCGGATGTCCATAATCATATGGCCGAAGAATGGCGTAAGAAAAAGTTTTACTTGGTAGATCTCGCAAAACCAAAATAACCATGACCGTCATTTATTCAACGGGGC
This sequence comes from Papaver armeniacum, assembly GCA_023531295.1. Classification (NCBI taxonomy): domain Eukaryota; kingdom Viridiplantae; phylum Streptophyta; class Magnoliopsida; order Ranunculales; family Papaveraceae; genus Papaver; species Papaver armeniacum. The sequence continues at coordinate 47,876 of JAJJWW010002964.1, forward strand.
TCTTTTATGGACGCAGGATAATCTTGAGAAAGCCCGTGGCCAGATTTCCGCTCTAGAAGTTAAGCTCAATGTCATGGAAGAAGAACTGCGGCAAGCGCGCTCTTCTTATCCCTCAGATATGCGGGCTTATATGCAATGTCTTGCCAAGGAAAGAGATGACGCTAGGGCGAAATCTGGCGCTCTTAGTAATGCTTTATCCGCGTCTCGAGCTGATGTGTCCCGTTAGGTTGAGTATGAGAAAAACTTAGAGGTGACTATGTATCGTCTTAACAAGGGCTTGGAATCGAAGAATGATGAGGTTAATCGATATCATCATTCGAACTCGATGCTTCGAGATGACCTAAGCGCGAAGTCGGCATGCTCATAATCTTCTCGCAGTAGATTATGATAGGTTATCAAATGAATATGATTATGCCGCGAAGCACGGGACTTCGCGGTTTATCATTGTGAAGGTATACGTCTTTGTCATCGAGTGTGCTTTGTGTTGTATTTGTTATAATTGTCCTTTTCTAATATCCGCAGAGCTCCAAGGACTGACTTCGAGCCGCGGATGGCAAGTTTGCCGAAGCTCGAGCTAAGGTAGTTCAATTGGAGGGCCAAGTCAATTACCATCGTGGTCCTGCCTTCTCTCGGGAGGAAGCGCCGAAACAAGCCAATCAAAAGGTGGACCATCTTTCCACTTCCCTAAATCAAGTCGAGATGAAGAGTGTAGCCATAGGCTTCGTGGCTCGTAAGCGGTTAAAGTAAGAGATTAACAGGACTCTTGGTGAGATTGAGTTGGATCTCAAGAAGAACCATGGGCTAACCAAGAATTATACTCGTCGTCCCGTGCCCGTGCTCCCTTCAGGTTCTTCTGGCCCCTCCTCTGGTGGTAGTGTTCCTTCGTCGTTGAAGGACAAACCCGCGGATAATGCTCCTTCTCAGTAGATCATAGCTAGTATGCTAGGGATTGATCTCAGTTGCTTATCCTTTTTGGCGTTTTTACTACTTTTCTTGCTAGGCTTGTAATCAAATCGATGTGTACTAGATCAAACTTTAGCGTTTAAATCAATTTGAATTTTGTTGAATTCGCATCTATTGGCTTTACAAATCAAGTTAATATAATGATTAATTCCATAGTGTTTGTAATCTAAGGATGTTGGACCTCGGAATTTGAGAAAGTGTATTGTTCGTGCAATTCCGTAGGTTGATATCCCCTAATTGTCTTGTGACCTTGCACCCCGTCCATCTAATTCCTTGGCCGCAGGATTTACGAACGGTGGGGGGTCCGGCCGACGTTCAAAGATATATTCCATTGAGTTCGCGGTTTGTAATATTGCTCGGGTATCCCGTTCGTGGGGAAGTCACCCCCGGTCGTACACTTATAGACGCTTATGGGGGAGTTCCGAGAGATTGCATGTGTATGCTTTGTGCAGGATATTCCCCGACATATTGTAGTGGGTATGATCCACGCTTTGTGCGGGACATTCCTCTTATTAAAGTATAATGCCGTTCTTAATAATAGTAATCGCACAATGATTTACGTGGTTCGGCCCTAAGGCCTACGTCCACGGGGTAACGATAGTGTCGATATTTTATTAAGATGTGACATGGTTTTCAATGTACATTCATATTACGTTCCTTGGTTGATCTTCCTATGTACAGATGGGTGTGTAAGTAGTATATACATGTGTCTCATATGGTATAGGTTGTGGGTTTTGAATAAATTGAAATGCGCGTGGGTAATGAATAGAATATGACACTTGAAGACGAAAGCTTGGATTGATTGAAAAGTTAAGGCGCGTTACTCCTTCATCAGAGATAGAAACATGTGGACTTGTAAGTCAATTTTCTTCTTCTGAAATGCATACGCAGGTGATAGATTACGGGTAGTATGGCTTGAGATATTTGGCATTCCACGGATGCATGAGGATTTCCCCTTTCAAATTACGCAGATAGTAAGAGCCATTTCCTGCGATGTCGTGTATTACGTAGGGTCCTCCCCAAGTTGGTGCTAATTTTCCCCACTTCTTTTCTCGCTGGTATTGGGGAATGGTCCTTAACACATACTACCCTTCTACGAAATTCCTAAGTTTCACTTTTTTGTTATATTCTCTGGCTAGCCTGCGCTGGTAGTTTTCCATTCTTTGCAGTGCCGCTTCTCTCCTTTCTTCGAGATCGTCAAGCTTTTCCAACATCATGTCCGTGGTGAGGTTCTTCTCCCATGCTTCTGTCTTTGTTGTTGGTAGTAGAATTTCCGTGGGGGTTACCGCTCTCGCTCCATACGTGAGTAAAAACGGAGACTCTCCCGTAGCCGATCTTCGAGTTGTTACGTATGCCCACGTAACGTTATGTAATTGCTCACACCACCGCCCCTTGTACTCGTCTAGTTGTTTTTAAGGATAAGTGCCAAAGTTTTGTTCGTGGCTTCGCTTGTCCATTGCTTTGTGGGTATATGGGGGTGGATTTGTTTTTTCGAATTTTGAAAGTGTCGAACAAGCAAGTCGATATTCTTTCCTTGCAAGTTTTCCGTTGTCGGAAACTATCTCTCATGGGGATGCCAAACCCGCAAATGATATTTTGAAAAATAAAAGTAAAGACGTCAATCACGAATTCTTGCCGCTGCCTTGGCTTCTACCCACTTGTCAAGTAATCCGTTGCCACTATTAGGAATCTTCTTTTCCAGGTCCCTCGATACGAACGGGCCCACTATGTCGATACCCCATTTTGCAAAGGGCCACGGACTATCCACAGAGTTTAACTTTATGGTGGGGCGTGGATTCGTCGCAAATCTTTGACATTCCTCGCACCTTTGCGCCATTCTCGGGACGCGTCTCGGATCATGGTTGGCCGTAGTAGCCCCGTGTCTTTGCCTTATCTCGCAAGGGACCTCATTCCGTCGTGATTCCCTGCGTCTCCTCTATGGATGTCTTTCAAGATGGCATGTCCCTCGGATCGGGACAGGCAGCGACGAAGTGGCCCGAGGAATGATTTTATGTATAAGGTTCCGTCTCTTAGCTCGTACATCCCTTCTCTGGATTGTACTTTCCTAGCCTTTTTGGTGTCCTGGGGGAGTTTCCCTTCCTCAAGGAAAGAATGGATTTCGATTCTCCAATCTTCTTCCTGACCAGTAATCGCGTCGTCCTCATCTCGCTTGTCGCATGATGTCATCGTTCGGAAGTCGTCGATTATGTGCTCTCCGATATCATCGTCGAGATATCTTCCTCCCTATGCTTGCGTTGGTTAGCCGCGCACATCTCTTGGGGTTTGACGGATGGTTCGTACACCCTTGTTATCTTGATTGCTTTGACATCCTCGTTCTTGAGCATGGCTGATATGTATGCCAAGGCATCCGCGTGCCTGAGCTCCTTCCTACGCAGATGTCGTAACTTGATTTTTGGTATCTGGGAAACCAAAGTTTGCACTAGAGCCATGTATGCCATTAGTGTCTCGTCATACACATTGTATTCGTAGCCTATCTGTCGTATGATTAGTTGTGAGTCACTTGTCAACCGCACTTCTTGTATCCCCATTTCAATTATCAAGCGGAGAGCATGGACCACTCCTTCGTATTCTACGATGTTATTTGTATGGCCTTCAAATTCCAATCAATGCGTGCACGATCCTATCCCCGGTGGGTGTGGTGATAACAATGCCTATCCCCGCGCCCTCTCTATTTTTGGAGCCGTCGACAAAGACCTCCCATTGTCGTGGGTTTACCGATTCAAGAATATTATTTGGTTCTTTTTGCTTTTCTATTTCTGGGGCGCCCGCGACCCTCCATCCTTGTATGCGCACCTCTTCTTCGTTGTCCGTGAGGTAGGTCCGCTAGGAAGTCCGCTAACACTTGCGATTTCGAGAGTGTTGAAGCTCATAGTGGATGTTGAATTGGTCGAGGTACGTGCTCCATTTTGCTATGCGTCCTACCTTTCCCGCCCCTTTGAGGATTGCTTCTAAGGGTGCTCGACATGGGATACGTATGTCATGTGTTAAGAAGTACGTCCTCGCCTTTAAGGTAGACCATACGATGGCTAAAATTAGTTGTTCGATTCTTGTGTAGTTTCTTTCCGCGGAATTGTGGTCTTGTCGACATAGTAGATTGGTCGCTCCTCCTTTGTGTGGGTCCGGACCTCAAGACGGCGCTTACCGCATCGTCTGTTGCTGCCATGTATAATTCCAAGACTTCGTCGTGGTCGGGTTTACGAAGGATAGGGATCTCCGCTAGATATTGTTTGATGCCTAGGAAGGCTTCTTCGCATTCTGCAAACCACTCAAATTTCGTCCCCTTCTTTAGTATGTTGAAAAAGAGTTTGCATTTATCCGAGGATCTCGAGATGAACCTTCCTAGAGTTGCTAGGGATCCATTGATTTTTTGTACTTCTTTTAGGTTCTTTGGGGATGGCATGTCTACTATGGCTCGGATTTTTGCGGGATCTACTTCAATGCCCCTTTTGTCACCAGATACCCAAGGAATTTTCCGGATGTTATAGAAGGTGCACTTTTCGGATTTACCTTCATATTGTGTTCTCTCATAGCTTCGAAAATGTCCCTCGGGTCTTGGTGATGGTTCTTCTTCAATCTCGTTTTTTTTACGAGCATATCATCAACGTAGACCTCCAAGGTCCCGCCAATCCATGGCTTAAAAATAGCATCGACCATCCTTTGGTATGTTGCTCCCTGTTCCGAGTCCGGAAGGCATCCTCACATAGCAATATAGGCCGTGGGGTGTGTAAAATGCCGTATGTTGCTGATCTTCTTCTGCCAAAAATAGTTGATTGTACCCGGAGTATCCGTCCATGAATGATAGCTCTTCGTATCCTTCTACTGCGTCGACTAGTTGATCAATGATGGGTAGTGGATAACTGTCCTTGGGGCACGCTTTGTTCAAGTTGGTGAAGTCGATGCAGATTCTGACCCCACCACTCTTCTTTGGTACTATTACCATGTGAGAGATCCAAGTAGGATATTTGACTTCTTTTATGAAACCAGCCTCCAACAGCTTTCGCGACTCCGTTTCTACGGCTTTGTGATATTCCGTAGCCACCTTTCGTATCTTTTGTCTTACCGGGGTGTGCTGAGGTTTAATGCGCAGCTCATGTTGTACGCTTTTCGGGTCTATTCCCGCATGTCGGATGGTTTCCACGCGAAGATGTCCGCGTATTCTTTTAGTAGTTTCACCACCGAGGCTTCGCATTCTTCGTCCATTAGAGTTCCTATCTTGATCTTCTTTGGATTCTCCTCCGTTCCTATGTTAACTTCCTTCACCGCTTCCAAGGATGTGAATGTGGGTTTTGGTTCCCAAGGTGAGGAACTTTCTTTAATTGCTATTTGGTAGGCTCGGATTCTTTGTTCGCGAGAGCATCCCGGTTAGCAGATTGATGTTGATGCTTCCGTGTTTCCTATGGAGTTCCCCTTGGACAAGCTTTTACCCGAGGTTCCTTCCAAGTATTCATCGATGGCTTTGTCTTTGGATGTTGCCTTGTTCCAGCCCTCGCGGGTTCTTCTTTTCTCATCTTCTTCATTGTTGAGTTGTATTTGCATTGCCTCGGCATTCCTTTGCGGAAACTTGATCACCCCCGATCTCCATTACGCCTAAAGGAGTAGGAAACCTAAGGTATTGATGGTAGGTGGATGCGACTCCCTTAAGCTTGTGGACCCATTTTCGTCCAATAATGGCATTCAGAGGTGAAGGCGTGTTCACCACACTCGAAGCGAGCGTCAACTTTCATGGGACTGCGTCCACTGCAAAATAATATCCCCGAGAGGCTTCGTAGCCGTACCATTGAACCCATAGATGGTATAGTGCGAGGTCAAGAGTTGCTCATCATTAAGCTCCATACGTTTGAAGGTATCGTAAAATAGGACATTTACGGAGCTCCCTCCATCAATGAGGATTTTCTTTATGTTGCATCCTGCGATTGGCAAAGTGAGGATCAAAGGATCGTTGTGATCTTCCATGTCATCCTCAATGTCCTCGGCCTCGAAGGTTAGAGGTGCGTCCATCCATTCTTCGTGCTCTTCCACTTCTTTTCCGTCTAAATTGTAAAGCTCACAATAGTCTTCAAATTGCTTCCTCAATCTTTTACCTATTTGTGCAGTTAGGGTTGGTTCTTTGCTTTCCGAGCAGGATATAGTATTCAGTGTGCGATTACCCTCTGGCAATTGGACCTGTTTGCTGCGTTTGGCTCTGTCTTCCGCCCCAGCCTTCTCTACGTAATTTTTGAGATCCCCTGCATCTATCAGCTTTTGTATCATTATATTGAGATTTTTGCACTTCTCTGTTGGATGCCCGTAGAAGCAGTGGAAATCACAGTACTCTTTGGACTCCTCCGAGGCCGGTGGTTGCTTCCCCTTAGACCAGGGCCAGTCTAAGTTTTCGCGGTCCTTGATTTCCTTTAAGATGCGTGCGTAGCTGGTATTGAGTTTCGTGTAGACTCGGTCTTCAAATTTTCTACCACTCCTTTTTGTGGTCATCTTTCCGATCCTTTTCGTGTCTCGCCGGATCGTTAGCTTGTTCCGCTGAGTTTGTCCTTGGAGGTCGTTGAGCCCGTGCTCTTGGGTTCTCTCTTTGAATTTCTTCCAACCTCGCGTGTTTTTCGATGATTATCCTCAAATCTCCCTCTGTGGTTGGGGTGGTGCCGTGGATTTCGACAAACAATGGGCTCATCCTGTCAAGTCCCCATTTGTAACAATTAACACTCACCACGGGGTCCACATGTCCTATGGCTTGACATATCTTGTGCCATCTATCCGTGTATTCTCGAATGGACTCCTTATATTTGATTGCAAGCGAGAAGAGCTTGTCCATCCCCGTGTTCACAACCTTGTTATACATGTAGGTGGCCAAGAATTTTTCGGTGAGTCGATCATACGAATCAATGCATCCCGGCTTGAGGTTATCAAACCAAGATAACGCGGATCCTTTCAGGCTTGAAGGAAAGTATCTGCAAAGTATATCTTCGTCATGGTCCCACCTGGCCATTACCCTGTTGTAATATCGTAGGTGGGCAGCGGGATCCGTGGATCCGTCGTAACACTCAAAGGATGGGACCATGACACTTCGCGGTATGGTAGCCGTAGCAAATCGCTGTGCTAGTGGGGTAGTGTTGGCCTCCTTCATAACCTCGTTCTAGTCTTCCACCTCCTTGCCGGGTCTTGATTTGATTGATCTCTGCTAGCATCTCTGCGCGAAGACTCTCCATTGCCAAACAAAGGTTTTTTCCGAATGGAAGACCGCATCTTCCTTGTAGGTTGTGACGTCGTGGCCTCCTCTTCATCATAGTAGTCCAAGTGTCCTGGATGGTAGTCCGGGTCGACCTTCTATTATTCCGCGCACCTCTTTGGGGTATTCCTATTTGATTGACTACCGCAGGTATGTTTTCGAGGATCATCCTCCGGTCTCTATTGCGTACCGCCGAGTTAGCCTCGTCCCGCCGATTCTCTAGCTCCGCGCTTTGGAGGATCTTCTCTCTTAATTGCCTGGTTCTCTTGGGCTAGTAAGGCCACCGCGTCCGCGTATGTCTGCTGATTCCTTTTTAGCTCTTCTAATTGCGCCAATATCTGCGCAGACTGGTTTGATTCTTGATTTGTTCCTATCTGTACCTGAGCTTGTCCCTCGGGGGCCGCGGTGTTGATTTCCTCTACTAGCCGTATACCCGGTCCGACCATTCCGTAGGATCCTGCGTGCGGTTGTGCGTTTGTTCATTAGTCTGCGGCATCCCGTAAGGAAGGTTCGGATTACCGATTCTCGCTATCGCTTCTCGAGGTTCAAGAGGCCCGGTTGTATTTGTCACTTTGGAGGCGACCACTTGAGAAGTTCCTTCGTTAGGTGTAGCACTTTTTTTGCCGCCGCGCCTTCTTTGCTTCCATTGCAATGATGCCCGCATCCGAAAGGAATGTGCTATTCGCTCCATCTCGCGCCTTGTCCCCTGGGCTGTGAGTCCCGCGCCCTTCGTTTGCTCCTCGTTACTACTTTGGAGTAGTCCTAGGCGCCTCTTTTGAAGGTACCTTTGTCTTCCCTGTATCTTTGTTCTTTTCCATTGTAATATTCTGTAGACAGAGCGTGGAGGTAAACCGAGACAAAGAGTCCACGGGTATGCTGTTAGTTCAAACTTGATTTCATGAATTCGATTTCTAGTGGCAAAGATTGTACTCAGGCTATTGGTTTAGCGAATGATATGAAAAACACAGACGGATGTGCGGAATTAATTGGAATAAGGTCCATGGGTTGTTGTTTTGCAAAAAAAAAAAAAAAAAAAAAACCAGATCTATTGGTGGAAATTATGTGTGAAATATTAGTTAAAACATAGATCCGTTGGTTAGAAGTTATACAACGCCCGCATTTGTTGGTAGTAAGTACAATGGACATAAATATGTGCGAAAAATAGCCCAAAACACAGATCTGCTAGTTAAAGGTTGTAAAAGACCCAGATCTCATTGGGTAGAAAGTACAAAGAATACAAGATATGTGCGAAAAATGAGTTTAAACACAGATCTGTCTATGTTCTAAGTAAAATTTTTGAGGTAGAGGCTATAAAGCCACAGGAAAAGATGAATCTGTTGCTCTAGCGCCATATTGTGAACACGGAAATCACGTAGGCTTCCCCATGTTCACAAACAATCTTGGCATGAATTGAATACACGCATTAAGGTATGAATATAAAATACATAGATAGGTGTTGATTCATTGATTCCAAACCCCGCGGTTTGTCATGATCTCATCAACATCCAAAAATGATAGATCTAAAAAGTGAACACATAAATGAAGATAAATGAGTGCTAAATGTAAAGGAGACAATGATTTACGTGGTTCAGCACTAAGGCCTACATTCACGGATCTGGGGGTATTCACTATGTAGTAAATGGTTACAAGAATAGTCGCAAGACTTTGTGTTCATCAAACCCATAGGTTGATGCTCGTACTTACTTCTCTCTGATCTCTCCTATTCTCTAGTTCTCTCCCAGTGTCCTCCCCCTTTTCATGTTTGGAAGGGACATATATATACAGCTAATTTAGGTGGGTCCCTTGGAAAAGAGTTGTTGAGGTCTTATCTTCTTGTGTTTCAGGCATAGTCCGCGGACTTCCTTGTCATTCCGCGCCTCTAGTGTTTCTATGTTCATTACGCCGACTCACCCCTCGATCTCTCCGTTGGCTATCCGACACGTGCCCCCGAGCAAACACTAAATGCGAGCGGTTGGGGCGGTCCGATCTGCGCCAAAGCGGTGTCGGTCTTCCCTTGTCACGTACGTGTCGGTTGGACCTTCCCAGTAGTTGATTATGCCTCACCTCGTGATGAGGTAAAGTGTAGTGAGTAGTTCTTGGGTGTTATGTGGAGATATCTTCCTTTGACACTCCTTCATCTTCGACCGTTGAGCTTGACAGATGGCACGCCGTCTAGATCCTATGGATGCCCTATTGTGTCATCTACTTTTATGACGTGGCCTCCACGTGGGCTTTGCTAGTACACGTGGTGAGGGAGATAAATAAGTGTACTTACAGCTCGGTCGGCCTAATTCGGGATCGCCAGACAATTCAGTGTTGATACTAATTAATGTTAGTTTCTTAGGGTTAGTTTCTTAGGGACACCGTGGTATTGGATTGGGACGTCTCGGTGATAACTGTGCCAGCATATGGGCAGTGGGCACAAGTAATATTTAGTGTCACACTCTTATTTAAAGTGTGCCGAACCCTTTACCAGCAATGTCGTTGGACCTAAAATGTAAGAAGGGTACGTTTGTCGGTTCACATAAAAATCGGTAGTGCTACACTTCCCCAGGCCCACACATTTCCTCTTTCTCTCATGGGGTGTCAAAATTTGACCGTTTAATCCCCAGGATTGAGATTAGTAGGGGGCCTTTTTGTGTGGCGTTAGGCCAGTATCTCCATGGCACCTCATGGTAGAAAATTTTGGTGGACATAAATAGGGGATGGCTATCATTTTCGCATAATTAACTTCAGCAAATTGGTTAGATCAAAAAAAAAAAAGTTGGTGAATTATTCTGTGATTGCTAAAGACTGGTACCAGCATTAGCGGAGCTGATACCATTTCAGTGATCCAACTGCCGGGATTATTTCTAAGTCGTGACATATTCAACTTTGATATTAGAAAAGTAGTTGCAAGATGAGAACTTTGTTGTTTAGTCCACTAAACCCGACCCGGGTTAATGGCTAGTCCAGCGGGAAAATATATTTACTCGTTAATCCAAAAAAGTTTTGAAAAGAGTAAACTTACTCTACTAACCCTAACATATAACACTATGTATGCTACTACGTATATTACTACATACTACATTTGTTTCTAGTAACATACTAGGATATGACCCGTGCCGTAACGGCACGGGCGAGCTTTGGTTTATTATCAATACTGTATAAGTAGGAATTTCTATACATTATATTTCCCAATCGGACTTCGTATCATTTATTATACTTGGTGTTATTAGTTTTTACATTCGGCTGATTTACCGTAATAAGTTATTACTTCCGTTTCAAAAAAATATGCTGGTTTCATCTACAAATTACACATGAAACCATTCTATTATTCGGAGGGATTATATGATTTGGCAATGAAACTGATATGATGTAATATCTTATGGGAGTAATTATGCAATGGTGTTCTTTCATAGTCGTACGACTGTCTCTCTCTCTCTCTCATACTCATATGAGCCGACTCTCTCTCGGCACATCTCTCTTATTATCTAATTATGGTTAATTTTTAATAGGTGTGTAACGCCATTCCCCCTGTATTAGTTAACACAAAGAAACCGGGAATGAGATTAGTTGCATGTGCAACTACTCAGTAAAGAAAGCAAACGGTTCTTAACAAAATTAAATTAAATTTACATGTCTATATAAGACTTCCGGTTAGCACATATATATTCTCATTTAAATCATTATTTTTATACAATAATCTACAGGAAAGTTAGAGCACAAAAGACACTCCCATTTCGCTAAATAATCACAATTTTTCCCGTAGCTTAGAGTACTTAAAACAATATATTATATCCAAATCCAGGAATATATGCGACATTATCATTTTCCTAGCATGCAAGCGCACCCAGGTCCCAGAAGCATTGTTCTCATGCTATACCATGCAATCCTCTTCTAACTGTTAAATGCTCATTATAATCAAAACTCAAGTTTACGAAGGATAAGAATAAAGACCCAAGACAAAGAGTGTAGGCAGGAAGAACAGCGCAGACATAACAACGCCTAGTCATTAGCTTGGACTTTTTGGAGGCTCGAACTGTTGGTTGGTTCCAATTCATTTGTACATGCTTGGAGCATTGAAACTATTGTTAAGTTATTATTGTTCATAAGCAATAAAAATAAAACTACCATAATGATGTTTTGTTAATCTACTATGAAAAATCATGACTAAAATTTACCAAGATATCATGATACCTGCACAGCTTCAGATTTCGCATGCTCCGTTACCGATACTCGTTTTTGCGCCATTTTCATCATCTACTTGATGCCCATATTTTTCCGAAATTCTAGGTCTTCGGTGTACATTGGAACCTCCACAACCACCTTTAACCCAATATTTAAGATATGGTATACTCTTCTTACGGCACCAGCATGCATTCAAGCTACTTGAGCTACAATAATAACATATATAATGGTCAAACTATGAAAGATGGTAATAATATTAACCCAAAACGAAGACGTTCTTTCACATTTGCAACATTTATAAAACCCTCACTGCTCCTCGTATAGTTTCTTTTCGAACATGAACAATATGGGTTGCTTATTATTAACTATATTCATCTATATGCTTTATGCGCATCTCTATTTTAGTCCCAAATTCTTATTCTTCGTGTAAGAATCCAATCTATTCTCCATGAGAAATAAGTACGTAACCCTAGTCTCTATAAGTAACAATAGGACTTGGTTACGAGCATAACATCAACTGTAGATGAACCCCTTATTATATAAGCCTACGGAACCAAGAATAGAAAAGACATATCAGAATATATTGCTGCCAATATTCTTAACATTAAAAATAGGAAGGATCCGCCCATGGTCGATGAACAATATTATGTTAATATATTGGCAACATCAACACAATAAATCATTTATGAATGAAGCAATAACTTGTTTTAGTTGCAAACCAACGGACAAAAAAAGTAAAAAAAGCAAAAGTAAATTAAGGTACCTTTGCAGTTTTCCTAGTTCCGTCACAATAAGCACAGGTTGACTGCTCTAAATGGGCTTGCTGCAGATCTTTCTATATATGTAGCAATGAAAACCATCTATAGAAGAAAAACTTCGACGGAAGCCTGCATGCCAGAAAATGAAAAATTACGGATAACAGAGACCAAATCCCTGAACCTCTACATGGAATGCATGTTTCGACTTTAGTTCGTAGAGGCACACCTAATCCTCCTGGGAAAGACAGTTCTATGAAAGTTAACGATGCTGCAATAGGTGAAGAAATAAGCATTGACAGAATTGGTTCCAAGCAGCCGATCAAAAAGAAAAGAAAGAATTGGTTCCAAGCAAAGATACAAATAAATACTCGTAATGTGAAGTACAAATAAAGCATAGGGAAGGATTAGTAGTTCCTAGGTCATACCAAAATGAGCAATTTGGAGGTTGGAACTCATACAAATTAGAGGCTAGTGTAGTAAGTAAAATGGATTTTTTTTTTTTTTTTTTTTTTTGAGAGGAATCTAGCTTAGTACATGTGCCCACATCACAAAAGGATTTCTACTGCCAATAACACTTTCATAAATCCATATAAACAAATCTCTAAAATATGCAACGATGACTATAACTTAAGCTGCTACAAAATGAAGTGACAAAATACATTCTTCCTAGCTAAGAGAATTGGACACTGCTATATTAAAGGGTCAAAATACAACTACAAAGAAAGTGCAAAATCAATTAGTAAATATAAGGAATAACCTTAGATATCGAAATACACTAATATGAGGCTATTCGATAGTAGTTAGTACCTTTTCACTGCAAAAATACTAAATTCATCCATGATGCTCGATTTTCCCTTGCGTCTACCGTGTACTAACCAAAACTACATCCCAAAAAGAAAACAAATTAATAGGTCTTTTGAGTTTAAATCTTTTGTTAAAACTGGGAGAAAATTTCCAGAATTTCCACTGCCTTTGGAATCTACAGGACACATGAAAAAAAAAAGGCGAGGCGTCGATTGCAGACTTTTTTTTAATGTCAGAAATGAATCAGGAGCAGAGATCAATCATAACAGTATAAAATTGTAAATTGTAAGGACTATAAGATGGATTGCAGACCTTTTTAATGTCAGAAATGAATCAAGAGCGGGGATCAATCATAACTGTATAAAATTGTAAATTTTAAGGACTATAAGAAAAACAAAATCAAATTAATTCATCCATTACCTTACCAGAAAAATGAATCGAAACTAAAATCTAGATTGAAGCAATCCTTTTTAATCCCTGCGTGCACAATGGCTCAAAACTATTCAATAAGATCTAGATAATTCATCCATTATCTTACCAGGAGTAATTGCCGCAGCTACAACAGATGTATATAACATAGAAATTTCTTATGGTTTCTCTGGATTCAACCTTGTGATTAACTGAAGTGCTGAGAGGAATCACGTTCACGTAAACCCTAATAATGCCGTAATTAACTGAGAAGCAGAGACGAATCTACCTTCAAAAAAAACCTATTAATGCAGAGAGGAATATGGAGAGTTTGAAATTGTTTAGCAAGAGTGAGAATTCTGCTTTACCCACTTTGACATTTCATCGTTGATTCGGTGAAGAAGAGTAACGCCCTCGCATATGGAAGGAAATTATTTTCGCATTGATATCAAATTGACGCAAGAGAGTGATGGCAGGAAAATAAAAATGGTTCGATATTGATGCGGTAGAGTAATTGATAGGTGTGGGAAGGGATTAGTGGAGTAGCCCGATCTACGCCGTTCTTTGTCAACCTAAAATGTAGATCTCCGTCCATTAGGCAAAAAGCATTATCTTTAAAGGCAGAATTCATCTCAACCATCTTTTATATATCCGAACTGTAGGTAGCCGTCGATACAGAAAAACACCATTGTCCCTTATAATATAGATATATGTTACTAGTATACTAGTTACTACTGTCATGTTACTACATAACATACTAGTAGTGTATGTTATTACATATATGCTACTAGTAACATTAACATATGTTACTACATATAAATACTCCTATGTTATGTATTGATACTACATATAAATACTGTTATGTTATGTATTGACACTACATATCAATATGTATTATCAATATTTATGTATTACATATAAATAAATATTGTTATGTTATGTATTGGTACTACATATAAATATGTAGTATCAATATGTTATGTACTACATATAAATAAAGTGGAAATTTCTGAGAAACCCAAGTTTGGTTCCTCTCTCTTTAAGAAACCCATCATTAAGATCACATATATTTGTGGCCCAAAATACTAGATCTACGGTTAAGATTATTAGTATTAGATTGGATTTAGATTTTTAGATTTTTATTAGGACTAAATTAACCTTTATAGATTACGCATTTTTAACAATAAATAATAATACCAATAATTCCATTTTTATAGGTCAACACGTTAGGAATTAGCGTTTTTTTAAGGTGGTGGATAAGCGTTAAATCAATTATGGGCGTCTTTAGTGGCGTTATTTGTGGTAAAAAAATATTTACCATTAATTCCAGCAGGTATGGTTATTATTTTCAATAAAATTTCTCATTATTATCTTCATTATTATCTCCTCCCAGTTGACATTTTTCATACCTAAAATATGTTACCTTTCTGTTTCTTTAGGACGCGGGAAGACACGTTCTCTTCTTCTTCCACCTGTTTTCATTTCTTTCTTTTCCAGTATCTTTCTTTTGTTAGTGTTATTAGGATTAATCTTCACGGAACATTTTTTATGCAGTTGATGTGCACTACTACCACCATTATATATAACTACCACCGATGTACACCGTCATCCCATACTAAGTTCGATCCTTAACGGATTCACGTGTGGGATCATCCTTTTTATTTTTTGAGCTTAAAGTTATATTAGTGGGCTTGTTGTACTTGTATCAATAATCCTATAAATCGGTGATGAACACTCTATTTTCAAGTTTGTTTCGGAGTTCTATTTCTATTTTCTAATTTGCTTGACGATCTAAAGTAAATATGGCATCATTGTTTTGTTTATAGCTTGCGAAAATACGTTGGAAAATTAAAATTATCACTAAATTTGAAAAGTAGAATTTGGAACAAGAAGGTGATAATTCCATGTTTTACAAACGCAATTGATTCCGTCAGAAGATTATCCATATATTGTGAAAACTAGAATTTTCAATAAGAGGTGATAATTACGATTATCAATTTTCAGAAGATGATGATAATTGTCATATTCACAAAATGCAACATTGAAAATTCCGATTATCACTATACTGTGAGAACTCAAATGGCATGTAAAATAACGACTCGACTTTTCAATTGAAAATTACATATGAAAAAAATTAAATTTTCACTTTATTTTGAGGCGATTTATTTTTATGATTTGTATTTCAATTGAAAATCAAGATTACCAATATTTACGAAAAAGCGAATTTTCAACGACCTGTCGATAATTGTGATTTTCACAAACTTAATCGATTATAATGGACGGAAATCTATAATTATCACAAAAATTTGACAACCAATTTTTTTGATAATTTGGATTTTCACAAACAATGGTTCCAACAAGTTAAAATCGCCATTATCTCTATATTGTGAAAACTAGGATTTTCGCATTCACCATGCAATTGTCATTAAATTGTGCAAAGAAGATTTTGCACATTCAAACGGGCGTGGTAAAAACAAAATAAGTACTGTAAAAAATATTTTTAAGGAGAATTTAGAGGAGCTAATTTAAGCCCTAATTATCATTCAACTTGATGTGAACTCTAATTACGCTTTTTAAGGAATTAATTAATGAGTATTTTTTGGAAAAAGTCAAACAGTTAAATGACAAGGCGTCACGAAAGTTGGAGTTAATTTAGGATTAATTTTAGATTCCGTTTTTGATATTTTTGTTATTTTCTCAACGATTTTTTTGTTTGTTAGAAACACAAAACAAAACAGATAATAAATTAGTTAATATGATATAAGGTTAATTTAGTAAACTAGTATTTATTTGGGTTTCACATATTATGAATCTTAATGATGGGCTACTCATAAACAAAAAAAGAAAAAGGGCTAGAAATAAGTTCCCCCTATAAATAAATGTTATGTATTGATACTACATATTAATATGTAGTATCAATATGTATTGTACTACATATCAATACTGTTAGTTATGTATTGGTACTACATATTAATACTGTTATGTTATACTAGTATACATACAACATATTAATATTAGTACTACATATTACTACTAGTATACTGCATATTAATATTAGTACTACATATTAATACTAGTATACTACTCTACATATTAATATTAGTACTACATATTACTACTAGTATACTAGTAAACTAGTACATATATTACTACTAGTATAGTAAAGCAGTTACCTAATTTACTAGTAACATATTTTTGTTACTACTAGTACAATACATATTAATATGTAGTATCACCGTATTGATACTAATTAGATTTGGAAGGGTGTTTTAGGCATTTAGAAAACACATTTTATAATCTTCACAAAGTTTTTGGACTAACGAGTAAATAATCTAGTCCAAAAACACTAGGGAGTAAATGTTTTCACGGGTGGACTAGCCATTAATTGGGTCATCAAAAACTGGATTAAACAGTAATTCCTACAAATCATTTGAAATCAGGAAAGTACTGTATTAACCTTTTTTTTTCTTTTCTATTCGATTTGACTTATTTTTAAGTTAAAATGATAAATATTTCAAATATTTCAAAAACGAAAATAATATTTTCTAAGCTTTCGTATTGTATTATCTTAAGTTCATTACGGAGATATTAGGCAGCAATGTGGGAGTCGTGGGATGGGACAATAATCTTTTCGCGATTAGCGACAAAACGGGTTTGAAGGTTATTGATTTGGTTGTAATAGTTCCCTCGATTCTTTTGTTTTATAGGAGTAAGCTTTAGCTTTGATGTATGTCCGGTTGTTTCATAATGGGTTTGATCCCGATCAATGTGTAAGTTTCATCATTTATAAATGAACCACTAAAAAGTAACGGAAACCTGCATGAACCAAATTAAAAATCCAAATTATAAACACAAAATTGGTCAATAAACCCAATAACGATAATTCTTGGGTAAAAAAGACGTGTAAAATTTGATACAATTTAAATGGAAGAGAATGTAAAAATATCTAGGATGTAAACAGTTTCATCCCACCCATTTTCAAATATTTTTTTTCTTATTTTTAATTTACATCAGGATGCATCCAGTTTCACCCTCGTTATTTTTTAAGTTTAAGCCAGGATGAATTCAGATTCATTCTTGCTATTTTTTTGGTGTCCATTTTACCCATACTAGTTTTTACTCGTCCATTATAACCATGTTTTAAAAATATTCGGGCAATTGACCTAATTTCTCAATTATAAAATTATTTTTTTACCTTAGATTTAAATTGAAAAAAATATACTAAACTCTCTTCCAGACGGTGGTAGTAAATATGGAACGGCCAATCAAACTTTAACTCTACTTCCCTTCTAGCTATCTCTCTCTATCTCTGTCTCCCATCAATATCATCTCTGCCTTCCGCTGTTCCCATCAATATCATCTCTGCCTTCTGTTACTCTACTTGCAAAGGACTTTTCATATTGAATGAGAAGTAGGCCAACCCAATATTCTGAGACGGTCAGTTATCTTGAACGTATGATTGAAGACAGCGTCCATATCATGAACACTCAACTGCTCCAACCACTTGCCATGTACTCAGCTGGGGTAGCAGTTGCTCATGATCGTGAGGCCATTTATAAGGGAGTTGAACTGACAGTATCTTAAATCAACCCGACCCTCTAGCGGCCAAAGCCCATGCTTTTAGTGTTGGTTGTTCATAAAATTTATGACCGAGTTGAAACCTAAAAAGAGTAAATTTTTTACGGGGGCAAATAATGACGGGACAGGGGGACGAATAGAAATTAGACACTTGTCTCTTTTTTCCTTACGGTTTTTAACTAATCGAAGTCTTTATTTTTTTTTACGCCTGATACACCCTTTCACAAATTTTGTTAATCTTATTAATTATGGTGATTTTTCTTTTGTATTAAAGGTAATTTTCCATATCTTAAATACGGACGTGAGTAAATACAAAAAGTCAAAAACGAAGAGCCTATGGTCGGTAATGGCGTGCCAGATGGTGGGTGCCATAATTCTTGTCCATCTCCTTTGAGATGTGTAAACACCCTTAAATTATCATAAGGTTATGAGGAGACTAATCCCAATACACAGTACAATTCTCTGAAAAGTTCTGTCTCTCTCTGGAGGATTGCTCTCCTTTTATAGGCAAAGCCTGATATGAAGGTATCGTACACGTGTACCCTAATACCTTTTCTTGTAAGTCTTCTGTTATTAGTCGTACACATGTACTATTACAACTGGGGTTATTTAGGCAATCACTAGTCATCTCCTGAGGGCAGCCTACTTGTGCCACGTCGTCATTACAGATGACTTCGGCTTGTCGCGTCATCGTTAATGGTGGCTTCGGTTGGTCATTACCCGAAGCCCCCATTCTCATGTCTTCGGCTCTGGATAAATCCATGTGCTTACATTAACCCCTTGATTGTTTTGTCAAGACTTGCAGGCTTGGCAATCAGTCACAATAAGAGTGCATCCTTAGAATTATCAATCCAGTATGTCTTCTTGTCTTCTTGAAGCCCCTTCTTGGTCACGGCCAGTGCTGGATATTCATTGGCTGGATCTCCCCTTTTTCTCTTATTCCTTTCTTCCTTCTCGTTTCCCTCCGAGATGATCGACCAGGCCACTGAATTTGATCGGAACCGCTAACCATGATATTTTATCGGTTGGACTTCCTTTGATTGTTTTTACCTCGGACCTGATCTTCTGCGGAGCCTTGTTGGTTTGCCGAATGCTCGCTTGCGGTCTGTGTTCATTGGGTGCAATTCTCAAACCTTTTAGTACGCATTTTGTCTTCCTATTTCATGTTCCCATCGTACCTGATGATGGTATTGGGATACGGTCCCAATTTGTAAGTATCTATGGTGAGTCGCCTGCCTTCCACGTGTCTATTTCTTGTTATTGACTTGACCGCCCTTTTGCTTGCCTTATGTTCTCTTTCCGTAATAAATGCTTTCAGTATAAATTTTCTTCTAGTATTGATCTTTTGTATCCATTGTTGCCATCTCTCCTACCCTCCCTTTTATTACTCACTCTGATTTTATCATGACACGTTATCCGGAGGGGCATTCGGTATTTCTGGGAACATCACCAGGCTTGGTAATTAGAAATAGTTCTTCGAAGGAGATTCGTCGTTTGCAATTAGTCCGAGGGGAGGTGGAGTGTTTATTGGCCCATCGTCAGGCTTTGCGAACTCGGTTTTGCACCCAATGGGTGGACCAGTCGGAAACCTACGGAATGGTACTTCAGGCGAAGGTTTCTCTAGAGGTATTGGAGCGTACTCATCAGCTTTTCCTTGAGGTAGATGTCTAATGTGTGGCAGCACGTCGTTCTTTGGATGAGGCGGTGCTTTTCTGGAGGAGGTGTATCAGGCTATTGCCCGATGCCGTGATGCTTAATCCGGGGGCTTTGTCGGAATTGCCAACTTATTATTTTCTTCTTTTAGTTTCGTTAGCCATAATTAGACTCATTAATGACTGTAATTAATTTCCCTCAGATCTTTTCTTTCCTATAAAAAGGGGTTTGGTTTTCGTTTCTTTCATTAGCAATGCCTCGTACTCGCTTGATTCTGGAAATTGTTCGTCTTGACCAGCTTTCTCGGGTCCTTCCCACTGTATTCAACCATCTTCGGTCTTGTCATGATCATTGGGACGCTCTTGTGGTTAATTCTAAACGCTTGATGGATGAGGCTCGAGACGAGGGCCTCTTTTTGCCTCCTTTGTTTTTTGTTTATTACCGCTATTACAAAGCTCAGCGCTTGATGACATTCTTTCGGGTGCTTTCTGCACTCCGCGGGATGGATACAGCTAAGGTTGTGTTGAGCCGGGCACGGGAGGAGCTTCGTTTGTTACCTTAGTGTTCTGTCACCTTTTCGCATGACAAAGGTAGGTAGATTTTCAGTGCCCTTGTTTCGGATGTGTAACTGTGGTTAGCTTTATTTTGATGCTAGCATTTTGTTATTTCATAGTTTGTGGTTGGTATTTATTGTATGTGTGACGATTATTATAAATGAGATTTCCATACTTTATTTTGTCGGTTGCATTTTATATGTTCCGCCTATGTAGTTATCATGGGGTTGGTTGTTATCTGAATTTCTGAGGTAGGTGCTGTAAACACCTTATCGGGTTAGATTTTTACCCTTAATGGAATGAAGATCCCGAAGGTGTCTCATACCTTGGGATATGAATGTCAGACTTTGATTTTTCCGTGACCTTTTCTTTGCATATGATTGCTGGTCATTGTGTTGTCTTTGGCATTTTTCCTTTTACATAGTCCTCCCATCGGATATGATTGTGCACTTATCGTGGGGTTTGTATGGTATTTAATTTTATTGAGACGAATTATGTGTAAGTCGCGTCGATTAAGTTTTTATCCTTAATGGGATGAAAGAATTCCGAAGGTATCTCATACCTTGGTCTGGGGAGAAAAAAGAAAAAGGAGCGGGGGAGGCGTATTTGTTAAGTTCACGTGTCATCCCCATTGGGTATGGTACTTCACTTGTGTGAATGGATTGTGTGTTGTATTCCTCCCATCTGGTAGGTCCCTGCCTACCTTTTATGGGGTCATGTTCTTCTTAGAAAAAGATTCTCAGCCGGCGGTTTGGGGTTTTATCCCGATGCCTTTTGTGGAGAATTGGTTCTGAATACGTATTCATATTGAGTTATGCTTGTTTCGTAATTGACCGAGTCCGCGAATGACTTGTGTCATTGAAAGATTCATTGTTTTATTCAGAAAACAATATATGTTAAAGTAGAAGGTGTTGGGAAGTAACATCCTTATGTTGGACATTGCGTATATATGTTGTCTTTGGTGAATTTCACCTAAGCATGAAATTTTTTCAACCAGATTTCATTGATTTTAGGATTTCGCTTTCCTTTGATTTTGGAGCCGTTAGCATGCTCGAGTTTGTAGTATCTGGATCCCCCTACTTTACGGATTCGGAAAGGCCCTTCCCAGTTTGGAGCGAATTTGCCCGTACTGTCTTCTCTTTGGACAGGTGAAGCTATGCCGGGTACTAAGTCTCCCTTTTCAAAATGTCTTTCTTTAACGTGTTGATTGTAAGATCTTGCCAGTCGATCTCGATATTGTTGGGATCGTTTTGCAGTTGTGTCTCGGTGTTCATCTATCATGTCGAGTGATCGGATACGCTGACTATCCAAGTCGACCCAATTTGCTGATATTATCCTAGCCGAAGCCACAATCACTTATGCTGGTATGATAGCATCTTCTCCATACACTAGGATATATGGTGATGCTCCTGCCGAGGTTCTTTTAGCAATACGGTATGCCCATAGCGCCAGTGGGAGTTCTTCATTCCATAAGCGTTTGTTGTCGTAGAGACTCCTACTTAGAATTCTGAGTAGTGTTTTGTTTGAAGATTCATCATGACCATTTCCCTGTGGGTAGTGGAGTGTCGAAGTCTTGTGTTTGATTCGGAATGACTCTAGGAGATCCTTGACATGGTTGTACACGAAAGGTGTACCATTGTCGGAGATGATGTACATTGAAATCCCGAAGCGGCAGATGATATGTTCCTTAATGAACGCATAAATTATTTCGCCAGTTGTACTCTTTAGTGGTATAGCTTCTACCCATTTAGTGAAACACTCCGTTGCTGTAATGATGTATTCGTGTTGCTTTGACGACTTCGGGTTGATGGGTCTGATGATATCTAGTCCCCAACTATGAAAAGGCCATGGAGTGAAAATACTCTGAAGCATAGTGTGAGGCGCATGGATTAAGTTTCCATGAAGATGACATTGCTCGCACTTTTGTACGTATTTTGTGATGTCACTTTCCATTGTGGACCAATAATATCCTGCATCATGAATTTGAACGAAGAGTCTTTCCTTTCCTTGGTGTTCTCTGTCATGACTTACTTCCATTACACGAGTGGCATTTTCCTTATCGATGCATTTTAGAGATTTTTGGTTGAAACCTCTTCGGAAAAGTTGTCCATTGATGACGAAAAAACGTTTAGCCCTTCTCTCTAGCTTTTTTGCTAATTTCTTGTCGTCTGGAAATGTTCCCACTGTCAGGTAGTCGATGTAAGGGGTTCGCCAATCTTCTCCCACTGTCAGGTAGTCGATGCAAGCTTCCTCATATAACGGAGCTCCTTGACAAGTTATGAAATTGTCTTGTAATTTTTGAGCCTAGTGTATCATATCTGGCTAGTAAACCATGCTCGTTGAATTCGCCGCTGTAGAGGGATTTTGAGTCCAAGACCGCAGGTACGTTCGTGAATCTCATGTAATAGTTTTCGTGCTTCCTCGGTTCCAACACATTTGCATAAGATGCCTGCCTTAGTGATGAAGTACAGACTTCCATCGATAGTTTTGTATTTACCTAAAGTTTTCCATGGCAGTTGACGGTCTTTGGGTTGTTGCTTAAGGTCCTTTAGGATCGGGCGTCTCCAGTCGTTCTCATCCTCGAAGATGATGTCCTCAAACCATGTTGACGACATCGAGTTCTTTGTTACTGTACTGGTTTCTTCGGTTGAATGTAGCATTTGTAAACCAGAGTCCAAAGTAGCTAATGCGTCAGCGTGCCTGTTTGAGGTTCTGCCCATGTGGGCGAGTGATACCTTGTCGAAATCGTTTATTAATATTTAAGCTTTATCTTTATACGCGGCCAGAGCGGGTTCCTTGACGCTAATTCCCCCAGCATTTGTTGTATTAATAGACGTGAATCACCTTTGACTTCTAGGTTTGTGACGTTGAGGTCCTTGCCAATTTTGAGGCCGATGAGGAAACTCTCGTACTCTGCAGTGTTGTTTGTGCACGGAAAGTCAAGCTTGAATGCTTTAGATATCAGTTCATCAGTTGGGGTGACCAAGACTATTCCTGCACCACCATTAGACCCGTGTGAGGAGCCATCAAAATACAAGAGCCATGGTTTCGTTTCTTCTGCTGATGCTACTTCCCCTAGTATGTCCGTGTGAAGTGGAGACGCGTCACATCCTGGGAAAGCTACCAAAAGATCTGCAATAGCTTGCCCTCGGACCCCCCTGGTTTGGCAGGCTGAAGAGAAAACTCAAATAGTTGTATAGACCATTGAGCCATTCGGCCTGATGGGATGGTTGTTGTAGAGAAGTAGGCAATTGGGTTAGCTGAGGAGACCGCGTATGTCTGATGTGTGAGCATGTAATGTCTCAACTTTTGTGTTGCTAGTACCAGCAGGAGGCATGCTTTTTCTGCAAGGGAATATCGTAATTATGTGTCCCGAAGTGCTCTGCTAATGTAGTATATTGTAGATAGGTTGTCATTCCGCATGTCTTGCACTAGTGTTGCGCCTATTGCTTTGTCTGTGTTTGCCACATATAAGTACAAAGGTTCCCGTGGGACTGGCGGTCGCATCACATGTGGGTTGGTTAAGCATTCTTTAATTTTATCGAATGTTGTTTGTTGCTCCTCGCCCCATGCCCACCTAAAATCCTTTTTGAGTAGCGGAAGGAGGCTTGCCATGCTGGTGCCTAGTACAGGGATGAAGCGTCTTACGTATGATACTTTTCCTATTAATGCTTGAAACTCATCCTTGTTTCGTGGTGCTGCCATTGTTAGTATGGCATTTTCTTTATCTTCATCCAATTCTATTCCAGACTTGGTAACCTTGAAACCAAGGATTTTACCCGAAGTTACTCCGAAAGTGCATTTTGCCGGTGATACAGGTGTATCCGTACTCCTTTAGGGAACTTAGTTAACCTCAAGCTAAGTTGAGTGAAGAATCCTATTCTAGGTAGGAATCATTGTTTAGGCAGAATTCCTAGTTTGGGAAGGGTTTTGTTTTAGGCAATACTCTTAGTTTAGGAAATAGATTCCTAGTAGAAGTCCTTGGTCGGATGAGTACGATGAAGGCTATAAATAGAGGGCTTTGGCTTATATCTAAGGATAAATTCTAGACACAGAAAACCTTGAGAAAGATTGGAACAATACTTGTGCAAGCTTAGCAAACAGTTTAAGGTTAATCCACTGTTTAGAGAAGATTGTGAGCGTAACAAAGAGAGAATTGTAAATCATTTTCTTTTTCATAATCTAGAGAAGATATTTTCTTCAAATTACTACTTGTGTTCCGTTTTCTAAGTTTTTCGTCTATTATTATTTTGAATTCTGCCTTTATAGTAATAGTTACCAAGGTATAGAGATCAATACATACCAAGTTGGTATCAGAGCGAGGTTAGTTTTTAGGGTAAATCCCTGTGGTTTATGGTTTTCACTATATCTCTCTACATAAAGCTTGGTGAGGTACTCGAGAAGATAGAGGACGTTAAGAAAATAAGGGGATCACGAATGACGAACATAAGGAAGGCGAACCACAAACTATGGAAGAAAAGGTGGCTACGCTGAAAACAGACATGAAGTCAATTTAAGTTACCCTTAAGGAACTGAGTGAATCTATTCGTTCTCATACACCCAAGCCGAAGACGAAGAAAAATATTACACCTTCACCTGAAGCTTCGGAAAAAGATTCAGAAGAAGACGATTCGGAAGAAGAAGAAGAAGAAGAAGAAGAAGAAGAAGAAGAAGAAGAGGAAGAAGAGGAAGAAGATGAGGATGGAGAAAAGAAAAAAAAGTGAGTTTCTTAAAAGTCCTACGTCAACTAAACCTCATGGTAAGAATCGAAAATTGATTTTTATGTTGATATTCCGCTTTACGATGGGAGTGTCGACGTAGAAAAATTGGATGATTGGATTGAACGTCTAGAGACATATTTTTCTTTCTTTGAATATGGTTCAAAGGAAAAGATTGCTTTCGCGGCATTGAAGCTACAAAAGCATGCTCTAAACTGGTGGAAAGCTTATCAAAGACAAAACCTAGGTAAGGGAGTATTGTTGTGGAAAATATTCAAGGCAGTTGTAAGGAAACCGTTTTATACGGTTGGCTACCTTGAAGAAAGATGGTTCAAGTGATAAAATTTCAAGAAGACTTACAACCAAACCGTGCAAGAATATACTTCGGAATTTCAGAATCAAGCTATGATTTTGGATTTTGACTTGGGAGATTATGTTATCTATATGAAATATATTTCCGAGTTCCATGAGTATATACGGATGGACTTGAAGATGTTCTCGGTTGATACTATCTCCGAAGCAAGTATAAAAGCTAATGCCAATGAAGGCAGGCTTAAGAAATCTGATTCAAAGGGAAATACTAAGGTGAAATCTGGAGGTACCACTGTGAAAGGAGGTGAAAGGAGCAAAGAAGAAGGGAAGTCTAGTGACAAGGAAGGTTTGACTTGCACCCATTGCAAGCAAACAGGTCACGTTATCGACAAGTGTGGGGTTAAGAACCCTCATCTAAAGCCTAAAGGGTTGCATAGGAAAGATGCCAAGAAGGCGGTACTAGTCGCTCAAACTCCAATAGAAGCCCACGGACTAATGGAACCCAATTCAAAGCTCTCTTATGACAAAGGGGCAAAAGGGAAGACCTTCAAAAGATGGTCTTAGGGAGCGACTCTTCACAGTGTAGATGCAAGTCAAAACATCACAAGTTGATGTTGTTATTGACCCGGAAGTCGAGAAGAATTTACTTTCATATTTTTTTGGTGCGAAGTTAGGATTGAAGACTATGAAACATCTAAAACCATACCCTTTAGGATGGCTTCAAAAAGAAGGGGGCTTACAAGTTTCACAGCAGTGCTCGTTCAAATTTGCTCTATATGAGTCATATATTGACGAAGTTACATGCGACGTAGTTCCTTTGGATGTCTGCCAGGTAGTGCTAGGTAGTCTTTACCTATAGGATAGAGATGCAACTCTACACAGGAGGGAACAAAAGTAAACCTTTGCCAAAGATGGAGAAAGTTTTGTGATTAGGGCTATAGATTCTCCTCTTGAGGGAGCAAGCTTGATCTGACCACTCGGGATAAGCGGTTGGTGAATGCTAGCACAAAGTTCATTCTCCTTTTATCCTTTCTCTTGAGGAGAAGCCGAGTAGAGTTTGTTTGGCAGCCTTGATCGCACAACAAGAAGATGACCTAAAAAGGTTGAAGTTGAAGTACAAGGATTTATTTTTTGATGTCATGGGTTTACCACCAAAGAGGAGTGTGGAGCATGAAATTATGTTGACCGGAGAGAGTTCTCTTCCTAATGTAGGTCTTTATCGCATGACCGTAGAGAAATCTAATATGAGATCAAGAAACAAGTCCACGAACTTCTAGAATTAGGAATGACAGTGCCAAGTGCTTCACCTTGTGGATCAGCGGTGTTGTTGGTTCCAAAGAAAGATGGAAGCTGGCGCATGTGTATTGATTATATAGCATTGAACAAGATCACAATCAAGAATCGTTACCCTTTACCTAGGATAGACGACATGATGGATCAGTTGGAAAAAGCTTGAGTCTTTACAAAGTTAGATTTCAAATTTGGATATCACCAGATGAGAGTTCGAGAAGATGATATATGGAAAACTGTTTTTCAAGACCAAACAAGGCTTGTTCAAATGGTTGGTGATGCCTTTTGGTTTGTGTAATGATCCAGTGACGTTTATGCATTTGATGAATGATTTGTTACGACCTTTTATAGAAGATTTCGTGATTGTTTACTTGGATGATATCCTAATATACAGCAGAACTTGGGAAGAACATCTCGTTCACGTTGAGAAGGTGTTTAAAGTGTTACATGAATGCCAGCTGAAGTTGAACGTAAAGAAGTGTGAGTTTGGGAAGGGGGAGTTGATGTATCTCGGATTCATTATCGGTGGTGGACAACGGAAGATTGATCTAAGGAAGGTTGAAGTGATCACTAAGTGGGCTAGACCTAACATCAGAATCGAAATCGGGAGTTTCTTAGGGGCTTGCACCTACTTGCGTAAGTTTATCCGGCATTTTTCGAATATTGCAGGACCATTACATGGTTTGACGGGAGCTAAGGAAAAGTTTGAATGGCAGCAAACCCATGAAGACGCTTTTCGGCTACTAAAAAGGAATATTTAAGAAGCATTGGTGTTGGCATTTCCTAACTTACATCGTACTTTTGAAGTTGAGACCGACGCTTCTAAATATGCAATGAGAGGAGTGTTGTTACGGGATGGTAAATCGGTGGAGTACCATTAGAATTGTTCTCAGTGCTATCAAGAACTACGCACCTTATGACAAAATTTTTATGCTTTATATCAATGTATCAAGCATTGGCGAGTGTATCTCTTAGGTAAAGAAGTAGTGGTACATCCAGATCACAAACCATTGGAGTATATACATGCACAAACGAAACTACAACAAGCCCGACACATGAAGTGGATGTGTTACTTGATGAGTTTCAACATTCTCATTAAGTACAAGAAGGGAGTAACAAAAAAGTTGGCAGATATGTTGTCTCGTCCACCAGTCAGAAGCATTAATGGTGGCCATGAGAATTGATCGATTATTCCTCAAGAGTATGCGAGATTCATACGCATCTATCAAAGACTTCAAGAAGGTGCTACAAGGGATAAAGAGTGGTTTGAAGGGCGAGTTTGAACTCCGAGATGGATTGTTATACAAGGGTCAGTTACTTTGCATTCCATAAGATGGAGATTGTTTACAATAGCTGAGAGAGGCACACACATCCCGAGTTGCTGGACACTTTGGGATGAATAAAACAATTCTTAACCTTCGTCGTTATGTCTTTTGGCCAAAGATGCAAGATGATGTGGCTAAGTTAGTTAGAGGGTGTAAGTTGTGTAACACATCTAAACCTTCCAACATAAAACGTGGGTTATATCTACCATTACCAGTACCATCAAGGCCTTGGGAGAGTATTTCTATGGATTTTATTGGTGGATTACCGAAGACCAAGTCTGGTTATGATTACTTGCTCGTCGTGGTCGACCGTTTCAGCAAGATGATTGCATTAATTCCATGTAAAAAGACGGTAACGGGAGCCGCTGCAGCAAAGCTCTTCTTTAAGCATGTGTGGAAGCATTTTGGTTTAGCTACTTCGATTATTTATGATAGGGATAGTTGATTCCTTAGTCATTTTTGGGATTCTTTATGGAAGATGATGGACACTAGGTTGAAGAAGAGTACAACTTTTCATCCACAAACAAACGGACAAACAGATATGGTCAACAGGATTATGATTCACATGTTAAGGGGATATAATTCTAAGCATCCTAAAGCTTGGGATGAGAGTTTACCGGATCTACAGTTTGCTTTCAATAGAGCAGTTCACAGTTCTTCGGGAAAATCTCCTTTCGAGACGTGCTATGGCTACTTACCACCTTGATGCACGTCGTTTACATAACAAATTAATTTACTTCTTTCCACACTATTAACTGGTAATATAATGGCAAGGAGTTCGTTCCCACGAAGAGCAGGGAGTTTTATTTGTTATAAAGTAACCGAAAGGGGGGTTTTTAGATTTTAAATTAAAGTAATTGACAAAAGAAAATATAAAAGATTTATTGTAAATTATAAGGAGAAAGATGACTAGGGAATCCTTCGCCGTCCCTGAACTGAAACTTAATTGAATACAAGTTTATCTATTGTTGAATTTATATTGTTACCAACCGTAGAATAGCAATAAGCTCTGCTACCCCCGGATTCCTGTTGTCACTGGATACGGAAGCGCTCGACTACCAGTTTCTATCCAACTAACCCACCAAAAATAAGCTCTCAAGGTGTAGATTAGCGAATGATTTACACTCTGTGAATCAGGTTGATCCTAGCATCAGACGCATAGGCTCGGCCCGCTTACTAGTGTTATCTTTACACACATTTAATGTAATCCCTCTATCGGCTCTTGCGATTTACTACTTGTGTAAAGAATTGAGTGACAATTACACGTATCACCAACCCCAATACTAGTAGAAGAATTATCGATTGGTTAATTTAATTGATCACTTTAAATAACCCCTCAATATTCTTAAACATTAAAAATAATAAAGATAATCAACAATAAAATAAAACTTGAAATAAACTTGGTTTAAGAAATTAAAGATTCATTATTCGGGACTTTGAAATCATCCCTAATCAAAAAGAAGTTTAGCTACTCATAGCTAAAAAGAATTCTACAAATAAATAAGAGAGAAAGAATAAAATAGAATTAAAAATAAAAACTCACAAGAAAAGCCAGGGAGCAAAACTTTATTTCTCTCTCTGTTTTTGTCTCTAGCTACAAAAGGAATAATAAAAGAAGAAGGTATATTTTTTTCTTTGTTTTTGGTAGCTATTTATAGCCTTCACAAACCCTAACGGATCCACAATAGTCGTACTAGATAAAGATGCAAAGTCGGTGGAGGTTATCTCACTGATAATTGGGTGCAGCGCGGTACACTCTAGTGGCGTGCGTAAGGCTTCTGATCCGTTCGATCCTTTGATAACTCTTTGTATCCTAATCTGTACCGTCGATCTATCCAGCTTCGATGTTCCGAAATGTACCAGATCATCACCTTCCTCCAACACGCGTCAGAGCTCTGCAGAACGGTCCCATCACTCGTCTTTTGACACGTGCTCTGCCTCATTCCCTACCTGATTTGTACGACCAACACAGCAGAAGTGGTTCCATGTATGACGTCATCTAACAACATCTCTTCCTCATGCCATTGAACCCATCTCCGTCGATATCTTCACCACGGCCATCTCCAGTCGAGCATCAGCAGCTCCCAAACCCCTCATATCCATCTCCATGGTAGCACCTTCATTATCGATCATCACCACTACCTTCACTGGCAACATCTCGATCATCTTCATCATGACAGCAGGAGCAGTCACCATAACCTTCATTCCCTGTATTCATCATCCCACTCATTCACCGGTCCATCACCAGCATCAACGACCAACCATCGATCCCTGCCATTACAAACTTCATGTCTTCTCTCGAGCTCAACTGCCAGCATCGTTATCTGCCAGCAGATTCATCATCCAATCTCGATCACAACAAAATCATCATCCAAAGGCTAACATCGACAGCACCAACGTGATCATCACGAGCTTTACAGCTTCTTCTCGGGATAAACTCTGAATCAGAGCGTAACCCAAGTCTTCTATCTGCTTCAGTATCCCATTAAACTATTTGAATTCAAGAATCATTCCAAAATCGTCACATCTTGATCATCACGATCATCAGCATCATCATCTCCCTGAACCCGCTCGAGCCCTCTGATTTGAAGTCAGAGTCCTACCCAAGATTCATATCATTCTCCTGATCCCAATGATGTATTCAATTCGAATATACTGTTAATCAAATTCCATCATCATCGTGATTATCATGATCATCGAGTTCCGTCTGCCATTTCTTATTTTCCGTTTAAGAACAGTGAAGACGAAGTGCCCTTAGTAATAAGGCAGGTGCCTTTAGTAATGTTTGAATTCTGGCTTCCCCCTTTGTAAAAGACCAAACTTCCTTTAGCAGTTCCTTTGAACTTGATTGCCCCTTAACAGAATGACTACCCCTTAACGTACAGCGGGGGTGCCAATAGCACTTCTTTATGAAATGACCATTTAGCCCTTAGTCTTCCAAGTTCTTGTTTTGCTCATAACTTCTTCATACGAACTCAGAATGACTCCGTTCTTTCGCCATTGTCTTCATCTTCTCGTCCTCTAGAAATCTTGCATTTGAACGAGTTCCAATTGGTCTTTGGCCTTTCTCCACTTATAACTAACTTCTTTCCTTGCACAATCAAGTGCATTTTCACTTATTTTGGATGATTCATCTAATAAAACACAAATAAGAGAAAACAAGCTTAATATACAATAATTTGCAAGAAAACCAATAAATACTAGCATGGAATTGACACCAAATATATGTGAAATATGCACTTATCACACCTAGTCCTTTCGATCTAGTATTTTCTAGTGACACCTCAGGGGGGGGGGGAGGAAATGAACGACAAAAGGCACAGAAGTTCTTGGAGAAGATATCTCAGATTCACGCAACTGTTGAGGCACAATTAAAGAAGTCACAAGCCAAATACAAAGCAAAACATGACAAGCATCTTGTGCCTTGTAATTTCGGTGTTGGTGACTTGGTATGGTTAAAATTAGGTAAGGAACGACTTGAAGGGGAAGGTAAGAAGTTGAAACCATTGAGATATGGATCGTTTAGTATACTCGATCGGATTGGTGACAATGCCTTTCGTCTCTGGATCTACCACCTTATCTAGGAATGTACTCGGTTATAAATGCCGAGTACTTGAAGTTGTTTGAACCACCATTACTTGATGATGATGGCGATGACACTATGATCTTACCACAAGTAGAAGAATTATGGTTTTATAGAGAGGAACCACTCAAGAAAGACTTCATATTGGAGCGAAGAGTGACTAAAAACACGACAAGGAGAGAAAGAAGCTTTTCTAATTGGATGTAAAGGTCAAGTTCCTAGCAAGGCCAAGTGGTTTAACAAGGAAAAAAAGGATTCTCTAGTTCCCTAACCTTCATTTTTAACTCTCACAAGAGTTCAAGTTCTTAAAAGGGGGACCCATGATACAGATGTATCCGTACTCCTTTAGGGAACTTAGTTAACCTCAAGTTAAGTTGAGGGAAGAATCCTATTCTAGGTAGGAATCCTTGTTTAGGCGAGAATTCCTAGTTTGGGAAGAGTTTTATTATAGCTAAGGACAGATTCTAGACACACAAAACCTGGAGAAAGCTTGGAACAATACTTGTGCAAGCTTAGCAAACAGTTTAAGGTTAATCCACTGTTTAGAGAAGATTGTGAGCGTAACAAAGAGAGAATTGTAAGTCGCTTTCTTGCTCATAATCTAGAGAAGATATTTTCTTCGAATTACTACTTGTCTTCCATTTTCTAAGTTTCTCGTCTATTATTATTCTAGATTCCGCCTTTATAGTAACAGTTACCAAGGTATAGAGATCAATACGTATCAGCCGGGTTCATCTTGAGGCCGTAACTTCGGCATCGTGAAAGTACACGTCTGAGATTTGGCACATGATCGGCTCTTTTCTTGGCTTTGACAACTATATCGTCTACATACACCTTTATTTCTCTGTGATTTAGATCGTGAAAGATAAGATTCATGGCTCGTTGGTACGTGGCGCCAGGGTTCTTCAAACCGAAAGGCATGACGACATAGTAAAATTTCCAAACAAAGGTAGCGAATCTTCGTTTTGGGAGCATCGGATTCTTTCACCGGATATGGTTGTAGCCACTGTATCCGTCCATCAAGGATAACATTTCGTGATCATCAGTTGAATCGAATAGAAGATCAATAAGAGGGAGGGGGAAATCATCTTTAGGGCATGCTCGATTGAGGTCTCGGAAATCCACACAACATCGGATTTTGCCGTTCTTCATTTCTGCTGGCACGATGTTGTCTAGCCATGTCGAGTGATGTATGGGTTTGATATACCCAGCTTCTAGTAATTTGGAGATCTCCTCTTTAATTTGCGCTTCGATCTTGTGAGAGAATTTTCTACGAGGCTGTTTTACTAGTTTGTATGATGGTGAAACTTTGAGTTCATGCAAGACGAGAGTTGGATTCAATCCAGGCATGTCTTCGTATGTCCAAGCGAACACGTCCTGAAATTCCACGAGTAGATTTTCCAATTCTTCTCGCTCTTCTTTCATTAGATTGTTTCCTATTTGGAGTATTTTTGGATTGTCCGAGGTTCCTACATTTAGGGGGATCGTTGGCTCTGGGATTTGGTTGGAAACAGTAGATGGACATTCCCAAGCATGTTCAGGCTCAGCAATAGTTAAATCATCCATCGCATGCATTATTTTTTCTTCCTCAGTTGATGTGTGTTCTTTGGTGACATAGTGATAAGTGCATATTTCACATATATTTAATGTCAATTCCATGCTAGTATTTGTTGGTTTTCTTGCAAATTATTGTATATTACGCTTGTTTTCTCTTATTTGTGTTTTATTAGATGAATCATCCAAAAGAAGTGAATATGCACTTAATTGTGCAAGGAAAGAAGCTAGCTACGAGTGAATCATCCAAAAGAAGTGAATATGCGTCGGCTTAACCCCCCCACTGATGGAGGTCGTAAAGAAAGAGATCCTCAAATTGCTAAGTGTGGGGGTGATTTACCCAATTTCTGACAGCAAATGGGTTAGTCCGGTACAAGTGGTTCCTAAGAAATCAGGTGTCACTGTTGTCAGAAATCAAGATGATGAACTTGTTCCTACAAGAGTTCAAACAGGATAACGAGTGTGCATAGACTATAGAAAGCTCAATTCGGCTACCCGCAAGGATCACTTTCCTCTGCCTTTCATTGATCAGATGTTAGAGAGGCTGGCGGGAATTCACATTATTGCTTTTTGGACGGTTATTCGGGTTACAATCAAATAGTTATTGCACCGGAGGATCAAGAGAAGACTACATTTACTTATCCTTTCGGTACATTTGCATATAGAAGAATGCAGTTTGGTCTTTGCAATGTGCCTGCCACTTTTCAGAGATGTATGGTCAGTATATTTTGTGACTACGTGGAAAACATCATTGAGGTATCTATGGATGATTTCAGTGTTTATGGTGATTCATTTGATATTTGTTTAAATAATCTTGAACTTGTTCTTAAAAGATGCATAAACACTAATCTTGTTTTAAACTGGGGGAAATGCCACTTTATGGTAAACCATGGTATAGTGCTCGGTCACATCGTGTCCTCTCAAGGGCTCGAGGTGGACAAAGCAAAGATAGACCTGATTCAAAACTTACAATGCCCCACTTCGGTGAGGGAAATTCGCTCGTTTCTTGGTCATGCAGGTTTTTACAGGCGGTTTATCCAAGATTTCTCCAAAATCTCAATGCCAATGTGCAAATTGTTGCAAAAGGAGGTTGCCTTTAACTTCGATCAGGAGTGCAAGGATGCCTTTGACAAATTGAAGGAGATGTTGACTATCTTGCGCCAATTATTAAGTCACCTGACTGGAGTTTGTCGTTCGAGTTAATGTGTGATACAAGTGATTATGCAGTTGGAGCTGTTCTGGGTCAGAAAGTGGACAAGAGGTCACATGTGATTTATTATGCATCAAGGACCCTTAATGAAGCTCAAATCAACTACTCAACCACTGCAAAAGAGTTCTTTGGCTATAGTATTTGCACTAGAAAAATTTAGATCATATTTAGTGGGTACAAAAGTGATTGTATATTCCGATCATGCAAAGACTTCTAAGACCTATTGAAAAAGAAGGAGGCCAAGCCAAGACTCATAAGATGGATTCTTTTGTTTGTAAGAATTCAATATAGAAATCGAGATAAGAAAGGTATCGAGAATCTGTTGCGGATCATCTTAGTAGACTTGTTGTATCCGAAGAAGAACTTCCCCTACAAGATGGTTTTCTGACGAACAACTCTTCTTGATTGAAGAATCAACACCTTGGTATCTTCGATATAGTGAACTATTTGGTTACAAGGCAAGTACCTAGTACGATGTCTAATTTTCAAAAGTTAAAGCTTAAGAAACTAGCCAAACAGTATGTATGGGATGAGCCTTACTTGTGGAAATACGGTGCTGATCAGATTATCCGCAGGTGCGTACCTAAATCTGAATTTCAATCAATTCCGTCTTTTTGTCATTCTTATGCTTGTGGTGGTCACTTTGGTTCTAAACGTACCGCTCTCAAAGTTCTTGAGAGTGGCTTTTATTGGCCTACCCTATTTGAGGATGCATATGCTTTTTGCAAATCTTGTGATAGATGTCAACGAACGGGAAATCTAGGTGCTCGAAATCAAATGCCACTCACACCGATTCTTCATGTAGAGATTTTCGATGTGTGGGGTACTGATTTTATGGGCCCTTTATTAATTCGAATGGAAAATATTATATACTTCTTTCTGTGGATTATGTTTCGAAATGGGTGAAAGCTAAAGCTACCCCTACTAATGATTCTCAAGTTGTTTGTGAGTTTGTGAAGGAATATATTTTATCTAGACATGGTACACCAAGAGTGGTTATCAGTGATGGAGGCTCGCACTTCAAGAAATCCTTTCATGCTCTCCTCAAGAAGTACAACATTACTCACAAGGTTGGTACGCCGTATCACCCACAAACTAGTGGGCAAGCTGAAATTTCAAATCGTGAAATTAAGTCCATTCTGGAGAAAATTGTCAATACTACGAGAAAAGATTGGAGCTTCAGGATTAATGATGCACTTTGGGCGGATAGAACGGGCGTATAAGACACCAATTGCTATGTCTCCATATCGATTGGTTTATGGAAAAGCTTGTCATCTCCCAGTTGAACTTGAGCATAAGGCTTTTGGGCGGTAAAGATGTACAACATGGAGTATGATGAAGGTAGGGAAACAAAGGAAGCTACAAATAAATGAGCTAGAGGAAATACGTAATGATGCTTATGAGAGCTCTCGTATATACAAGGAAAAGACGAAGTTATTTCATGACAAAATGATTGCTCGAAAAAGTTTTGTTGTGGGGCAGAAAGTTCTTTTATATAATTCTCATCTTAAGTTATTTCCTGTCAAGCTTAGGTCTCGATAGGTGGGACCATTTGTTGTTACTAATGTTTTTCCTCATGGTGCAGTTGAAATAACTAGTCCTAATACTGGGAAAGTTTTCAAGATCAACGGCCATAGATCAAGCCATACTACGAGAACTTCACTAGGTGGATGTTGATGAGATTGAGCTTCGTGATTTACTTCCTCCCGGAGGAGTAATTTGGAGAATGCCAAGTCGGGCCGAGGACGTAAAACTAAGCGCTAAATGGTAGGCAACCCATCGGTTTTGTATCTCTATCTTTTGTATTTTATTTTTCTTAGCTTTTCATATCATTTTTGATTTCCCACCTTGACTTTACTTAGAAGAGTCAATTACATTGAGGACAATGTAAAGTTTAAGTGTGGGGGAGTGTTTGGATATTTTGCATATAGAGTTTTTAGCCTTTTTGAGTCAAAATTTTTGTATATATTTGAATAAAAACTCCAACTTGTAGAGATTTTAGAGTCACTAGCATACTTCTAGGTATGTTTACATAGAGAGTTCCGAGAAATAATCGAACTTGAAGTCTTAGGGAACTACGTTCGGATTTCTCGCTTGTGAGAGTGTTAAATAATGGATTTAATCATGCCGGTGATGCAAATTAGGAGCAGGGAGAAATGCATTATTAGAGTTGCTGATCAATCATTAGTGGAGACTACTTATTTTCAAATAAACAGAGGCACAAGACCAAATTTTCTTTGTAGTCGACTAAAGAGCTTTCTTTTGAGTGTGTGTGTCACCGTACGTTAATTCGGGTAGAATGGTGAGCTACCCAACCTCCCACCAATAGAAGCACTATTTTTGATCTCTTGAGTGCTAATTTTGTCAATCATGAGGGTGACGTCTATAGATGAAAACCACCTTCTTGTAGTTTGATTTGCAGTTAGCATCATTCTCTCTCTCGCCAACAACATATGCATAGAAACACCATCATCATCAACAAGGGAGCGACATCAAAATCTGCAAGGAAAGTTGAAGACGTTTAAGGTTTACAAGCAACAATATATAAAGAAGAGAAAATTTTATATCCAAGTAAAGCAACATACAATGAGCAGATTTGTATATATATATGTTGAAGACTTACACATAAGGAGCGTAAATTAGTATGAAGACTTAATTGCAAGAGCGAAGAAAATCAAAAGATGAGAGTTATTGAAGTTTATGATACAAAGACAATACAAGTTGTGAAGATCAAAGTGGTAAAGTACTTCTTTCATGGCCATGTTAATTTTAATTCCATTATTATTTTTGTAGTTGCAATCTTTTTATGTGAAAAAAAAATGTAGAAAAAGAAAAAAAAAATGAAAAGAAAAGAAAAATACAAAAAGATTTGCATTTAGGTTGTTATTTGTTCCATAAGGCCATGGGGAAGAAAAATCTATAAGGAAGTTTCAAGCAACAAGGAATAGAGGAAAAATATTACAAATTGTCAAAGTTTTATGAAGTTCAAGAGTTTATCATCACGGATTGAAGACCGAAGACGAAGACCAAGAAGATGAAGAAGACGAGCGAGAAGGAAGGCGTTTATTGATCTTTGGAGAGTGGTGCTTTCAACATTGCAATCAAATGTGAAGGTGGTAAGTACTCTCATCCTCGCAATAATGGTTGATTTCCTTTCTTAGAGATCATCGAGGAAAAATATCTTTATTTTCCACGATTTTGTGGAGTCTCCAAATTATTCGAAGGTTTCCTTCCCACCATTCAACGTGTGTAGGAATTCTCTCTTCATTCCTACCTGCACACATGTGAGACCCATAAAAAGTTGTCTTATTGAGTGCAATTATCATAAAATCCTTTTAAGTGAGGCAGAAGTCGAGGCGAAATGCTTATTGATCGCTCTCAAACACGCGTTCTCTCATTATGGTGTGGTTATTTCTCACTCAACATTTAAGAATGAGAATATGTTCTTTGGTATTTCTAACTTCTTATTACTAGCATGCAGAAACTCAATGTCCTCATAGCTCTTTGGATGCTTGGGAAGCTGGAACGCTTTGAAGTTGGAGTAGGTTTTGTGGGTATACCTCTCGTAAACCCTCACGAGAAAATAACTCATCCACTAGGGACACCTAGGGGTTTAAAGGCCTGTTGCACATGATAAGTGCAACCGTATCCTCGGCGAAATGGAGTTGTTGTAGTTTAGTTTAGTTTGCTCGAGGACTAACAAAAGGCAAGTGTGGGGGAATTTGATAAGTGCATATTTCACATATATTTAATGTCAATTCCATGCTAGTATTTGTTTATTTTCTTGCAAATTATTGTATATTACGCTTGTTTTCTCTTATTTGTGTTTTATTAGATGAATCATCCAAAAGAAGTGAATATGCACTTAATTGTGCAAGGAAAGAAGCTAGCTACGAGTGGAGAAGCTAGCTACGAGTTCAAATTCAAAAGAATTTATGAGCAAAACAAGAATTTAGAAGACTAAAAGGGTAAAAGGGTAAAATGGTCATTTTCTATGGGAGGTGGTATTGGCATGCCAACCGAATGATAAGGGACACTTTCCTGTTAAGGCGCGGTCAAGTTCAGAGCAAGTGCTAGAGGTAGTCAGGTCTTTTACAATAGGGGGCTGCCAAAGTTCAAATAATACTAAAGACACCCGACTTATTACTCAGGGCACTTCTTCTTCTTTATTCCTAAACATCACACATGTAATGGAAGTCGGAGCTTGATGATCATGATGATCATGACGGTGATGAATTTTGGAAGAAGTGATATTCGAATTTGAATACATCTCTGGGTTCCTAGAGATGATGGAAAGCTTGGGTAGGAGCCTGATTTCAATTCAATGGGCTCGAGCTGGTTAGGGAGATGATGATGCTGATTTTCGTGATGACTTCGATGTTGTTGGAGCCGTGAAGAGCTCGAGATGAACAGATAGGGTAGATAATATGGCAGTAATAAAGACAATGGCTTGCTGCTGTTGATAAAGGAAGTGAAGATAAAAAGAAGCTCGAGCAGGTTAGGGGGACTGATGATGGCGATGGCAGATAATGGAGTTTGGTCTTACTGCCATTAATGGCCGCGCTGAAGAGCTCGTGATGCTGGGATTTACGGTGAAGATGGAAAGTCCTAGGTCGAGTTAATCAGAGAGAAGTGAAATGAGTTGGTGTTGCCAGTGATGGTCGGCAGGGAGATGATATTCGAGCTGTGGTTTATCTCGGAAACTAAAAAGACCGAGGAGGAAGCTTATAATCGATCGGTTGTCGAAGGAGGAACTCGAGTTGGAGAGAACAACGATTGATGGGTGTTGGATACTCGAAGAATAGAGAAGAAGAATAATGGCCGATTTGGCAGGGATGAGTGAAAGATGGACGTTGTGATGATTTGGATATGGCTGGAAGTAGAGAAACAGAGACATGATTGGTTGAGGTCGATGAATCTTGCCATTTGCCGATGAAGATTGATGACATCATCGGGGGGGGACCCACCTAGCGCATGCAACCAAAGAGAAGAGGAATTGGGCGAGCACGTGGTAGTCGTGTGTTTGCGTGATTCTCGCCAAGGTCTGACACGTAGAGAGGAAGGTGATGATTGCGTGTACTACGGATCATTGGGGCTGGATAGATCGACGGTACAGATAAAGATGCAAAGGGTTCTCAGAGGATCGAAGGGAACAGAAGCCATACTTACGTTATTAAAATACACCGCGCTGCACCCAATTTTCAGCACATATATTGAGATAAACTGCACCGACTTTTGTTGTCTATCTTGTACGGGTATTATGGATCGACTAGGGTTATTTGAAGGCTATAAATAGCTACCTAAACCCAAAATAAAACAACTTCTTCTTTTATTATTCCTTTTGTAGCTAGAGACAAAAACAGAGAGAGAAATAAAGTTTTGCTCCCTGGCTTTTCTTGTGAGTTTTTATATTTTGTTTCAATTTTTTTCTTTCTTATTTATTTAATTATTAGTATTACTTTTTAGCTATGAGTAGCTAAACTTCTTTTTGATTAGGGATGATTTCGAAGTCCTGAACAATGAAGTTTTAATTTCTTAAACCAAGTTTATTTCAAGTTTTATTTTATTGTTGATTATCTTTATTATTTTTAATGTTTAAGAATATTGAGGGGTTATTTAAAGTGATCAATTAAATTAACCAATCGATAATTCTTCTACTAGTATTGGGGTTGGTGATAAGTGTAATTGTCACTCAATTATTTACACAAGTAGTAAATCGCAAGAGCTGACAGAGGGATTCTCATAAGCAATTGTGTGTAAAGATAACACTAGTAAGCGGGCGAGCCTATGCGTCCGATGCTAGGATCAAC
Organism: Papaver armeniacum; assembly: GCA_023531295.1. Classification (NCBI taxonomy): domain Eukaryota; kingdom Viridiplantae; phylum Streptophyta; class Magnoliopsida; order Ranunculales; family Papaveraceae; genus Papaver; species Papaver armeniacum. Next base: position 87,804 of record JAJJWW010002964.1, read on the forward strand.
CCGATTCACGAGTGTAAAGCATTCGTTAATTTACACCTCGAGAGCTAATTCTTGGTGGGTTAGTTGGATAGAAACGGTAGTCGAGCGCTTCCGTATCCAAAGTGACAACAGAACCGGGGATAGCAGAGCTTATTGCTATTCTACTACTGGTAACAATATAAATTCAACAATAGATAAACTTGTATTCAATTAAGTTTCAGTTCAGTGACGGCGAAGGATTCCCTAGTCATCTTTCTCCTTATAATTTACAACAAATATTTTATATTTTATTTTGTCAATTACTTTGATTTAAAATCTAAAAAACCCCTTTTGGTTACTTTATAACAACTAAAACTCCCTGCTCTTCGTGGGAACGAACTCCTTGCCATTATATTACCAGTTAATAGTGTGGAAAGAAGTAAATTAATTTGTCGTGTAAATGACGCGCATCACATAGCGGCAGATCTTCCTTCCATGCAACTCGAAAATGTCCTTTACATATACTCGTCTCGCCCCTAGTCTGCTTACCATTTCCGTGGTTGTCTTCGAAAACCATTGTGTTTTCTTGTTCATAAAAGGATGCTTTGGGAAAAAGGTTTTTTTCCGCTCTCGTAAACGGATTCTTTGTGGCTGCAACGCACCACTCTTTCCTTCATGTAGAAATTTAATGCATTGGTGATCTGTGGATGATACTATTCCGTATTTTCGTAACCATGATTGCCCCAAAATTATGTGACAGGTTAGGTCTGCCTCAGTGACATAAAAGAGTTTGATCGCTTTGATGGGTCCAGTGGTGATTTTTTGATGCATTGTTCCAACTGTTTTGCCTCTCACCGCTAAAATCATGTACTTTTCTAGCGAAGCGTCTGATTGCTATCGGAGGTATGCGCAATTGACGAATGGTATTCTGAGAAATTAAGTTCAAAGAAGCTCCGGTATCCACAAAGGCTCTATTTAGGGTATTTTCTCCTACCGCCACTGTAATATAAAAAGGACGTAAGTGCCCGATTTCAACCATTTGATCTTCTTCCGAAAAGGTGATTTTCTTTGGAAAGTGCTTCGTGATATACTTGTGTGGGTCTTCCCCGGAAAAGGTATTTAACATATGCATGCAACTGCAAGCCATCTCCTGTTGATACTTGGTGAATTGGATTTCCTGAAAGAACTTGGAAAATTTTTTTTTTTCATATTCTTCACGCATGACTCTCTATCCTCCGTGATCTCCTTCTTCAACTTGAATGGGGATACTACTTCGGGTTCTTCTTCAGTACACATAGGGTCTAATTCCTGCCCGTTTCGTTGGCATTCTAATGAAGCTACCTGACTCGATTTGGTGATTAGGTGGTCGATTAGCAAATGCGTTTTGGTTTCGGACACACGATTGCGTGATGTACCCGAATTCATGATTCTGGATTTGTGTAGTGGTATTGAGGATTAGTCCCCAGTGAAGTCGCCAAATGTAAACATCCTTAAATTATCATAAGGTTATGAGGAGACTAATCCTAATACACAGTACAATTCTATGAAAAGCTATGTCTCTCTCTGGAGGATTGCTCTCCTTTTATAGGCAAAGCCTGATATGAAGGTATCTTACACGTGTACCCTAATACCTTTTCTGGTAAGTCTTCTGTTATTAGTCGTACATGTCTACTATTACAGCTGGGGTTATTTAGGCAATCACTAGTCATCTCCTGAGGGCAGCCTACTTGTGCCACGTCGTCATTACAGATGACTTCGGCTTGTCGCGACATCGTCAATGGTGGCTTCGGTTGGTCATTACCCAAAGCCCTCATTCTCATGTCTTCGGCTCTGGCTAAATCCATGTGCTTACAAGATGATTAGCCATTTTATCAAGCGCCAAGGTGTTTCCACTCTTATTTAGCAACATGGCCTTCAATTTGTGAAAGTGTATTAAAACTAAACCAACTAAAAAATATTAACCCCCGGAAATGGAACCGTAAAAGCTTTATCATTACGTTAGACCTTAATTAATGTTAGTCAAATATATATAGATAATTATAATTAATATGTTGGACCTAAATTAAGGTAAGTCAAATATTTATTGATAACTAATTAGATTTGGATAGATTTAGGGAAGGGAAATTTTGGTGAACAAAATCAAAACGTTAATTAGATAAAAACGGTAAGGAAAAGAGGGACAAGTGTCGAATTTCTATTCGTCCCCAATGCCCCTATCGATATTTGCCGCCATCAAAAAATTTACTCAGAAAGAATTGTTAATCCGTAAGTTTCCTTGTTTACAAGTCCATGAAATGTTCAACTACGTGATTTGTCAATTGTGGCGTTATGGCAATTGTAGTATAAAATTAGAAATAACAGTTGTTGTTGAGGCGTGTTTGATTTCTAACTATGGCTCGAGAAGTCGAAGTGAATTCGATTGGACTTGTTGTAGTAGGGTGTTGTTTGCAGGGTATGTGTCGATATTAGCCTGAAAATAATACATGAACAACACTTTATCTGCATTTCGATTATTTGTTTGATCAGTAGATGTGAAGCATGAGTCAAGATTAAGTTAAAAATTCAGTCAAATGTAAAAAGTATAATAACGTGAGACCCAAATTTTTTATGGCTTCTAGTTTACTATACTTGGGGATATCATATGGTATTCAGTAACCAAATTGGGTTCCTAGCCTTCGAGTAATTGTGAATTGCACTTTTTTTCTTTTTAGAGAGGAAAAGGGCAAACTTGAATTTAGAAATAACAATCATCGAAACTATGAATGCTGAGAGGACAGAAAAGAAAAATAAAAACTAGTTGTGTCCAATAACAGCTTCCAATTACAAATTAAGGTATCCAGAGACAATAAGCTTAGACTCGGATACCCCGAAAAGCTTAAAATGAATAGACCAATCAAACATTGTATGTCTAACCGAGACAATAAGTTGGGCAATGCTTCTTTTTCTTGTTATTGTATAACATAACATGCAATTTCGCTCCCTCCAAAACGTCCACCAGATTGCAAAAGGCGAAATTCCAAATTTTCATCACCAATTGCACTTGTATGTTAGAAATTGATTATGCTGTTAATAACACGTTTATTTGACTGTGTTGGAAATCATATTTTAGAATTGTTAACAAAGAAGTTCAAACTTTCAACTATGTTCATACAATTCATACAAGATGTCAAGATTTAGTTTTACAATTTAAGTGTTTCATTAAACTGAAGTGCTTTGGAATTATTTCCATCCTGTCTAATACTATCTCCGTTTCAAAATAATAGGTAGGTTTGTATGTAAAGTTGCACACAAACCTGCCTATTATTTTGAAACGAGGAGATTGTTGTGACCAAAGACCAGCATATGCATAGAAACAAGCCATTCGATGGGCTTCAAACCAATTACCAGGCTGGAAGACATACAAGCAAGGTTTTTAGATTTGAACGTCCTGATACCTACTATGTTACACAACCAAGAACAGTTTACCTTTTCTTTTTCACGTTTACAAACATGAATTGCAACTAAATCCGGGAATGAAAATTATCGGTAGCCGGCTTTTAGGACTATCTGAACTAGTAGACTTGGCAGATTCCAAAAGTTTTCCTGTCACACCGATTCCGACCATGCCCACCAAAGTGCCAATGTTAGAAATTCCCATACCAATTCTTGCATATCGGGGAGCCACATCCATGTGGTCAACTGCGCAAGTCCTCTCTGCCTTGAGCCAACAAACCAAGTACTACCGAGTAACAAAATACGGCATCATCAGATGTTCTAGAACCTTGGGAGAGCCATCAATGCAAGGGAGGCTACAAAAGAGAGAAAAAAACCACAGTATTCAAGACGTGCCGGGCCTTGGTCACTGACATGATCCTTGCTGATCACTAATCATGTGGTCTGAAAATATGAATATGTTGAGCAGTTGAGTACGCATGAAGCATCTTAGAATAGACAATGCTGTGTAGGCATAGCTTGACGCCTAGTTCAAAATAGGTCGGCAGCCGGTTCAGCGTACACAAGGCATTATTTCCTTTTCCTAGTCCTGATAAAACTTTAGGAATTATCGAAGCCTATATATAGCCAGTTCAGGCCTGGTTCTGCTATTGCTTTTCAAACAAGTTATTCTGCTGCGTAAGACCCTAAAATTTTTTAGCAATCAAATCAAAACTCATCCCTCTCGCTCGAAATTTCACTTTTCGAAAGAATGCAAGCACCAGTCGCACCAAAACCTAGACTGGATTTTCTCAGTTCAAAGCCACCGCCTAATTATGTTGCAGGTTTAGGTCGTGGTGCTACTGGGTTTACAACTAGGTCTGATATTGGTACAGCAGCTAGAATCGCACCAGTTCTTCCAGGCGGTGTTGGTCGGGGAAGAGGGAAAGGTAGGGAAGATGAAGGAGGAGCAGAATATGATGAAGCTGATGACGAAAAGGGTTATGATGAGAATCAAGCATTCGATGAGTTTGAAGGTAATGATCTTGGATTGCTTGGTACGTCGGCTGAGGATGACGATGATATAGAAGCGGATAGGGTATGGAAAGCTATTGATGAGAGAATGGAATCAAGAAAGAAAGATAAGAAAGAAGCTAAATTGAAACAAGAAATTAAGGAATTTAATGCTTCCAATCTTAAGATTACGGAACAATTCTCTGATTTGAAGAGGAAATTGGAGACGGTTTCGGCTGAAGAATGGGATAACATACCAGAGGCTGGAGAATTCACGAAGAGGATTAAGACAAGGAGGTTTGAGTCTTTTGTACCTGTTCCTGATACATTGTTGGAGAGAGCTATACAGGAGCAAAAACGTGTTACTGCTTTGGATCCCAAAAGTAGGGCAGCTGGTGGGACGGAGACTCCGTGGGCGGGAACGGAGTTAAACGCCGAAGGTAGATTTACTGTTTTGTCATTGAAATTAGATAGATTGTCTGATTCTGTGTCTGGGATTGATCCAAAGGGTTATTTAACTGACTTACAGAGCATGAAAATTACAAGTGATGCTGAGATTTCTGATATAAAGAAGGCTAGGTTGTTGCTTAAATCTGTTATACAGACGAATCCGAAACATCCACCGGGGTGGATTGCTGCGGCTAGGCTCGAAGAAGTTGCAGGGAAAGTACAAGATGCTAGGAAATTGATAAGGAAAGGTTGCGAAGAGTGTCCTAAGAGTGAAGATGTTTGGTCGGAAGCGTGTAGGCTCTCGAGTCCAGATGAAGCTAAAGGTGTAGTTGCTAGGGGTGTTAAGATGATTCCGAATTCTGTAAAGTTGTGGATGCTAGCTGCAAAACTAGAGCAAAATGTTGAAAATAAATGTAAGGTGTTCAGGAAAGGACTAGAACATATCCCAAATTCTGTCAGGCTTTGGAAAGCAATGGTGGAATTTTCTGATGAAGAAGATGCAAGGCTATTGCTTCAGAGAGCTGTCGAATGTTGCCCATGGCATATTGAATTTTGGATTGCTCTTGCGAGGTTGGAGACATATGATAATGCAAAGAAAGTTTTGAACAAAGCAAGGGAGAAACTGTCCAAGGAACCGGCTATTTGGATTACTGCTGCGAAACTTGAAGAAGCAAATGGGAATAATGGAATGGTTGGGAAGGTCATCGAGAGAGGGGAATTCGTTCTTTACAGAAAGAGGGATTGGATATTGATAGAGATGTTTGGATGAAGGAAGCTGAGGCGGCCGAACGAGCAGGGTCTGTTCTTACTTGCCAAGCTATTATTCGGAACACTATTGGGGTTGGGGTGGAAGAAGAAGACAGGAAAAGGACTTGGGTTGCTGATGCAGAGGAATGCAAAAAGAGATGTTCAATTGAAACTGCTAGAGCCATATATGCTCACGCGCTTACAGTGTTTCTAACTAAGAAGAGTATTTGGCTTAAGGCAGCTCAGCTAGAGAAGAGCCATGGAACTAGGGAATCACTAGATTCTATACTACGTAAAGCTGTAACCTACAGGCCTCAAGTTGAGGTTTTATGGCTGATGGGTGCCAAAGAAAAGTGGCTTGCTGGAGAGGTTCCTGCTGCTAGAGCAATCCTTCAAGAGGCTTATGCTGCCATACCCAACTCTGAGGATATTTGGCTTGCTGCGGTCAAGTTAGAATTTGAGAATCAAGAACCAGAAAGAGCAAGACTGCTTCTTGCTAAAGCAAGAGAAAGAGGGGGTACAGAGAGAGTTTGGATGAAATCAGCCATTGTTGAGAGAGAATTGGGGAACTCTTCCGAGGAGAGAAAATTACTTGAGGAAGGCCTAAAATTGTTCCCATCATTTTTCAAACTGTGGTTGATGCTGGGACAGTTAAACGACAGGGTTGGTCACTTGGAACAAGCTAAAGAGACTTACGAAACTGGAGTTAAACATTGCCCTAGCTGCATTCCTCTTTGGCTTTCACTTGCTAGTTTGGAGGAGAAGATGAACGGACTGAGCAAAGGTCGAGCTGTTCTCACAATGGGCAGGAAGAGAAATCCAAGAAACCCTGAACTTTGGCTTGCTGCTGTTAGAGCTGAATCACGAAATGGCAACAAGAAGGAATCTGAGATTCTAATAGCCAAGGCATTGCAGGAGTGCCCAGAAAGTGGGATACTGTGGGCAACATCAATTGAGATGGTCAGCGTCCCCAACGAAAAACTAAAAGTGCAGATGCTCTCAAACGATGCAATAATGATCCCCATGTCATTGCAGTGGTGGCGAAAATGTTTTGGCATGACAGGAAGTTGGATAAAGCTAGAAGCTGGATGAACAGAGCAGTGAATCTTGCCCCAGGTACTGGTGACTTCTGGGCTATGTATTACAAGTTTGAACTCCAGCATGGAACTGACGAGACCCAGAGGGATGTCTTGAAAAGATGTGTAGCTGCAGAGCCAAAGCATGGTGAGAGATGGCAGGAAATATCTAAAGCTGTAGAAAATTCCCACCTGCCTGTAGAAGCCATTTTAAAGAAAGCAGTCGCTGTTCTGGGAAAAGATGAGAATGCTGCACACAGTGGCAAAAACTAGAGTTCCTTGTAAGTTCGTATACTTTTAAAGCTTACTATATATGCTTCATTAAATTCAGAAGAAAGATATTCTATACTTCTGCTACTATTTCGCTTCTCACAAATTTTGTTGATTGTCAAACTGGTCTGCTTGCATTAATATTATGAAATATCTTTTATCCTGTAATGTTCTGAAAGTATATGACCTAGTTGAAATTAGAAAGAAAAAAGTGTCAATCTGTAGGTTTCCATATTTGAAATTTCATATTTTGTTGTTGTCTCACAACTCATGGAAATAAGTTCTCTCCACCACTTCAAAACTTACTACTCCATTTCGGTTTATGTTGGGTCCTTGACGGTGTGGCTTTGTTCTGGATTTATTTTTACTTATTTTTTAGGGCGTAACTAACACTGATTTAACTGTTCTAATTTATACATGAATCATTTGGATCCTGAGATGACGGAAGATATAGTCCAGGAGAAGTCTCTGTGTTAGGAAAATTTTCTAGATAACGGGAATTCAAAAACCCCTGGAGATGGAAAATGGACACTGGAGGCGATGAATGTAAGGCATCTTGGTAAGTTCTGTTTCTTGGTGTCTTAAGTAGTGTGTTTGCATCTGTTTGCCATATTCTTGCTTCTTCTGCGTGTTTTATATTGCGGGCTAGGCTTGAAGGCTATGTACAAGCTTGAACATATAAACGAGGGAAAGGGCCGCCTACCCACCCCAATGGACCTGGTTTCAAACAGTAGTTGTTTCCTGCTTGGAAGTTGAAGTGGTTCAGCTCAAGGGTTACTAGCTCACGTTGCTCCTAATTGCACTCGCAATGTGTTGGGATTTGGCAGCAACCATCACTGCATATTGTAAGGCTGATCAATTTTGCACTCAGGTCTGAAATATTCAGCAACCAATGGTTGGATATCACCACTAGAGACTAGAGAGACCGGCTACAATTTTATCTATATTTTATAATTGATTTCAAATCTTGGAGGCTGTCTGATTCCTCATCTGAAGTCATTATTGTTGACATCCAAATAACCTAATGTTCAGAGTTTGGTTCCGCTAGTTTCTAGCTATTGGTCGAACAAAAATGATATGGCTGTAATAGCCTTTTATAAATTTCAACTCCTTTTATAATCATCTTTTGTAGGCCATGGAAAAAATTTATATATACAAGGATAAAATGTGTACCTCAAGGGTTCAAATATATTCCCCAGTTTAATAATATTAATAATGCTCGACCTACTAGGTTACAGAACCAAGAACAGTTTACCTTCTCTCTTTCTGGATACAATCAATCATCAGGCAGAATACAGGCTGAAGGAGTCCATTAACGCTGATTCTTTAGTCGAATATCCTTTCCCCAGTTGAAAAAATTAGAAACACAACTGAACTGAATATGCAAAGGTATCCAGGAATGAAAAATACCGATGTCCAGCTTTCAGGACTTGAAAGATCTGAATTAGTAGACTTAGCAGCTTCTAAAAAGTTTCCCCGTCAGACCAACTCCGACAATGCCCGCCAAAGTACCAGCAGTATTAGAAATTCCCATTACGATTCCTGCATAACGGGGTGCCACATCCATGTGGTTGACTGCAAAGCCCGCTCTGCCTAGAGCCAAGAAACCAAGTGCTACCGAAGAACAAAATACTGCTCCATCAGATGTTCTAAACCTAGGGAGAGCCATTAATGCAAGGGGAGGCAACTACAAACCCTACAGTATTCAAGAATTTCCGGTCTTAGTCACTGACATGATCTTTGACGTGATTAGGTGGTCTGCAACAACCCCACCTATATTTGAAAATATGAACATGTTGAGGTATGGCAACATCTTAGAAGAGCCCATGTCCTGTAGGCTAAGCTTGAGGCCAAGTTCAAAATATGTCGGCAGCCAGTTCATTAAACGCGTACAAGGCGTAGTGGAAAGTGAAGTTGTTTACCACTATCGCCCAAACTGGCAGAGACAGCATAATTTTCTTCCATGGGATTTTGGTAACATGAGTTGAACTTCCTCCATTCTCCACTTTCATCTTCTGGGCTGACCTAAGAGGCAACAGTGTTTCTCCAAACCAGAAGCTGTGGCCTTTGGATGTTCCGATCGAGGTGGATCACTAGAATACTTAAGCCAGAGGATTGACCAGAAACCTCCCAACGCAGCCTCAGCAAAAACACAGCCTGTGGTCCCTGAAACTTTACCAAGCTAGGAAGTACAAGCATGCCAGCTGCTGCGCCTAGATACATGCCAGAAGTAGTGAGAGAAACAGATCGAGATCTTTCATGAGGTGGAACCCACTGAGCTAGCACGGTGTGAATGGAGGGAAAGATGAAACCTTGTGCAACCCCAACAAGCAAGCGGGCTAACACTAAAATGGTAACCCGGTTTGGATCTAGTGAAACTAAAGCAAGTTAAAGACCATAATATGAACGAAAAGAGGAGAACACGCCTGCCTCCTATCCTTTGGGCTGCCCATCCTCCAGGCACCTGTGAACAGGCGTATCCATAATAAAAGGTAGAGAGAATGATACCCTTAGTTGATTGATCCACCCCAGCAGCATCAGCAGCTACAGTGTAAGCAATTGAGGAGCCCACACGTTCTATATAGCAAACACACGTACAAAAGAATGTTAAAAGGACAATCAGATACCGCGTTGGAAAACTTGTTCTCTTCTTCATTTTCTAGTACTAGTAAATGTCACAAATAGCTTCAACAAAACCCCTCTTTCTTCACATTCTTCATCCCATCTTTAAGGAGCTACTTTCCTAAACCAGCCTAATAAAAAGTGATTTCTGGTCTAATTGTGAAAACGCCCAGCCTTTTCGAATTTCCAGATATTTAAGAAACCTGCTTGAAAAACAAAACATAATATAAAGATAAACACATTAAGGCAAGAAAAGAGCTAATTGTTTCATTTTAGAAGAACAAGCACAGACCCATCAGAGCTTCACAAAGAGATTAAGAAATTCCGTTAGTCCCAGGACCCAAATGCATGTATAAACTAAAAGATCATACATATATCTTGAACCAATGCACATGCATAACCAACACAAAGAGCGCTCTACTGAAGATACAATTTGGAGACCCAGTACCCTGCACCCAGCTGAAATTTATAATACAGATACATTTTCATAGAGTGAGGGCTTGTCTGAAATACCAATTCACGTATTATCTAATAAGATTATTTCATACTGATATCCGTTTAACACTAGAACACCCTAGCATATTGACAAAACTAAAAACATTAGAACACCCTAGCATATTAAGTCATTGACAAAACTAAAAAAGAAGGTCAACCATGTAGCATAAAAATAATCGTACTCAGGTGTACCAACAAGAATAAATGAGAATATCTTATTTCTATGAGCAACAAAACTATACCCAACTCAACACTCACCTATCAATTTCTTCATCTAGTTATAGACAACATAATTTATTTATTTTACATAACTGAGACAAACAACTTCACCTACTCGGACTGTAATCTGGGTAGGTATTGTAGATGAGTAATTACACTTAAAGAGATGCAATTTTGTTTCGGGAGAGTGAAATTATGTTGTCTTTACATTTGTTTCTTGATCAAGCAGGTTCTAATCACCAAACCTAACCACAGAAAAATCTATTCAAAACTGGTAAGTTGAAGCATTTGATTTCTTGTTTGGACTGTTTGGTGCCATTTTTGGCCACTTGTATAATAACACTAAGAAATGATGAAAGAATAATAAGAAATGACACTTTAATCAAACACCCTATAGTATCTAAATCGTTCCCCCTTATGGTTACTTAAACCTAACCCATAGTAATAATTTACTCAATAAAGTGCAGACTAATTCTCTATTCAACTGAATAATTATACAATTGAAGACAAAAGTCTCTGAAATTACCTTCCCATATGCAGAGATTATTGAGTATAAAAATCCAAAAATGAAGACTCGGAAATCCCTATCTTCAAAAACCCTGAACTACAACATCAAAAAAAAAAAAAAAAAAAAAAAAAAAGAAGAAGAAGAAGATCAGATTACATTACATTACATCAATTCAACAATGTTGAAACGACCCAGAATGCCAACTCTAATGTATTTTCAATTGGTCACATTGTAATTGAAATATGAAGAGAATGAAGATTTTCAAAGAGAAAAAACAAAGGGTTAAACCTAACCTTGAGCAAGTTCTTTGTTGCTGGGCAATTTAGGTCAGATAAGAAGAAGAAGTGAAGGTCCGAGTTGAATTATGTGTTATAGAGAGATGATAACAGAGATGGATCTGCTGAGAGACTAACTGAGGTGCAGATCAACTCTTCCCTCTCTCTCTCTCTCTTTAATGGCTGCTTCTTCGTTTGAGATAGATAGAGAGAGAGCAAAAATCAGAAAAATGGCGTTGAAGTTGAATTTAAGTTGGGGTGACCACATTTTTAGTCAAATTTACAACAATCTCTCATTTTTGTTTTTAGGCCCGTACGTTCCCTCTGGTTAGTAGTAATGTGGGGGTCAGGCCCTCACAATAAATCTCGGGTACCGGTACCACCCTACTTTCCCTCCGGTTAGTAGTTACCCTTTAGGTCATGTTTGGTACCCTGGATATCCTATCCTAGGTTGGGTTATTCAGTAAAAAACAGTTAAAATGTATTTGTCTTACCCCAATTCCAATATTGGATAAGGATTACTAAACCTTCTTGATTTTAGAGCATCCACGGTGGGAGACCAAAACTAAAATTTTGGTCCAAAAATCAGACGCAGTGGAGAAGGAGTAAAGATCAAAGACCAGAGTAAAACCAAATACTAGAGTATATTTGGTCTTTGGTTTGGTTTTAGTCGGGCGTAGATTAAAGTTGCGCCTGATGGGGCGAAGATTGGAGTTACGCCCAAATTAAAAAAAAAAAAAAAAAAAAATTGGGGTGCAATTAAGAGTTACGCCTGATTGGGGCGTGACTCAAAGTTACGCCCGAATAATAATTAAAAAAAAAAATGGGGAGGAACTTACCATTACGCCTGATTGGGGCGCAACTTTAAAGTTGCGCCTGACCAAATTTTAGTCTCCCTCCACTACGTTACAACACGGACTAAACCCAAATTTTGGTTTTTTTTTTTGCTCTTTGCTCTTTGGTTATGATCGCACCACTGCAGTTGCTCTTAGGAAGCTAAAAAGGTGAGGTTATGGTATCTTCTAAATACCTGGAATACTGATATCCTCACCTGGGTTAGACAGTTATTTTCCTCTGAGATAGGTAGTTGTCTTAAAATTAATTGTTCATCTTAACCTTTGTCTGGAGCCAAACAAATATAAGTTAACCTAGCCAAAGACATAATAGAATTTTAGACAAACAACATTAATACTAACCAATAACAAGGTTATCATAAATTAATTTAAGATAAACTATTCTAGAATATGTTATCCGATTTCCAAGCTCCCGAACAGATCCTTAGGGACTCAGGCTCAAGCCCTCACTTGCTTAAGAATGAAAGGCACATTGATGGCTTATCTTGCATGATTTCTAAAGGGGGTTACCAGGATTAGCAGGGGTACCGTTTGAGTGATCTGATGGTCAGGATCGGATGCAACTCTTTTGTCTCATATGAAACGGTACTCCCCCTGCTAATTCCGGTCACGCCCTTTAGCAATCATGCTTATATTTCACTTGCTCAATCCGATATTCCACATTGGGAGTTTGGCTGCATAGCGGTAAGTCAGTGATGGTTTTTACCATCATCGCCAACCAAAATGGAAAAATGGCATATATATTATCACTGAAGTCGGTTAGACTTATAACTGGTCTGACTCACGAGAACAATAATTACTTTGTACTTGCGGTTGTTTTAGTGTTAAAGGTTCAAACAAGGGTTCAAACAAGATTTATCTTTTTATTAACGCTTTGACATCCTTTTTTTTTTTTTTGATGGAGATTAGTTCAAAAATGTTCCCAATTTAATTAGTAATCTAGAAAGTACCTCCTTTTTTTTTTCTTCAAAATATAAAAACTACCCACACTATTAGATTTTTTATCTATTTTGGTTAAGTTAATCAGCAATTTACTTATCTACTCTGTACTAGTTGCCACATTGATCATCTACATCATTTTTCAAATTCATCGAGCTCGAATCTTGATCGTTTCATTGTTTTCGGGTTCGTTATATCACTCTCAAGTGTCTTGGGGTTTGGTGGAAAATCGATCTTCTGCAACACATTTCAGGTCTATCGATCCCGATCAAGATCATTACCATGTTTTCAGGTTCATCTAATCTGATTCAAGATCGTTGCACCACTTTTAGTAAATTTGGGAACTTAGTTCAACTCAACCGATTTGAGGGATTTTCGAACTTTTTCCGTGTGAGATAACTACCACTTGACGCACTTAAGCGGTCGTTAGCCAAGTTGAGGGTACTTTTATATTTTAAAATAAATACGGTATTCAAACGAGGATACTGTATAATTGTTTACCACGATCTTTAAGGGATAAAAGTCATAACTTATGTTGGTAATTTATGTAAACTAGTAAAAGACGATAAGAAACTTGGAATCTTCTTTTCATTGGATCATTCTCTTTATATAATAAATTTTCGCCAAACTCAAGGTGCAACCACATTGTCAGTGAGTCCAATTTAAAAGTATTGACTAGATATGGGTATCAGCCTTTTGAAGTTATTTGTAGAGTATTTTCAGTTTCCTATTTCTCAAGAAGGAGACTATTACGGGACCAATGAAATATTTATACAACCAGTTGACAAGATCATGTACTTATAACAATGTTATTTAGTCATGGTGTTGATATTAAAACTTACGTTATTGAAATATTTCGGGAAACGAAGTTCACCTTGATTCAACATGACACACTTCAAACTTCCATATTGAACTCTAATCTATTCATGAGATTTAACTAATGAAAGATTAATATGATATAAGTGTGCGTATAATGTTAAAATATGCAATTTATACGAGAAAAGTTTTATATTTGAAACTTTCGAATTTAAATAAATAATACAAGTTTGATTATTATGCATAAAGACTCGTATAGGTTAGATGATCCATGAGCCATATATATGTTTAAGTTCTTAAAAGTATATGTTAGAAGAAGCATGAAATAGATGATCCCCTATCCATAAACTTATGTGTTGTTTCAAAACCTAAAAGGTATGGGCATGTACAGAATTATGGCGTGAATGGTTTGAACAGATCGAGTTAGTTTCAAAACTAATTGGTGTTTGTTTTCGAAACCCAATGAAGGAAATTATTTTGGAACTTTGAAGCTTTCCTTTTTTCGTTTGGCGCCTATTTTTGACGATTACATTGTTCTTACACGTCTTATTATGTTTTGCATTACTCACTCTTAGTGAAATTCACATCTCTCCATCACTCATATGCATCCCAATAATGAGTTATCTCCTTGATGCCTTGAGTCATAAACATTCAACAAATAAGTCTCTCAGCTGAGACCACCTAAAATGCTAGCACTAGTAAATAATATTATTGAGTAACCATCTCACTCAAGTACCTGCGGTTGGCATGAGATCATCGCTCACAAACCACTTCGCTTACAACTAGACTTGACTCTACTTACAAATCACTCTTTGTTATGAGATCATCGCTCATTGCCAACATCTTATTGCTCGAATCTTATCGCTCAAAGCCTGTCATCAGAGATCAGCCCTCAAATCATATCAACACAATCTACTCCTAGACTTACTGAAATTTAAGTCACTACTAGTTAGACTTACTATTTTCACTAGACTTGACACTGATTAGTCCACTTAACAACTTAGTGAACTGAGCAACTTGCCTCACTAATTTAGCAAGTTATTGTCTCAACTTAACCAAAATAGTATTAATCCATTCCTTCACTATTTGTATATGTGCTAGAACATCCACGAAGAGAAGGTATTAACTATCAATTAGTGGGAAGCAGCTAAGAGAATGAGGGAATAGTGGTAGCGGACATGACTTCATCACTACATCCACGACCATCACTTCTCTACTTATTTATAACCTCCGTAACTCACCCATCCATGTGTAATCTATGACGGTACAGAGGGACACCATTCTCTTTCCTCTGAAACGAGAGCTTAGGCGATTTTGAAGAGAATAAAAACTAACCCTAGAACTTAAAATCTTGATTTCTTCTCAATCTCTCAACCAAATTCCATGATATTTCTTGCGCGACATTGAGATTCTTTTGTGGGTGACTAGTTGTTAGAGAATGCCAACTCTAATGTATTTTCAGTTGATCACATTGTCATAGAAATACGAATTCTGAGAATGTAAAATTTCAAAGAGAAAAAAAAAAGGGCTAAACCTAACCTTGAGTAAGTTCTTTGTTGCTGCGCAATTTAGGTCGAAGAAGATGAAATGAAGAAGTTAAGATTAAGTTGAATTCTGTGTTAGAGAGAGATAATAACATAAATGGATCTCATTGAGAGACTTATCATGTTGAATCAACTCTTCCCTCTCTCTTTCTTTAATGGATGCTACTTCGATTGAGATGGATAGAGAGAGAGCTAAATTCATAAAAATGACGTTGAAGTTGAATTTTAAGTTGGGGTGGCCATATTTTTAGTCAAATTTGCAACTGAAAAAGCGGGGGTCTAACAACCACACCCAATATTTCATTTCGGCAATCTGTATGGACTAACTCCAATATATTTCCAAGATAATCAACTAGACAGTCAGAGTCAATCAAGGAAAATACATCCAAGAGTTATATCTCTGTTTCTCAATGAAATATGCGAGCCTGATTAATATGAGAAACAACTTGAATGGTACCAAAGACCAATGTTCAAGTGTCAATCAATTTATATCGACAACCACAGGTTGGATTATCTAATTGATTGAACTATGCACAACCTGTGATTTTTCAATTATATAGAAAATATAATGCGGAAAAGAAATAACAAAGATACTAGAAATTTTGTTAATGAGAAAACCGCAAATGCAGAAAAACCCCTGGACCTGGTCCATATTTGAACACCACACTGTATTAAGCCGCTACAGACTCTAGCCTACTACAAGTTAACTTCGGATCTCACACTGATTAAGGTACAGTCGCGTTCCTTACGCCTCTGAATCCCAACAAGACTCCACGCTCTTGATTCCCTTAGCTGATCTCACCCACAACTAAGAGTTGCTCCGACCCAAAGTCGAAGACTTGATAAAAAAAATTGTCTCACACAGAAAAGTCTATTGAATATATAGAAATACCTACGGGTTTTTGTTCCGTCTTTTGATAAATCTAAGTGAACATGAACCAATTGATACACTGGACTTATATTCCCGAAGAACAGCCTAGTAATATCAATCACCTCACAATGATCTTAACCGTATGGAAGCGAAATAAGATATTGTGGAATCACAAATGATGAAACGAATATGTTTGTGACTACTTTTTATCTTACCTATCGGAGATTGAATCTCGAGCAAATATTAGATAAGATAGTACTCAATACGATAGAACAAAGTAAGATCATAACACGCAACTACAGAGAAAATAGTTGGGTCCTGGGCTTCTAATCCCAAGGAAGTCTTTAAGTCGTTAACCTATAATGGTTTTTGAAAAACCTAGGTTAAAGGAGAATCTACTCTAGTCGCAACTAGTATCACACAGGAGGTGTGGGGATTAGGATTCCCAGTTGCTAGAGTTCTCCCTTATATATTCTTCAAAGCAGGGTTTGAAATCAATGTTACCTTGGTAACAAAGCATTCAATATTCACCGTTATATGAAAACCTGATTAGATTCAAGCTGATATCTTTCAACCGTTAGATCAAACTTAGCTTGTTAGAGCAACTGCAGTGGGCGACTATACCCATTTTTTTGGTCTCAGAACCAGGCGTAGCGAGACGGACCATCGACCAAATACCAGACTAAATGAACAGTGGGCGATTATATTTGGTCGGGGACCAAAGACTAAACCCAAATATAGTCGAGCGTGCATATAATGTTCGCCCCAAAACCAGGCGAACTTAAAGTTTACGCCCCACACCCGGCGGGGATATAGTTTACGCCCCACACCAAGCGGGGGTAAAATGTTCGCCCCACCTTTTTTTTTTTTGTTGAGGCGAACATTATATGTGATCCTGGTGTGGGGCGAACATTATATGTGATCCCCACACCAGGCGGACATTATATGTTCGCTCCCCTTTTTTTTTTTTTTTTTTTTTTAGTCGGGCGGGGATAAAATGTTCGCCCCACACCAGGCGAACTTATATGTTCCGCCCCACCAAATTTAGTCGGCACCCACTGCGGACCAAACTAAAATTTGGTCTTTTTTTTGGTCTTTGATCTTTGGTAATAGTCGCGCCACTGGAGTTGCTCTTACACACAAATGAAAAGTGACTTCATTTAGATATGGGTAACCATACCTAAACGTATACACATGGTTGGCTCAACAATAGTTAACCGAAGTTAGCCATATGAACACTTTCATATCAACCTTGTTCATCTTAATCACAACTAGTTCAAATGACTCAAATGAAACTAGTTATAGAGTTCAATTGTTTATATTCTCATAGAAGTATACAAGACACATTAAAGCAAAATCGATTTTGATTCACTCGAATAAATTCATGAACATTATAGCCACGGTTTGCAAAAGATTGCATTCCTTATTATACAAATGTATTTGTTCATGAACAAACCGATTTTAGAATTTTACCCACTCAAGTATGCAAACGTGTACGCATACCTAAGTAGCCGGACTTGGTCTGTCCGCCTGTATGCGTATGCGAACGCATACTATCGTTCACGACCGAACACAGTTGAATTAGTATGCAAATGGGTACGCATACTAAATTCCCAGACTTGATATGTTACGCCAGTACGCATACGGGTATGCATACTAAGTTCCAGGACTTCAACTGTTAAACCAGTACGCATACGGGTATGCATTCTATGGTTCCCGTACTTGGAGTAACTTGAAACAGTTAGCATACAAGTACGCATGTTGTGTTATATCCAATCAATAGTTAATCGTTCTAAACTCCATTTTAATCATTGAAACATTCTTAGAAGATGGGAATAACTTTCTCACACAAACTATTAGCTTCAAAGCAATTTTCAAGTGATCAATAGATCAATAGGAAACATTTCGAGTCTACATCAAATGACTGTCTCACACAAATCATGTAAGATGTTACCAGGTTATATGATTATCTTTTGACTTTCGTCAAGAATTGAGATGAACTTGGTTAAAGAGAAAGCTTACCAACACATATTTCGAGAAATATGTAAGCGATTAAACTCAACTCGAAATATCAAATGTGTATAATATAAAGTCTATATAGCTATACGACTTTTGTCTCAATAGGAGATAGAATAGAAATAGACTTCTAAGTGATAGATGAGTTCAAGTCTCCACATACCTTTTGTTGATGAAGTTCCACAATCTCCCCTTAGTAGTTCTTCGTCTTCAATTGAAGAACATCGTGAATTCTAAAGCTTAACAACATATTTTATCCTAATCCGAGACATAGCTATAAGTAGACTAGAAATCAACACTTATAGTTTTGGCAACTAAACTTGACAACAAGCTTGAGATAGCAATGCTTGCGAGTTCGAGCAGTCCTCTAACAGCAACAATCTCTTATTTTTGTTTATAAATCTCACGTATTACCCCTAGGCCCCTTCAGGGACTGGGGCTCAGCCCTCCCCGTAAATCTCACATATTACCTCATAGGCCCCCCGCCTACGTTCCCTATGGTTAGGGCTTCAGCGGACTAAAATCCGACGGAATTTGGCTAATCCGATATTCGGTAACATCCGACGGAATTTCAAAAATTCAGTCCGGTTTCGTTATGATAAGGTGATCGGATATCGATTTTAATACGATAAGTTTCAACATTCTTAGATCTATTTTTGGTGATATTCTAGCAAAGCATTTTCCCTAACAAAACAGGGTTTTCGGTGAAGAACAAGAGTAAAAGATGAACAAAAAACTAACACAACTCAAACTTCAATAAAGTTTTAAAATTTCCGGGTACTGTGAATCTAAGAGTCTGAGCTTCAAAATGGTTTTCTCAACTTTTAAATCTAAAAGCTCAATGATCTCGTAATAGAGGTTTTTTTTTTTTAGAGATCAATTAATTGATAGATTTAAATCAATAAGCGCAATAATGACATCATTCAATAATCTTAGGAGATACTGTCTAGAAGAACCATTAATGATAAACACGAAGACAAATTTATCGAACGGGTTACTAGTCAAAATATAGTTTTGCTTATAGGTTATCGTATGTCGAAAGTTAACCGAACGGAACGAGCCAAATTTTATTATGTAAGGCTAAGGGAATAATGTCCGATAAATAATCCGATTTCGACATCCGAAATACGATACATCAAATAATTTCCTATAGGATCTCGAATTTTCGGATATGGATTGCGGATTTCGGACAGGGGTAGTAGTTACCTTTTAGGTACTTGGGCTCAGGCCTTCACTTGCTCAAAAATGAAAGATACGTTGATGGCTTATCTTGCACACTTGCTCAACCTAATGTTCCATATCAAGTGTCTGGTTGTATAGTGGTAAGTCAGTGACGGCTTTGCTACCATCGCCAACTGAGGACGGAAAAAATGGCATATATATTACCACCGAAGTCGGTTAGACTTATAACTGGCCTGACTCACGAGAGCAATAATTAATTTGTATTTGGGGTTAATTTAGTAATTGAAGGTCCAAACAAGGGTTTAAACAAAATTTATCTTTTTTAACGATTTGACATCTTATTTTTTTTTGATGGGGATTTGTTCAAAATATTCCTAATTTAATTAGTAATACCCCCGTTTATTTTATTTTTTTGTCAAACTATAAAAACTACCCACACAATTAGATTATCTATCAATTTTGGTTAAGTCAATAAACAATCTACTTATCTACTCTTTACTAATTGTCACGTTGATCATCTACATCATTTTGCATATTCATCGAGCTTGGTTGAGGATCGTTTCACCTCTTTCAGGTTCGTTACATCATCCCCAGGTGTATTGGATTTTTGGTTGCTGGAAAACCGACCTTCAACAACACATTTCTGATCCATCGAGCGTGATTCGGGATCATTACAATGTTTTTAAGTTCGTCATTCCCGGTTCAGGATCGTTACAATGCTTTCAGGATCGTCGAATCATTCATCCTCCTCACAAAGTAAATGTGAGCAACTTAGTTCAACTCAACCGATTCGGGGGATTTTCGAACTTTTTCCGTGTGAGATAACTACCACCTAGCGCGCGCACTTAACAGGTCATTAGCCAAGTTGGGGGTAGTTTATATATTTTAAAATATACGAAGTGCCTTAAAAAAATACTAATTCAAATGGGGATACGGGATAATTGTTTAAGACGATCTTTAAGGGATAAAAGTCATAACTTATGTCAGTAATTTATGTAAACCAGTAAAAGATGATTGAAATCTTTTTTATTGGGTTTTTCTCTTTGTATAATAAATTTTCTCCAAACTCAAGGTGTAACCACATTGTTAATGAGTCTAATTTAAAATGTATTGACTCGATGTGGGTATCAATCTTTTAAAGCTATTTGTAGAGTATTTTCTGTTTGCGACTTCTCAAGCAAGAGACTATCGTGGAGCGAAATATCTACATAACCATTGACAAGAACGAGATACTTTAAGCGATGTTATCTACTCATGGTGGTTATATTAAAACTTATTTACTAAAATATTTCGTTAAACGACCTCCACATTGATTCAACATGACACGCTTCAAACTTTCATATTCATCTCAAGTCTATTCATGAGATTTAACTAATGATATATTAATATAATAAGTGTGCGTACAATGTTAAAGTATGCAATTTCTATGAGAAAAGTTTGATATTCGAAACTTTCTAATATAAATAAAGAATACAAGTTTGAGTATTGTGCAGAAAGACTCGTATATGTTACACGATCCATGAGCCATATGTATGTTTAAGTTCTTAAAAATGCAGGTTAGAAGAAGCATAGAAGAGATGATCCTCCATCTATGAACTTGATGTTTTGTTTCAAAACCTAAAAGGTATGGGCTTGTGGAGAATTATGGCGTGAATGATTTCGGAACCAAATTGAGTTAGTTTCAAAACCAACTTGTGTTTGGTTTCCAAACCCAACGAGATAAATTATTTTGAAATTTTTTAAACCTTCCTTTTTTCGTTTGGCGCCTATTTTTGAAGATTACATTGTTCTTCCATGTCATATTATGTTTTGTATTACTTATTCTTGGTACAATGTACATCTCTTCATCACTCATGTGTATCCCAAGAATGAGTTGTTTCATTGATGCCCTCGAAGTGTAAATATTCTACAAATAAGTTTCTCAAGTTGGAGACAACCTAAACACCACTATTGGTAATTCATATTATTGAGTACCCAACTTACTCAAATTCACGCGGATGGCATGATCTCATCGCTCACAAATCACTGCTTACAACTTATCGCTTTGAGCTCATCGCCAACATTTTATTGCTTGAAGCTCATCGCTCACGGATATCAAATCATATCAAAGAAATCTACTTATAAACTTACTGAAATATAAGTTACTAATATACTTACTATTTTCACTAGAGTTGACACGGATCGAGTCTACTTAACCACTTAGTGAAATGAGCAACTCGCCTCACTAATTTAGAAAGTTATTGTCTTGACTTAACCATAATAGTATTAATCCATGACTTCGCCATTTTTCTATGTGGTAACACATCCATGATGAGAAGGTATCAAGTAGTGGGACGGTTAAGAGCGATTAAGAGAATGAGAGAGTAGAAGTTATACTGATCTTCCCCGACATAGCGGACATGACTTCGTCACTACCTCCACAACTATCACTTTTCCACTTCTTCACAACCTCCACAACTCACTCTTCCATGTGTAATATATGATGGTCTATAGGAACACCATTCTTTTTCCTCTGAAATGAGAGCTTAGGCGATTTTGAAAAGATAAAAAACAAAAACAAAAAAACAAAAAAAACACTAGAACTTAAAATCTCGATTTCTTTCCAATTTCTCAACCAAAATCCATGATTTTTATTGCTTTACATTCTCTTTCTTCTCGGTTATAAATTATTTGTACGTGATTAGTTGTTAGAGAGCGGTGATTTAGATGGATACGAGAATTTATCAATGAGATGGTGGAAACTCCACCATTGAAATTCTAAGGAGAGAGTGGTGGTGAACACAGTGGTTAATATTAGCAATCCTATTTCATATGCCATTGGTGAAAAAGGGGACAATACAAACCCTAACAATTGGAGAACCATTTATCCCAATCCAAGAGAATATTCCCCTAACCAAACATAAATTTTACTGCTCCAGTTGAGGTAGATGGAAAATTTGGTAGTAGCTTGATAGGGCGTAGAATACATCCTATTTACTATCTATTGTTTATGCTTTCTTTGCTATTTTTATTGTAAATTATGTATTTTACGCTTGTTTTGAGTTTTATAGCTACTTTGGAGTCGCACGGAGGAAAAGAAGAAGAAATTACCCAATTTGAGCAAAAGGGCAAAATTGTCATTTCATGGGCGATCACTATCTGGAGCCCAGTCAAGGTTAAGGGGCAACTCTCTTTTGGAGGAGTACTAAATCCAAAGCCGCAGAGGTTAATGGGTTGTCATTCAGGTACCCCTTATCATTTATCAGAGGGTGTAATTATCCCTGGGGTGGATAAATCCAACCCAATCTATAACCCTAAATTGAGAAGAGTAATCTTCTCAATCATTTTCATTCATTTCACCTGAAATTGAGAAAACAATGGCTGCTGCTGTGGTCCGAGTGATTGAAAGTAAGGAGAGACCAAATCGAGAGCCGTAGATCGAGAAATCGGAGATTGAATGTTAAAAGAAAAGTCATCGCCCGTAATTCGATTGAGATGCGGTCAAGACTCGAGAGTGGAAATTGAGGAGCCGATTTCATCAGTATGAGGCTAGGTTGAGTTACAGACAGCCGAGAGAAGAAGATTTGAGAAATGGGTTTTGCTGTGAATCGAGAAATTATAAGGGTTTGCGATAGATATATCTGCTGCTGTTGAAGGTCGAGAAGATGGACTCATATGAGGATTGATGTTGTTCGAAAGAAAAGAAATCTGAGAAGAAGAAAAGGAGATCTGAGGCTAATAGATGAAATTGATGAGGAAAAGAAGAGAAATTTAAATGGGTACTAGTTCATCTTAGGGTTTCTGGTTTAACAGATGGTGGTGTTTGAAGAACTGCTGCTGTAGAAGAGATGCCATTTGTTGAGAGCAATGGGTCTGGTGGCGTTGTGAATCTGAGCCGATGAAGAGAGATTGATGATGTTGAAATCAGTAATAGAATGAGGTGATATTGATTGGTTCGGCAGAGAAAACAAGATCGAGATTGGGTTTGTCTTGAATTCAAAGGTAGCTGTTGTTGATTTCCTGTCACTGTTGGTGGTCTTGTGAGCTGTTGAAGATAAAAATTAAACAAGAAGGAAAGATGGGTTACATCTTATGTCGTTCCTGGAATTGGTTGAAGAGGAAATTGGAGTTGTTGTTCAGCTGAAGCTGAGAAAGGAGAATGAAATAGCCTGAATTGGTGTTGCAGAATTACAGGACCAGGGGAATTGAAGTTGTTGCCACTAATGGTGCTGACTTGAGTAAATACAGCTGAAGATCTGCTGCAAGAATGGAAGAATTGCTTAGATGAATGTTAGGTTCTTAACAGGAATGGAGCTAAAGAGAGGCCTGAACTTGGCCGGGAAACACCAAAGAAACAAACGGAACTCCTACGGTTTTCTCAGACCGGGCGAGTTAACTCAAATGAACCCGATGACCGATCCAACTCACCTTGAGTAAGACCAATCAGCCGAGTTAAAAGCCGACTCACTTGTCCGAATACACTCCTCTTTGACCCAGTGGACTAACCGAAGACCATCTTGATCGTTATATTTGACGTGTGAAGCGACGGAATATTCTCGTTAACTATAAGAACTTTGGGTGACCTGCGCAGACACTATCCGGTGCCGTTTTCCGCCGGATTCGGTGAATACCAGGATTTTTCAGGCGACCCTAAAATTACATAATTTTGTGTGAACTTTCTCATGGGTGTGAATACTTTGGTTTGGATGGAGAATTTGGCTCAAATTTGGAAAGAGAAGATGGAAGATTTGAGAAAGGCTTGGACTTGGAAATTGAATTGCTAAAGGAAAGGGGTTATATTCCTTGGAAGATTTGGAGAACATTGAAGCCTATAAATAGAGAAGTTCTCTACAAACTTCTCATCATCTTTTACACACCTTTTTACACACACAACACTTGTGTTTTTGCTTTCTTTTCAAATTCTTCTTTTAATTATTTGTGTGAACTTTAAAAATTCTCCCTTTAATTATTTGTGTGAATTTCAAAAACATGAATAGCTAATTTTCTTATTAATTGAGGATGAATTCCTAGTTCTTAATATATGATTTGAGTTTTGTTTTCAATTCTATCTTGAAGTTTTTCACATGATTATCGTTTGTTTTTACTAATAGGAATGTTTATACATTCATGGTTGATTGATAGATTGTTTAGAGTGCACGCTAAATTGATTTGTTAATTTGATCTAAAGCTAGTGAAAGTTAGGGGATAAGTAATCGTTTCTTGACTCTTTACACAAGTAGCAAACACAAGACCTTGCGGAGGGATTCCGTGGAGCAATTGTGTGTGATAACGTTAGCAAGTAGACCTTGATCTAAGAGTCTAACTACTAATATCAACCTAATAAGTTCATAAATCTTAATGCATTTATTTAAATTACATCTTGAGTGATCTACTACTAGGTGGTTTGGTAAATAGAATCCGGTAGTCGAGAACTTCGTGTCCCGTGATACAAGGGATTTAGGGGTTTAGCACTCGATCTAGCCGCTTTACCTACGGTTGGTGATAATCTGTGACTAATAAAAAGTGGAAAAGAACATAACTTGAATCATTGTTTTGCAACGAAGAAGGATTCCTTGGTCTTGTCTCTCTTATTGATTTCAACTTTATCTTTTAATTGCCTTGTTTACTTTCTTTTGCTTTACACCCCCCTTTTTGTGACAATTTTTACAACTAAGAATCTCTTGCTCCTCGTGGGAAAGAACTTGACTACACTATATTACTTGTTAATTAGGTGGAAAAATATTGATAAATTTGTTGTGGTTAACGACTCGCATCAAATTTTGGCGCCCTTTCTTAGGGAGCAGCGGACGATTTTAGTTGTTTTTATTTTTCTTTTTGCTTTATTCTTGCTTTGTTAGATTTTATACCGTATCTAACTTAGTTTTCGAGAATCTTGTTTCAGGTGATATACCTTTGGTGAATGCTTAAAGAGGGCGGCACGAGTCCAATACGTCTTCGATCCAAGCACTCAACTAAAGGATTTCATTCGAGCGGTTAACACTCCGCTTCCTCCTTCTTCATCAAGTGAGTTCGCAGATTCGGACATAGAAGAAGAAGCAATGGCTGATCGTACACTCAAAGACCTAGCTTCTCACAAGCTCGATACACAACAATGGTGTATCCAAACCGACTCAACCTTCGAGATAAACCCGGGGTTGATTAGAGAGTTACCAAATTTTCATGGCATGGTGAATGAAGATCCAAACAAACATCTTATGGACTTTTATACCATAGTCGTGGCCATGATTCCACCGGAGACTAATGAGGATGGAGCAATGTTGAAAGCTTTCCCGTTCTCTTTGGCGGGCAATGCTAAGGAGTGGTTATATTATTTGCCTTCCGGAAGTATCACAACATGGAATGGAATGAAGAGACTTTTCCTCGAAAGATATCTTCCCGCATCAAAAGCTACTCAAATTCGCAAGGAGATTTGTGGGATGAAGCAAAATGTGGGAGAGTCATTGTATGAATGTTGGGAGCGATATAAGAGATTGGTAGCAAGCTGTCCACACCACCAATTTAGTGACGTTATGATACTCCAATACTTCTATGAAGGACTCTAACCAAGTGATAGATCTCTTCTTGACGCCGCGGGTGGTGGTGCACTAGTGAACAAGACGGTGACCCAAGCTACCGAGTTGATTGAAAGTATGGCTGCAAACTCGCAACAATTCTACACAAGAGATGAACCAATGGTTAGGCGAGTGCATGAAGTTAGCGATTCATCATCACATCTTGATCAAAGGATTGGTAACATGGAGATAATGATTCAAAGGATGGCCGCGGTAATTGTTCCGGATGGTGAGACCGAACAAGTAAATGCTTTATTTCCAAATCAAAGGCCAAGGTACGATCCATACTCCAATACCTATAATCCCGGTTGGAAGGATCATCCTAACTTTAGTTATGCAAACAAGCAAGCGGCGGCTCCTAATCCATATGCGCAACAAGGTGGTTTCCAACAATCACGCTTCCAACCTCAACAACAATTCCAACCACAACAAGTCAAGGAGCATGATTCTTCGAATGATGACAAGCTCAATGCGTTAATGCAAGGCATGCAAGGTCTTACTTCTATGTTACAACAAAGCCAACAAAAGACCGATTCGGCAATCAAGGATTTACAAACTCAAATGGGACAATTGGCGACCGATGTGAACCTATTGAAATCTCAAGCATCCACAAAGCTTCCTTCGTAACCATTTGTGAATCCAAGAGAGAATGTTAATGCGGTTACTTTAAGAAGTGGAAGACAAGTGGAGGGTCCAAGTCATCATGAAGAAGCTAGTGAAGAGGTAGTCAAAGACAAGGAGGAAGTCGCACCAAAGGAGAATTCAACACCAACCAACCAATCCAAGGAACCGGTTCCTACTTTCACTACTCCACCTCCTTTTCCTAGTCATTTTGCTAAATTCAAGAAAGAAGCTCAAGACAAGGAACTCATGGATATCTTCAAGAAGATTGAAATCAACATCACATTCATCGAGGACATCAAGACAATGCCAAGGTATGCAAAGTTCATGAAGGAATTATGCACAAAGAAGGATAGGTTGCTTGATAATGAAATTACTAAAGTTGGTGAGAGTGCGTCGGCTATGCTATTAAAGAAGATGCCTACAAAGTGTACGGATCTCGGCGGTTTCACGGTGCCAATTACTATTGGTAAGAAAAGGTTTGAACATGCTTTACTTGATTTGGTAGCTTCCATAAGTGTGATTTCGGCCGAAATATATGACTCCTTGAATCTTGGACCTTTGAAAGAGACGAGAGTTATTATCCAATTAGCAAACAAGTCTAACATATATCCAAATGGACTTGTAGAAGACGTGCTAGTGCAAGTAAATGAGCTTATTTTTCCGGTGGACTTCTTTGTGGTGGATATGGACAACAATGAGAATCGATCATCTACTTCTTTACTTCTTGGGAGGCCATTTATGAAGACCGCAAAGACGAAGATTGATGTTGATAAGGGGACACTCACTATGGAATTCGACAAGGAGATAATACACTTTAATATATTTGAAGCCATGCGCTACCCAAGTGATGTGCATTCCGTTTACTCCATTGATGTGGTTGATTCATTAGCGCAACAAATGGTGGAATTGAATCAAGAGGATGAACTTGATGTGGTGTTGCAAAAGAGCATTGAATTGGACATCCACGTCTTGTCTAACTTGGATGTTGAAATCTCCAAGAAATTGGTGGAGATGTGTGGTGCTTTGGCGACATTGCAAGAAGCTAAAAAGGGTAATGTTTCATATATTTCTTTACCCGTGAATGATGAAATACTTGTACCATCTATTGTGAAGGCGCCCAAACTAGAGTTGAAGCCACTTCTAGGACCATTTGAAGTATGCTTTCTTGGGAGATGGAGATGAGCTTCCGGTGATTATTGCAAAGAACCTCACACCGCAGTACAAGAAGACCGTTTGCTTAGAGTCTTGAGAGAGCACAAAACGGCTATTGGGTGGACAATTGCGGACATCAAAGGCATTAGTCCATCCATGTGCATGCATAGGATTCTAATGGAAGAGAACATGAAGCCGGTACGTGATGCTCAACGTAGGCTTAATCCTCCCATGATAGAGGTTGTGAAGAAAGAGATACTCAAATTGCTAAGTGTGGGGTAATCTACCCAATTTCCGATAGCAAGTGGGTTAGTCACGGTACAAGTGGTATCAAAGAAGTCCGGAGTCACGGTTTTCGAAATCAAGACGATGAACTTGTTCCTACAAGAGTTCAAACCGGTTGGAGAGTGTGCATTGACTATAGAAAGCTTAATTCCGCAACCCGAAAGGATCACTTTCCGTTACCTTTCATTGATCAAATGTTGGAGCGGTTAGCGGGGCATTCTTATTATTGTTTCTTGGATGGTTATTCGGGATACAATCAAATTGTTATTGCACCGGAGGACCAAGAGAAGACCACTTTCACTTGTCCGTTTGGAACGTTTGCATATAGACGGATGCCATTTGGCCTTTGCAATGCGCCGGCTACTTTTCAAAGATGCATGGTAAGTATATTCTCGGATTATGTGGAGCGCATCATCGAGGTATTTATGGATGACTTTAGTGTTTATGGCAATTCTTTTGATAGTTGTTTAGACAACCTTGAACTAGTTCTTAAACGATGCATAGACACAAACCTTGTCCTTAATTGGGAGAAATGTCACTTTATGGTAAACCACGGCATAGTACTTGGTCATATTGTGTCCTCTCGAGGGCTCGAAGTGGACAAGTCAAAGATAGATTTAATAAGAAACTTACAATATCCCACTTCGGTGAGGGAGATCCGTTCTTTTCTTGGCCATGCAGGTTTTTATAGGCGGTTTATCAAGGATTTCTCCAAAATCTCCATGCCGATGTGAAAGTTATTACAAAAGGAGGTACCTTTTGACTTCAACAAGGAATGCAAGGATGCTTTTGACAAATTGAAGGAAATGTTGACAAGTGCGCCAATTATCAAATCACCGGATTGGAATCTTCCTTTTGAATTGATGTGTGATGCTAGTGATTATGCGGTTGGAGCCGTTTTGGGTCAAAGAGTGGACAAGTTGTCCCATGTTATCTATTATGCATCTAGGACCCTTAATGATGCACAAATCAATTATTCTACCACGGAAAAGGAGTTATTGGCTATAGTTTTTGCGTTGGAAAAATTTCGATCATACTTGGTGGGTACAAAGGTTATTGTGTATTCCAACCATGCCGCACTAAGACACTTAATAAAGAAGAAAGAAGCTAAGCCAAGATTAATCCGGTGGATCCTATTGTTACAAGAGTTCGACATAGAAATTCGAGACAAGAGAGGTGTGGAGAATACCATTGCGGATCATCTTAGTAGACTTGTTATGTCTCAAGAAGAACTTCCATTACAAGACCGCTTTCCGGATGAACAACTTTTCTCCATGGAAGAATCAACACCTTGGTACGCGGATATAGTGAATTACTTGGTGATAAGAAAGGTACCTAGTACAATGTCTAACTTCCAAAAGATGAAACTTAAGAAGGTAGCTAAGCAATATGTGTGGGATGAACCATACTTATGGAAATATGGCGTTGATCAAATAATGCGAAGGTGCATACCTAACTCGAATTTCAATCCATTCTCTCCTTTTGCCACACTTTTGCTTGTGGTGGCCACTTTGGTTCTAAACGCACCGCTCTCAAAGTTCTCGAGAGTGGATTTTATTGGCCCACCTTGTTTGAAGATTCATATGTTTTTTGTAAATCGTGTGATAGATGTCAACGAACGGGCAATCTAGGTGCTCAAAATCAAATGCCACTCACACCAATTCTCGCCGTTGAGATTTTTGATGTGTGGGGTATCGATTTTATGGGCCCTTTTGTCAATTCGAATGGAAACTTTTATATACTTCTTGCCGTAGATTATGTTTCGAAATGGGTGGAAGCTAGAGCCACCAAGACTAATGACTCTCAAGTTGTTTGTGATTTTGTAAGAGAAAACATATTCAATAGGCATGGTACACCAAGAGTGGTGATAAGCGATGGAGGCTCACATTTCAAGAAGGCTTTCCACGCTCTCCTCAAGAAGTACAACATAACACACAAAATTGGTACGCCTTATCATCCGCAAACTAGTGGACAAGCGGAACTTTCAAATCGTGAGATCAAGTCCATTCTTGAGAAAACGGTGAATACAACAAGGAAAGATTGGAGCTTTAAGCTCAATGATGCACTTTGGGCGTATAGAACGGCGTATAAGACACCGATTGGTATGTCTCCATATCGGTTGGTTTATGGCAAAGCTTGGCATCTCCCGGTTGAACTTGAACATAAGGCTTATTGGGCGATAAAGAAATTCAACATGGAGTATGATGAAGCGGGGAAACAAAGGAAGTTATAACTATATGAGCTAGAGGAGATACGTAATGATGCTTATGAGAGTGCCCGTATTTACAAGGAAAAGACCAAGCTTTTTCATGACAAGATGATTTCTCGTAAAAGCTTCATCGTGGGACAAAAAGTCCTTTTATATCATTCTCGCCTTAAACTATTTCCTGGAAAGTTAAGGTCCCGATGGATTGGACCATATGTTGTTACTAATGTTTTTCCTCATGGTGCAGTTGAAATTACTAGTCTTAGAGACAATTCGGTTTCCAAGGTCAACGGTCATAGATTGAAGCCATACTATGAGAACATCGCTTATGTGAATTTAGATGAACTTCCATTTGGAGATTCACTCCCTCTGGAGGAGTAATGTGCAGCAAGAGCTAAGTCGGGCCGTCGACTTCAAAACAAGCGCTTAATGGGAGGCAACCCATAGGTTTTGTATTTCGTATCCTTTTGCTTTTTTTTTTATTTTTTATTTTTCTTGTTCCATATCATGTTAAAATTTCCCACCTTTCCTTTACTAGGACGATTCAATTACATTGAGGACAATGTAAGGTTTAAGTGTGGGGGAGTGGTTAAGCATGTATTCAAAAAAAAAAAAAAGTTTTACATAAAACCTCCAACTTTTAGAGATTTTAGGGTCACTAGCATACTTCTAGGTATGTTTACATAGAGATTCTGACCGACATAACTGAACTTGGAAGTGATAGAGAACTACGTTCGGATTTCTTGCTTGTTAGAGTGTTAAATAATGGATTTAATCATGCCGGTGATGCAAATTTGGTGCAGGGAGAAATGCATTATTAAAGTTGTTGATCAATCATTAGTGGAGACTACCCGTATTTATATCATGTGAGGCACCGACCAGAAATTTTTCCATCTACTAAAGAGCTTTCTTTTGAGTGTGTGTCACCATACGTTAATTAGGGTAGAATGGTGAGCTACCCAACCTCCCACCATAGAAGCACTACTCTTTGATCTCTTGAGTGCTAATTTTGTCAATCATAAGGGTGACGTCTATAGATGAAAGCCTCCTTCTTGTAGTTCGATTTGCAGTTAGCACAATTCTCTCCACAACAACGGATCCATAGAAACACCATCATCATCAATAAGGAGCGACATCAAGCGACATCAAAATCTACAAGGAAAGTTGAAGAAGTTCAAGGTTTATAAGCAACGGAACGAGAAAAAGAGCAAATTGCATATTCAAGTAAAGCAACATACAAAGAGCATATTTTTACATATATGTTGAGGACTTACAATAAAATGAGGTAATTCTATATCCAAGTATGAAGACTTATTCACAAGAGCGAAGAAAATCAAAAGGTGAGAATTGTTGAAGTTTATGATTTCGAGACGATACAAGTTGTGAAGAATCAAGCGGTAAAATACTTCTCCCACGGCCACTGTTTGTTTTTTGTTTTATTTCTCTTGTTTTCAAAAAAAAAAAAAAAAAAAATGAAAATTTCATAAAAAAAAAAGAAAGAGAAAAGATTTAAAAAAAAAAAAAAGAGAAATATTTGTTTTGTTTTTATTTATTTAATAAGCCGTGGGGAAGGAAAATATATAAGGAAGTTTCAAGCGACAAGGATTTAAGGAAAAAAAAAAAAAAAAAGGTTACAAATTGTCAAGGATCTACAAAGTTCGAGAATTTATCACAAATAGTTAAAGCCGAAGACGAAGACCAAGAGGATAAAGACGAGGAGCGGAAGACGTTTCTATTGGATGCCGTGAGAATGGTGTTATCATAATTGGCGATCGGATGTGAAGGTGAGTAAGTAATCTCATCCTCGATAATAGTGGTTGATTTCCTTTCTTAGAGATCGTTAGAAAAATGGTTTTTCAAAATGTTAAAAGATGTGGGTTTTTTAAAAAATATTTCGGAAGTTGTCCTTCCCACCATTCAACGTGTTGCAGGATTTCTCTCTTCATTCCTACCTGCACACATGTGAGACCCATAAAAAGCCGTCTTTTTTGAGTGCAATTATCATAAAAACCTTTTTGGTGAGGCGAAGTCGAGGCGAAATGCTTATTGATGGTTTCTCAAACACGCGTTCTCTCATTATGGTGTGGTTATTTCTCACTCAACATTTAAGAATGAGAATATGTTCTTTAGTATTTCTAACTTCTTATTACTAGCATGCGAAAACTATATGTCCTCATAACTCTTCTGGATGCTTGGGACGCTGGGAACGCTTTGAAGTTGTAAGTTTTAATTTGATTTGCTCGAGGACTAGCAAAGTCTAAGTGTGGGGGAATTTGATAGGGCGTAGAATACATCCTATTTACTATCAATTGTTTATGCTTTCTTTGCTATTTTTCTTGTAAATTATGTATTTTACGCTTGTTTGAGTGTTATAGCTACTATGGAGTCGCACGGAGGAAAAGAAGAAGAAATTACCCAATTTGAGCAAAAGGGCAAAATTGTCATTTCATGGGCAATCACTATCTGGAGCCCAGTCAAGGTTAAGGGGCAACTCTCTTTTGGAGGAGTACTAAAGCCAGGCCCGCAGAGGTTAAGGGGTTGTCATTGAGGTACCCTTATCATTTATCAGAGGGTGTAATTATCCCTGGGTGGATAAATCCAACCCAATCTATAACCCTAAATTGAGAAGAGTAATCTTCTCAATCATTTCCATTCATTTCACCTGAAATTGAGAAAACAATGGCTGCTACTGTGGTCCGAGTGATTGAAAGTAAGGAGAGACCAAATCGAGAGCCAGAGATCGAGAAATTGAGAGATTGAATGTTAAAAGAAAAGCTGTCGTCTGTAATTCGATTGAGATGCAGTCAAGACTCGAGAGTGGAAATTGAGGGAGCTGATTTCATCAGTATGAGGCTAGGTTGAGTTACAGACAGCCGATAGAAGAAGATTTGAGAAATGGGTTTTGCTGTGAATCGAGAAATTATAAGGGTTTGCGATAGATATATCTGCTGCTGTTGAAGGTCGAGAAGATGGACTCATATGAGGATTGATGTTGTTCGAAAGAAAAGAAATCCGAGAAGAAGAAAAGGGGATCTGAGGCTAATAGATGAAATTGATGAGGAAAAGAAGAGAAATTAGAAATGGGTACTAGTTCATCTTAGGGTTTTCTGGTTTAACAGATGGTGGTGTTTGAAGAACTGCTGTTGTAGAAGAGATGCCGCTGTTGAGAGCAATGGGTCTGGTGGCGTTGTGAATCTGAGCCGATGAAGAGAGATTGATGTTGTTGAAATCAGTAATAGAATGAGGTGATATTGATTGGTTCGACAGAGAAGAACAGATCGAGATTGGGTTTGTGCTGAATTCAAAGGTAGTTGTTGTTGATTTCCTGTCACTGTTGGTGGTCATGTGAGCTGTTGAAGATAAAAATTAAACAAGAAGGAAAGATGGGTTACATCTTATGTCGTTCCTGGAATTGGTTGAAGAGGAAATTGGAGTTGTTGTTCAACTGAAGCTGAGAAAGGAGAATGAAATAGCCTGAATTGGTGTTGCAGAATTACAGGACCAGGGGAATTGAAGTTGTTGCCACTAATGGTGCGACTTGAGTAAAATAAATTTAAGCTCGCTGCAAGAATGGAAGAATTGCTTAGATGAATATTAGGTTCTTAACAGGGATGGAGCTAAAGAGAGGCCTGAACTTGGCCGGGAAACACCAGCAAACAAACGGAACTCGGCCGGTT
This sequence comes from Papaver armeniacum, assembly GCA_023531295.1. Taxonomy (NCBI): domain Eukaryota; kingdom Viridiplantae; phylum Streptophyta; class Magnoliopsida; order Ranunculales; family Papaveraceae; genus Papaver; species Papaver armeniacum. The sequence continues at coordinate 121,566 of JAJJWW010002964.1, forward strand.
TTCTGCACTGGCGAGTTAACTCAGTGAACCCGATGACCGATCCAACTCACCGAGTAAGACCAATCAGCCGAGTTAGAAGGCGACTCGGTGTCTCAATACACTCCTCTTTGACCCAGTGGACTAATCGAAGACCATCTTGACTGTTATATTTGACGGTGAACCTGACGGAATATTCTGTTAACTATAAGAACTTTGGGTGACCTACAGACACTATCCTATGTCGTTTTATTGGGATTAGAGTGAATACCGTGGATTTTTCAAAGCGACCCTAAAATTACATAATTTTGTGTGAACTTTTCTCATGGGTGTGAAGACTTGGGTTTGGATGGAGAATTTGGCTCAAATTTGGAAAGAGAAGATGGAAGATTTGAGAAAGGCTTGGACTTGGAAATTGAATTGCTAAAGGAAAGGGGTTCTATTCATTGGAAGATTTGGAGAATATTGAAGCCTATAAATAGAGAAGTTCTCTACACACTTCTCATCATCTTTTACACACCTTTTTACACACACAACACTTGTGTTTTTGCTTTCTTTTCAAATTCTTCTTTTAATTATTTGTCTGAACTTTAAAAATTCTCCCTTTAATTATTTGTGTGAATTTCAAAAACATGAGTAGCTAATTTTCTTATTAATTGAGGATGAATTCCTAGTTCTTAATATATGATTTGAGTTTTGTTTTCAATTCTATTCAAGTTTTTCACATGATTATCGTTTGTTTTTACTAATAGGAATGTTTATACATTCATGGTTGATTGATAGATTGTTTAGAGTGCACGCTAAATTGATTTGTTAATTTGATCTAAAGCTAGTGAAAGTTAGGGGATAAGTAATCGTTTCTTGACTCTTTACACAAATAGCAAACACAAGACCTTGCGGAGGGATTCCGTGGAGCAATTGTGTGTGATAACGTTAGCAAGTAGACCTTGATCTAAGAGTCTAACTACTAATATCAACCTAATAAGTTCATAAATCTTAATGCGTTTATTTAAATTACATCTTGAGTGATCTACTACTAGGTGGTTTGGTAAACAGAATCCGTAGTCGAGAACTTTCGTGTCCGTGATACAAGGGATTTAGGGGTTTAGCACGATCTAGCTGCTTTACCTACGGTTGGTGATAATCTGTGACTAATAAAAAGTGGAAAAGAACATAACTTGAATCATTGTTTTGCAACGAAGAAGGATTCCTTGGTCTTGTCTCTCTTATTGATTTCAACTTTATCTTTTAATTGCTTTGTTTACTTTCTTTTGCTTTACACCCCCCTTTTTTGTGACAATTTTTACAACTAAGAATCTCTTGCTCCTCGTGGGAACGAACTTGACTACACTATATTACTTGTTAATTAGGTGGAAAAATATTGATTAATTTGTTGTGGTTAACGACTCGCATCATAGCTTCAAATTCAAAGAATTTCTCTGCAAGTATAAAGAGTTGTGAAGATCTAGTTGTGGGTTTATTTGTTGGGAAATATTTATCATTTTCTTCTATCAAAAATGTTGTGAGTAAGATGTGGATACTAAAACAAGTGGTGAGTATGAAACTTCATGGTGATTGTGTCTTTATTTTCAAATTTTCTGATGAAAAGATCAAACGAAGATGCTTTGAAACTGGTTCCTTTTATATCTCTAAGAGTCTTTTCACTTTGAGACCATGGATTCATTTAATTAAAATATCTATTGTTGATATCAAATCAGTTCCAATTTGGGTGCTAATTTATGGATTTCCACTTCATATGTGGAATAATGGTGGGTTAAGGTTGATTGCTATCTGGCAAAACCTATTTTAGTTGATGACCGCACCATCAAGCAAACCATGTTATTGTATGCAAGAATTTGTGTAGAAACTGATTTAGGTTTCTCATACCCTGCCAGCATTCCATTATTGATTGATGAAAAGATATCTTTTGAGCATTCTGTTAAGTACCAATGGAAGCCTCAAAAATGCAAAATTTGTACAATATTTGGACATCCAATGAAGAACTTCTCAAAGAAATTGAAGTCTAGGTGGACACCAAAGAAAGGTGCACAATTGATATCTATGAGAGGGGTGTTGAATGGAGGAAATGATGGTACATCTTCAAAATTACCTGCTAATATAGATCATGGAAAAATTGAAACTATACCTTTGAATGTTATCGAAAATGAAGGGATGGAGAAGAGAAATGTAGGGGATGTAAATAAAGTCGGCAAAGAAAATGGAAATGTTTCATCACATTCTACAATCGCAGTGAATTGAGGAGTCTTAACTCCATTACCTTCATAATTGAATGGTCCGCAAAGAACTACATCTGATAAGGTCTAAGGTGGTGCTGATTCAAGATGGCAATGGAGGTAAGGTCTTAAATGGAGGCATCTCAATCTCAAAGGAATTTGAAGTGGTTTCATCTAAAGGGAAGATTTTAGGCAAAACTTGCAAGAATTTGGCAGTTCGTGGTGCAACAAAACCATCTGTAAAGAGTTCATCTTAGCCTAACGCTCAATTTCCTAAGATTTCTGGTGGGCAGAAAAAAAGAGATGAAGATTTGGTTGCAAATAAATTCGACATGAACTGGGACAAGAATACAAGCAGTGGTCCAAAGAAGATTGATGGTGCAGTAAAATCAGCATTGAAAGCTAATTGAGGTGGTTCAGATGAAGCATCACTAAGGGGAAAGATTTTAGATAAACATGCTAAGGGAGAGCGAGTATAAGACAAAAGTAAGAACTTGGTCTCTAGAAAGGATCCCTCTCCCAAAAAGAACCCATTTTTGATGATCGGTGACTTTCCCTATAAATCATAAAGTAAATTTCCAATAAATATAAGGAAGGATTTGCTTCAATCTGTTTCTACTTCTAAAAATAGATTCCAATTAGAAGAGTTAGAAGGAACCGATGATGATAAAGGGGAATGAAAATTTTATCCCATGAAGACATATCTTGAAAATAGCAGTGAGGGACTCTAAAAAGAAGAAGAGGGAGATTCATAAGTTACAATGGGATGGAAATCCTAGAGCATCTAATGTTGACAAGGAAAACCTAGGTAGAGACTGTAGGTCTCAGGTTAAGAAGAAGAAGTAATTGGTTTGGCTTGTAGGAAGTTTTAGTTCCTTTTTGTTTTTGTTGGTAGTTCTCTTTTCTGCTTCCCTCCCTAAGATCAACCCATCATTTCCACCTTTCAGACCGAAACAAGACGTGAACGGCTATCTCCTAGTTTAGGCTTGTTATATGATTTTGATATCTCGAACCTAAAAATTATTTTTTACAGTACATTTTTTTTTTTACCAAAAAACGTTACTCCTTTACGACTGTAAAAGCGTTGTCTCATTCCTAAATGAAGCAAACTACAACAGCTACATTGGGAGTCTGCAAGCTATTATAATATCCTTAGGGATGTTAAGAAAATAGATGATATTAAGGTCTCTTTTAATGACAGACTTGCTACTTATGATAGGAAAAATAGATCTCAGTGTATATGTTTTTCAGCTCAATCTATGTGTTTATATGATATGCAGGGCAGGAGCCAAGGGTTGACTGACCTTGACTCTAGCCAAGGGTTGACTGACCTTGACTCTATGTGTTTATATCATTTTATTTTATATTTTGTGTTTAGTGCACCCGAAATCAGAATTTAGTCCACCAAAATCTCCTTTTTAATATTAAAAAAGAAAAAAAAAATTAACCCTCCTTAAGATTATTTTCTGGCAAAAGATGAGTCATATTATTCTTCGGTTAGTTTAATATAATTTCCGTTCATTATAAATGAAAAATATAAAGAAAAATAAGGGAATGTGTAACTTTAAAAGAGGGACAATCAGAAAAGAATTGAGAGACTCATTCTACACTTAGAGATCTTCTCAAAATAATGAATGAATCTTTGATCATGGAATACCCAACAAATACAAAGTATTTCTTGGTCTAATTTTTGAATCATTAAGAAAAACTTAATGTCAATAGCAAAATGTGGAAATCAAAAACTAAATATACGAACATATTATCCATCGCAAGAAAGTCGATGTGCTCAGCGGCCGAGCCAGAAAATCTACTATGGGAAGAATTGAGAGACTCATTCACTAGCAAAATTTGTCCAGGATAGGCAAAAAGGCATAAAAAGGCTTGGGCTAGGCAAAATTAATCTTGGCATAAGAAAATTGAGCTTGGCAGCCATCCCAAATGGGATGGAAACTGCCTACCCTTGCCATGGGCTGGCTCCGCCACTGGATGTGCTCTCTCTCTTGGCTGAGCTCAAGTCAGGTGCCTCCACTGCTTGTCTATAACTCCTATGAAGAGTCAAAAGACTTTCTACATATGGTGTAAACATGTATAAGGGATGAGTCGGAGGACCAATATAGGCACCTAAGGAGGAGGATAAACTTCCATCTCCAGTAACTTGAATCAGGCTGAAAATCTTCTTCCTTCGATAGTAAGAGCGAACCGCAAGAGGCATTGGGTTATATACTGCACTATGAGTATAACATTCTAAGATTAAGTATTTTGTTCTGTCAATGGCATGAAACCGAATACTTCGATAGTCCCAGTGAAGAGGTAACATGATAATCTCTTTAGTCCAATGGATGTTCCAACTATTTCTGGTACTTACAATATTTTTGTCGTAGTCATCATCAAGTATCCACAGGTTGACAGTGTGATTACCGGTGTTATTTTTTATAGCTAGATGCCCGTCCAATTACATTAGAAGAAAATCATCGACGCGGCTAATGAAGTCAAGGTCTGATATAACTCTATACTCCTCACTTCCAACATTGAATGCCACTAGTTTGGGATCACTCTCCTTACAACTCATCCAATATATGGAACCATTCGCATATGTGAAAAAATTCACATAAAGAACACGATTTGAATGATGCTGTGTTGACAGTGGTATCTTATCGATCCTTCTCCGGGCAGTGTCTTTTCCTACCGTCAAGATCTCACAAATTTTGTAGTACCCCCGAGTACCCTACCATGTCGTCTTCTTCAACGAATGAGTAATCCCCGCACCCTTCAAATTTCTAAGCATCCATCCAGATATGTCCAATATACAAATCACTTTATATTCTTCGGTTGTAGGATCAAACCCAAATTCATAAGTACGATACACATGTAATAGAGATAAGTCAACCCATTGCTCTACTCGTGTTAGATAAGTTGATCCGATCCAGGTGTTACCTCTTTTGTGATGACATTGTATAGATTTTAGACTTAGTCACGCATCCGTACGCTGCACTTGGACCGCTTTCATCGTTAATCATAGCAACAAGGATCTAGATTTATTACATTGTTATTTGTAACTGTATTAATTACAGTCTGTCGGTCACCTCCTGTAATACGTCAGTCACCTCCTGTAATATTTCTTCTATGTTGAGTTCGTGAGTCTATATAAGATTCGGTCATGTACTCTTGTGAACAACATTATTGAATACATTAGTTCATATTTCTTACATAGTATCAGATACCAAAAGGGAATTTCAACTTCCTCTGATCCTGTAACTTTACCTAATCTTCAACTTTTCACCATTAAACCTGCAACTTAAACCTAAAAATGGTGAGAACTACTCAAACAACACTTGCTTCTTCTTCCGCCCGTCGCTAACAACAACAACATCAACACAAATTTGTCTAATACAAGTTTGTTTCCACCATTATTCTCTTCTCATCACCTACAACAACATCAATTTCTACCTTCTTCATCACAACAACCACCAATATCGTCTTCTACACATCCACCTTCACCGTCTCACTCTTCTCAACCACCATAACCACCACCATCAACACATCAATCTTTACCTTCTTCATCACAACAATCACCAACATCGCCTTCTACACACCGACCTTCACCGCTTTTCTCTTCTCAACTAATACAATCACCACTGTTTACTGCTACTACACAATCACCTTTACAACATACTCCTATCCAATTGTCCTCTTATATACCACAACAATTACACCAAACTACAAATTTTACCTTTCCACAACAACAACACATTCAACACCAACCACAACAACAATCAAATTTCTATAATCCGGTTATTTTTCATAGTCGGTTTACAATTCTGTTTCAAAATATCTCCAATTTTGTGTATGGAAAGTTAGATGGATCAAATTACTTAGTTTGGAAAGATCAGATATCTTCCATTCTTATCTGTACAAACCTTTATGGTTTTGTTGATAGATATGTTCATCCTGAGATGCCTACGGTGGTGATTAACAACAGTCATTTACCTAATCCAAACTATCTAGAATGGTTGCAGATTGACAAATTTGTTGGATATTGTATCAATGCAACTGTTGATAGATATTTCTCGTATGAGCTTCTTGGTAAACAAACAGTAAGGGAAAAGTGGTTGCATCAGGATAAGTTGTTTAGTGATCAAATTCTTGCTAGGAAGTCAAAGTTGCGATCTCAACTTCATTCTATCAAGAAAGGCTCTTCAACAATTTATGAATTCCTTCATCATATTAAAACAATTGCTCGACTCCGCTTGCAGAAATTGGTGAACCAGTTCAAGATTCTGATCTAGTAATGTACACTCTTAATGGTCTTGGTAAAGAATTTGTTCACTTTGTGGTTAGTGTTCAAAATAGGAACCTCCATTGTCTTTCTCTGAGCTTCGATCTCGCCTTTTAAGTCATGAACAATTCTTGAAGGAACAAGATTGATTCATACTCTTTCTCTAATCACAGATCCCACAAATTATGCATTCTTTGTTAAAAGACAATCTTCATCACATGATTCTACTTCAACATTTCGAAAACCTATGCCTTCCTATACACCTAAGTCAGCACCATCATCTTCATCTTCTTCACCTAATCATTCTTCAACCGATTTCGAAAAAAGCGCATTTAATCTCGCATTTAAGCAAATTATTGATTATGGAGAAATGCCTTGTCAGATATGTCATAAGGATGGTCAGCAGGCAAATCGTTGCAGATTTCGCTATTTTGCTTCTAGAAACAGTGTTGCACCACCACAAAGAGCTTCTCTTGGTCTGGATATTAATGCAGGAAGTAGTTCTACTTCACCTTGGGATTCACAAGAATTTGATTATAATGTTCAGTTTCCCTCTGATACTGCTTATGATTGTGGAGGCCATTGGAGTCATAGTAACTCAGGACCAATTTGGATTTGACTCAGGAGCATCTAGTCATATGACCAATGATGCATCAATTCTACTGTAATCCTACTCCTCATTCTGGACAAGAACAAGTCATGGTTGGTGATGGTAAGTTAATTCCCATCTCTTTAACAGGTTCTTCTACACTATCTACTTCATCCAAGCTTTTTAATCTACACAAAGTTCTTTATGTTCCTCATTTGCAACACAATTTAATGTTTGTGGCTCAGTTTACTAAGGAAAATAATTGTGTATTTCTGTTTTATCCTAGGAGGTATGAAATAAAGTCATTGAAGAGAAATCTTATTATTACTAGAGGGAGGATGAATGATGGACTTTATCCAATAATGTCTGGTCACTCAACTTCACACAATGCTGCTCCACCATCTGCTACTTCACTACATAGTACTGCATTCTCAACTTTGGTAGCTTCTTCTTCTTTATGGCATTCAAGGCTATGTCATCCTGCACAGAAGATTCTTCATAAACTTGATATGAATACTGCCATCAAAATATCAACAAAATGTACTGCCTCTGTCTGTGAGTCATGTCAGTTAGCTAACCAACAACGCAACCACAATCTCCAAGATTAGCCCTGACATGATCATTACCGAGCATATATTTCATCCATCCATCCCAAGAGTGCAATGGAATTTGGTAAATTTTGAAATCTACTGGAGAAGTCAGATACTCATTCTTCTGGAGTCAGAACCTTATTACACATTCTGGAGAAGATCGATGGTACTGTTGAGTGGCTACATGCGCAAAATGGAAAAGAGCACCTACCTTGAGTTCTCCTGGCTCACCTTGCTGCTGATTACAATTGTCGGAGATTGCTTTGTTGTTGTTAATGCTCGCTCTACCACCACTAAAAAATTATGAAGAGGAGCCGAACGCTGCATACAAAAGCACGGAGCCGGACGAGTAACAAAAAAAGAATAGGGTCGATACCCCTTTTCATACGAACGGAGTTTCTAGAGTTTGAACAGAAGCAGGATTCCTCCTTGCTCCATGAACGGGACTGGGCGTATCACACTCATAATCCATAGCCGAACAAGCCGTGTGCCAATATATCCGCTCCATGGCTGAACCAAGCAGCCGCGCAAAGACGAGAACACCGGCCGCTCAACTTCGTAACGCTCCGTGGTCAAGCCGGCCAACGCTCCGAGCGCCAACATCAACGATTCGTGGTCGGGTTGCAGCACCATCAGCGCTCCGTGGTCGAAGTTACAGCACCATCATCACCGCTCCGTGGCCGAAGTAGCGGCGTCATCGACCGTTCCACGGACTGAAGCCAAGTGCCGTTTTCACCATCCCACGGGCTGAAGCCAAGTGCCATTTCCACTGTTCCACGAACCAGGAGCCATCAACACCATCTCCATCCTCCATCTCCACGGTCGAGCCAAAGTTTCAACGCCATCTCTACCCGTCCCGTGGTCAATAATACGAAGTCGTTTCCACCATTCCATGGACTGAAGCCGTTTCCCCCATTCCAAGGACTGAAGCCAATTTCCACTATTCCGCGAACTGAAGCCAATTTCCACCATTCCGCGGACTGAAGCCAGTTTCCACCATTTGATAGGAGCTTAAAATACATCATTTGAATATCAATTTCGTATGCTTTTCTTAACTATTTTCTCTTGTATTTTCGGGTATTACGTTTCTTTTTATATTTTATAGGTACTTTGGAGTCATGCGATACAAAAAAAGGCAAATACGGGCTTATTTCATTGCTCTCGGAGACATTAGGCGTCAGCGGAGGTGAAGCATTGAAGTACCGTGACTTCATAAGTCTCAAAAACAAGCAAATTAGTGAAGCACTAGACAGTCAAGTACTCTCGGCAATCATGTGCTATTAAGAACCAATTGCTAAAGACAATCAGTCGTTCGTTAGGGGGCACCTTGATGTCTATAATTGTTTAACGGACCACCATCTCTCGTTCAAGTGGTCGGGGCCATATAGAGAATGTTTAGGTCGATAAATTCCCTTCAACTCACACCAGGTCCATTCCCGTTTCTCCTTATGTCGCATGATAGACACATTTTTGTGTCTGACTTGTCCTTGATATCTGTATTGTTAGAACTCGATTTTTGTACTAATATTGTGTTTTTAGGTATTTTTAGGTATTTTTGGAAAAATCGGCTCGAAAAGTTCTCTAAAGTACCGGGAGGAACGTGTTATTCGGACTCTCACTTTTGGATAAAGGGCACCTTCTTTACTATTTGCACCCCTATGGAGCCACTGCTATTCGCACCCCCATCTCTGTTACGGGAGGTCATCTTCTTCATTCAAATTCCAGTTTTGGAGGGAGTTTTGTCAAGATGAAGAACAGAATTAGGGTTCGTGTTTCGGAGGAGATTTAAGCAAACTCAATGGCTGAAATTGCATGGGACGACTTGATTAAGTTTGGAAGGCATGGTATGATCAATGGTTTGGGTTAGAATTGGCTTGAGCGTCAGATGGAATAATTCAGGGAGTTACGTGTTTAATTAACCCGATATTGCTTTGTTTTGGTTTTGGACGACTTAGTGACATTAAAACACTACAATCAGTTGGATTGGGCATGTTTCAACTAAATAGGACCTAAGTAACTACATCAAATTCAAGAAATTGGGCCGAGAAACGTAGTTGAGTAAAACAGAGCAATGTTTATTCTGGGATATTCTGTAGGATTAGCGTGTGTTTACAGCGTGTTCAACGTAATCTGAGACGTGTACACAAATTGTTAATGCGTGATTGAATGATTATTGATGTAGCCGTAGGCATAAATGAGCAAGATAGGAAAGAAAATATCCGAGATTATTTTTTTTTTACTCCGAGTTATGGAGAGATTATCTCAAGTAATGATGAGTTATTCGTGGCCCTATTGAGTATAAATATGATCTGGTGTAGCATAGAAGGGATTGGGGAGATAAAGAGCAAAGAAACGAGAGTTGGAGAAATCTACTGCGCCATTGAAGAGAGCTCAAGAACATTAGACTGTAGAAGACAACATCGTTGTCTTCTGATGACAACGACACTCTTGTTTTTTCTCTCAGAATAACTCGGTTTGTAACAAATTTAACTATTACAAACCCGGTTTTCATTATATTTCTCCCATTTTCATCATTTGAAAAACACTTTGAGCAATGAAATCAACTTTTAAGCGTGTTTCCAACATGATGATGAGCTAAATCTCCCACAACCAAGGCAATGAGGAAGCTATTTACGCATGAATAATTGGTAATTATTTTATTTTCTCTAATTTATAATTTATAAGTCACTCAATCACTGCTTTTGCAGAGTTCTAAATTGACTGCATAATTTTCTTAATTAGTTGTGATTCAATTTGATAGGTTATACTTTGTTTAGTCAATTGATAATCTATGCTTAGGAATACAATTATTATTTGAGAATTTGCCTGATTATTTGTGAATTAAGAAATAAGGGACTCAAAAGATAATTAGAGTTTTGGATTATTTACTATCATTCATTCATGTGTAATAGTGGAATCGAGTGTCTTGGTTATTTTTTAATATCTTGAAATCAACGAACCTATTATTACTACAACAACAACGAAAAAATAACATCATTTTTGCCGTTGCCCGACTTGAGACTTGTCTTTAGGCTAGAGTTTTTAGATTTTTTTTTAGGTTTTTGTTTTTATTTTATTTGTTCTACTTTACGTTTTCGGGTTTTTGTCTTTGCATTACAGATTTTGGAATTTGGAGCAAAAGAAAAATTTGCCAAAGCTTTTGGTGAATACTTAAAAGATTTGGAATCAAAGACAAAGCGAAAAGAGCGAGAAAAATAAAATAAGAGAGTTTATTTTATTTAGATTGTATTAGGATATCTTATATTCTTGTAATTTTCTTTTTCTTTTGCACTTTATTTTTGGACTTTGGACTTTAAACTTTGGGACATTATTTTTTTTTCTTTCTTTTAAACCCTACGGAAGGGTAGTATTAAATATAAACTGTTTGCAGAGAAGGACAAATGACACGATATCGCCTCGGCCCCTCGGGTTCGTACATGACATAGGAGTTGTGGCCCGAGTCGACTTCAGCGGTTCATCCCCCGTATGGTACGGGAGGTAAGTTTATCGAAACACCCGCGAATCCCCTGTTAGCGGGTTTACTGTATTCCTTCGTTTGCATATATACTGAGGAATTGAAAACAGCTAATTTAATTTCCTAGTAAAGGGCAAGGACTGGCCATACAAGATAAGGGTTCGGATTTCATCACCGTTCTCTTCTTGCCCGCCTTAGGAAAACAATACTTAACGCGAACCTAAGCCTTAAAATTTGGAATAGAACGAGACCGATAAGGTAACGATCTTAATAGGAAAGTCGTTCGAAAAATATTGGTTACTTTTTTTATCATACTTTGAAGTTCATGATGGTTTCTGTAAGTTGAATGCGCCGCCTTGTAATGCCGGTGAGTCCTTGGGTATCAAAGCTCCACACAGCTTCCCTCGTCTCTATTCAACTTACTTTAACTCGGATTGATTCCAGAGAGGTTTGCTCAGATTGTAACGAATTCCTTTTCGAAAGAATAGAAGCTGGTCTAGAAAAAATCTAAGTAGAGCCATCATGCTTTTTGTTTGCTAGAAAATTTTAGGTTTGCTTTGGTGGAGTCAGCCTGCTGTGTGTTTGCTTAGAACCTCCCGTCCTTTAGGATTTTTTTTTTTTTATATTTCTTTTATTTGTTTTTTCTAGTGTATGCCCGAGGTCATTAGAGAACGGGCTTGGAAAAGAGATAATCTAGGTCGATTGATTAGTAGATCTTCTTGTGGAAGTGGGGAGCTCGAAGACTCTTCTTTTGAGAGCCCTGTTTTTGGAAACTTCAGTTTTGAGAATGTGTCTCTTCATGAGGAAAGTACCCCTAGTACTTCAGCAGTGCCAGCGATGGCAACTTTGAAAGATTACATGTTCCTAACTAGGTCCACCCGACCCTCGTGCATTAAATTGCCAGCCACTACGGCTAATTCCGAGATAAAACCTAGTATTCTTCTCGATGATCCCTATATTCTTAGGGAAAGATGATGAGAACCCTTATTTTCATATTAAGGACTTTGAGGAAATTTGTGGTAAAATTAGAATAAAAGATCTTACTGATGAAGTCTTGAAACTTAAGATGTTTCCCCTTTCCTTGAGAGATAAAGCTAAGATCTCAATTTTGAACAAACTCGCCATCCGAATCCATTGAAACATGGCATAAACTTATTGCTCGCTTTCTATATGAAATTCTACCCTAAGCATAAAACGCAATGTTAGGCAGTAAAATTAGTGCTAGTATGCAACAAGAGGAAGAGTCTCTTTATAGGTTTTTAGAGAGATTGAATGATCTCCTATCCTAGTGTCCTCACCATGGATTTGATAAGATGAAACTTGTAGAGATTATTTATGATGGTTTAGATTATTCGACCAAAGCCATGGTCGAGTCTATGTACGCTGGTGAGTTCACTAGTAAAAATGTTGATGATGCTTTTACCTTCTTAGGAGTTGTCGCTGAAAAATCCCAACAGTGGGAGCCTTGTGTTGAACCCCCTAAGAGACTCTTGGTCAATAGAAGTAGCACCAATGTGGTAGATACAAGCTTCGGGTCAGATGGTAAGTTTGCCGCTTTGTCTAGAAGGTTAGAAGCTTTGGAATTGAATCACCTAAACATAGGTCTCTTGTTGAACTCGATGATAGGATTAGAGCCTCTCAAGTCTCTAGCCAGGAGTAGAACCTAATATCTCATTTTGGGAAGGACAGGTTAGTGAAGAACAAGCCCATGCTGTCTATAACAACTCTAGGTTTGAAAACAATCAGAAGTTTGACCCATACTCAGAGACCTATAACCATGGTTGGAGGAACCATCCTAATTTCTCTTGGTCTAAGGGCCAGAATCAAGGCCAGTCTAGTAATTCTCAGCCTCCCCCAGGTTTTGGTTATACTAAGAACTCTTCAGTCGTGCCCGTAACCCATCCGAGAATAGAATAACTAGGTTAGAGGAATCTCTTAGTATATTAAGAAAGAGACAGATATGCTATCACAAAGCCAGGAAATGTTAGTAAAGAGCCGGTTAATTTAATGAGGAAACCAAGCAGAATTTTAAGAATAATTCCCAGTCTCTTGCTAAATTAGAACTTCAAGTCGGCCAAATAGCTAAGTTTCTTAGTGAGAGAGAAGATGGAAGGTTCCCTAGTCATACTGATCCTAATCCCAAAGGAGAGAAATCGTACAATCATGTAAATTCTTACAACCCTTAGGAGTGGAAAGAAAGTTGACAATAAGGTTGCCATGCCCTGATGAAGTGAACATGTTGTAGTTCACCCTTATGAGCCCGAAAATGAGGAGACTGATAGAGTCTTTAAAGAGACCAATGAGGGTCCTGGTTGTGCTCGGCTTTGTTCCCTAGAGCCCCGTTCCCCCAGCCGCTAGTTCCAACTAATAGGGAGTCCAACTTTAATGATATATTGGAGGTTTTAAGCAGGTTACTATCAACCTCCCATTGTTAGATGCGATTGCTGCATTCCCGCTTATGCCAAATTTCTTAAGGATATGTGTACGCGAAAGTTAAAACTTAGTGTCCGTAAGAAAGCCTTTCTAGCTAGTCACGTGAGTTCTATTATTCAGAATACCACTACTCCTAAGTACAAAGACCCGTGGTCCCCTACCATTTCTTGCACAATAGGAAATTTTTGTGTTGAGAAAGCGTTGCTTGACTTAGGAACCAGGTGTGAACTTACTCCCATACCATGTGTACCTTAAGCTAGAACTTGGTGAGATGAAACCTACCCAGATGACACTCCAGTTAGCTGATAGGTCCGTTAAAATTCCTCGTGGTGTAATCGAGGATGTTCTTATAGAGGTCGACAAGTTTATATATCCAGTGGATTTTGTTATCCTAGATACCCAACCTGTCCCTGACCCAGAGAACCAAATACCAGTGATTTTAGGTCGTCCGTTTTTAGCTACATCCAATGCGATCATTAACTCTCGAAATGGTATTATGAATTTGTCTTTTGGAAATATGACTATGGAGCTGAACATTTTTAATATTAGTAAGCTACCCTCTGAACTAGATGACTCGAACATAGAAGAGGTGAACATGATAGGAACATTAGTCGAGGAGTCATTACCAAACACTTTGTTAGAAGATCCATTAGAGAAATGCCTAGCTCACTTTGGGATTGATTTTGATAATGATAATGTGATTAATGAGGTGAATGCTTTGTTAGATTCAACCCCTTTGTTAGACACTAGTAATGGATGGAAACCTAATTTCGAACCACTACCAGCTTTCTAAGTCTACCCTAGTTCCTTCGTTAGAAGAGCCTCCTAAGTTGGACCTTAAACAACTACCAGATACCTTGAAGTATGTGTTTTTAGGCCCATCTGAAACTTTACCTGTAATTGTAGCATCCGACTTGGATAGTGATCAGGAAAGTAGGCTAGTAACCGTCCTTCAAAACAACAAGGAAGCTTTTGGGTAGACCATAGCAGACATTAAGGGTATAAGTCCCACTGTTTGTATGCATCAGATCTATTTAGAGAGTGACACAAAACCTTCTAGGGAGATGCAACGTAGACTGAACCCAAATATGAAAGAAGTAGTTTGAACCGAGGTTCTTAAGTTGTTAGATGTGCATTATCTACCCCATTTCGAACAAAGAAGTGGGTCAGCCCCATTCGGGTTGTTCCCAAGAAATCCCTGACATCGTAGTCGAGAATGATAATAATGAGTTAATCCCAACCCGAGTGACCACGGGTTGGCGTGTTTGTATTGACTATATTAAATTGAACAAGGTCACTAGGAAGGACCACTTTCCCCTTCCCTTCATCGACCAGATGCTAGAGAGATTATCAGGACATAGTCACTATTGCTTCTTAGATGGCTACTCCGATTATAATCAGATCATTATTGCCCCAGAAGACCAGGAGAAAACCACTTTTACCTGTCCCTTTGGTACCTTTGCGTATAGACGCATGCCTTTCGGGCTATATAACGCCCTATGACTTTTCGAAGGCGTTGCATGATGAGCATATTTTCGGATATGGTAGAACCGTTCTTGGAGGTCTTTATGGATGATTTTTCAGTGTTTGGTTCGTCTTTCGATGAGTGCTTGCATCATTTGTCATTAGTGTTGACTAGATGTAAGGAAAAGAATCTAGTGCTTAATTGGGAGAAATGTCATTTCATGGTTCGATCAGGAATTGTTTTAGGGCATATCGTATCTTCTAAGGGTATAGAGGTAGATAAAGCCAAAGTTGACCTTATCAAGACTTTACAGTCCCAAAACCGTAAGAGATATTAGGTCATTCTTAGGGAATGCAGGTTTTTATCGTCGATTCATTAAGGATTTTAGCTTGATTTCTAGACCTTTTTGCAACCGCTTGCAAAAGATGTTAAGTTTGTCTTTGATGATGCTTGTTTAGAGGCTTTTGAGAAGCTTAAGACTTTACTCACTACCGCCCCATAGTTCGTGCACCTAATCGGAACCTACCCTTTGAGATCATGTGCGATGCTTGATTATGCTATTGGTGTTGTGCTAGGTCAACGAGAGAACAAATTACTTCATGTGATTTACTATGCTAGCAAAACTCTGAATGATGCCCAATTGAACTATACCACTACCGAGAAGTAATTGTTGGCCATTGTGTTTTCCTTGGACAAGTTTAGACCCTATCTTTTAGGTTCTAAGGTTATAATATATACTGATCATGCTGCTTTGAAATATCTTCTGTCTAAGAAGGATACGAAACCTAGATTGATTAGATGGATCCTTTTGTTGCAAAAGTTTTCTCCAGACATTAGAAACAAAAAGGGTGCGAGAAAATATAGTAGTGCATCACTTGTCTAGGCTAGTTGTTGATTCCCCCGATGATTCCCCTTCCTATAAGGGATATCTTTCTGATGAACAACCTGTTCTTTCTTACCTAATTACCTTGGTATGCGAATATAATGAACTATCTTGTTATCGGTCGAATGCCCCAACATTGGGTAAACAAGATCGTTCTAGGTTTTTAGCCGAGGTTAAGCACTTCTTTTGGGATGATCCTTATTTGTTTAAGTATTGTCCAAACCAGATTATTAGGAGATGTATACCTGAGAGTGACCAGTCTAGTATTATTTCCTTTTGTCATGATCATGCTTGTGGGGGTCACTTTAGTGCTAAGAAGACTCGCCGCTAAGATATTGCAGTGTGGATTCTATTGGCCTTCGTTGTTTAAAGACTCCCAGCGATTCATCGTGTTACTTGTGAACGTTGCCAGAAATTAGGAACCATTTCCCGTAGGAACATGATGCCCTTGAACCCTATTTTAGTTGTTGAGGTCTTTGATGTGTAGGGTATTGACTTTATGGGTCAATTTCCTAATTCTTTTGGTAACTTATACATCCTTGTCGATGTTGACTATGTCTCTAAGTGTATTGAGGCGGTTGCGTGTAAAACCAATGACCATAGGGTTGTGATTGAGTTCTTGAAAGATAATATACTTACACGTTTTGGTACACCGCGTGCTATAATTAGTGATGGAGGGTCGCACTTTTGTAATGGACCTTTTAAGCTTTTGATGAAGAAATATGGTATTACACATAAGGTAGCTACCCCGTATCATCCATGAGACTAGTGGTCGGTAGAGGTTTTTAATAGGGAGATAAAACGTATATTAGAGAAAAACAGTTAATCCTAATCGGAAAGACCGGTCGTCTAGGCTTATCGATGCCTTATGTTTACCGCACCGCGTTTAAGACCCCATTGGAATTTCAACTTATCGACTTGTGTATGGCAAGGCATGTCACTTACCTGTTGAGTTAGAACATAGAGCATATTGGGCTGTTAAGCAGCTAAACTTTTCACTTGACAAGGCAGGAGCCCATGGGAAACTTCAGCTCAATGAGTTGGAAGAGATTCGTAGAGATGCATACGATAGTGCTAAGGAGTATAAGAACAAAATGAAACTTGTGCATGATAAGAATATTTTAAGAAAGTCACTTTCTCCGTGTCAAAAAGTTCTTCTGTATGATACCCGCCTGCATCTTTTCCCTGGGAAGTTACGTTCTCGGTGGATGGGTCCTTTTATTGTTCGCACTGTCTTTCCTCATGGAGCTGTTAAGATCGAGACACCGGATGTTAGTAGTTCTTAGAAGGTTAACGGTCGAGATTGAAACCTTTTTTAGAGCCCTTTCCTACAGGTGATGTTGAGGAGGTCCCTCCGGAGGACCCCGTTTACCCTTGATTGACCATCAAGGCGATTTGTATGTTGTATATTAGTTTTTGATTTCTCTCTTCACCTGTGTACTATCTTTCTGACTTCTTCAGTGGTACCAACTTCTACTTCTCCACTGCAAACATCTCAAGATTCTGCATCCACTACTGAAGTTTCTAGTTCACCATTGTTGGTTCCTTCTTCTACAGTACAATCTATTTCTACAGTACCATCTACTTTTGGTGTTCATACAAGGTCAAAATCATGTATTCATGTTCCTAAGACTCTATCTAAAGATTTTGTAGCCAATAGTACATTGAAACATGATGTTCTTGTTGCTCTTGCTACTCTACTTAAAAACCACCTACTGAACCCAAAACCTTTAAGGAAGCTAGTAAGTTGCCAGTTTGGGTTAATGCTATGCAGAATGAATATACTGCTCTTCATGAAAATGATACTTTTATTCATGTTCCATATCATCCTTCTATGAATGTACTTGGCTGTAAATGGGTATATAAAACTAAATTACGTGTTGGTGGTACCATAGATAGACATAAAGCTAGATTGGTTGCCAAGGGGTATCACCAAGTGGATGTGTCATGTGTCTGCATATTTATGTATCCAGGGTGCCCCTAGAATAACTGATGGGTGCCATGGTAATAGTTGTTAGCTGTTTAGAGTAGCCGTTAAGATCACTGCACGTGTCCAGTGGTCGTTAGTTGATTCCGATTAGGGTTATCCAATAAATGTGTAAGAAGAACTCTTGTGTGGCGAAGAAATGAAATAGACTTGTTCTCTTCTTCCTCTTCTCAGGCTGGTTATTACCAGATTTCTCTGAAATTCTCTCGATTGGGTCATCAATTGTCGTGGTAACACAACAATTGGTACCAGAGCCGTTCTATCCTCATCATGGGCTAAGTAATCATCCCACCATCAAAGAGGTGAATGATGATCTTCGTAAATTCTCAGAAAAATTCAGTCAACAGGTTGATGACCTTTCCTCACAAAACACCGATCTCGCTGCGCAGTGTAAAGAGATTAAGGAATCTATGCTCTCTAAAGAAGAATTTTTCAAATTCATGGAGGTTTTCTCAGGAAGGAAGGTCGATGAACAAGTAGATACAGGAGCAGAGCCTTCTCACTCAAATTCTTCTCACAACACGGGTGCGATGTTCAACTATCCACAAGGCGGCCGTGAACCCAATAATGTCTATAGAATGCCAAAATTAGATTTCCCAAGGTTTGATGGAGAGAACCCAAAAGGGTGGATTCAAAAGTGTGACAGATACTTCTTGCTCAACAACATTGGAGATGAACATCAGAAGGTCACCATGGCGGCTATGCACTTAGATGGGAAAGCTGATAGATGGCTAACGAACCTCCAAACAACCAGGTCTATTACCTCATGGTATGAACTATCCGAACACGCGTGCATCAAAGTTCGAAAATCCCGCTAACGACAACATCTTGGGCATATTCAATAAGCTATCTCAAACTACTACAAAAGTAGATGAATATTTTGAGCAATTTGAAAACCTCAAGGCGCTGTTGTTTCGTCAATTTCCTATGCTTACTGAACATTATTATGTTATGAGTTTTATTGGGGGTCTTAAAGATGATATTAAGCATGCTGTCAGTATGTTCAATCCCACTACACTAATGAAGGCTTTTTCACTTGCTAAAATGCAAGAACAAACCCTCACCACCCAACAAAAGTCAGGGAGAGGCTCAAATAGGTTTTTTCAGTATAATAGGCCGACCAACACTTCAAACTACTCTCCAAAACCTACTTCCCTCCCACCCTTGCTCCCATTGCCATCTATTCCTCCTCAATCTCCTAGCCCTTCTCCACTTCCCATTCGTCGACTCACCCCTGAACAAATGCAAAAACGCAAGGCTCAAGGGCTGTGTTTTAACTGTGATGAGGTTTATCGTCTGTGCCATTTTTGTAAGAAGCAACAATTATTCTTGATGGTGGCCACGGAGGAGGAAGCAGAATCGCTTCCAACAAAGAGGAAGTTACAGACACCGAGGACACTCAAAGCGGTGGAGAGTGATATGGAAATCTCAATTAATGCTCTTACGGGTAACCCACTGGCGACACCATTCGAATTCCTGGCTTTCTTAACAAACAACAAATTTCTATCCTCATTGATACTGGTAGCACCCACAGCTTCATCGACTCAGATTTGGCTAAATCTTTGGGGTGTTGTATTCTTCCAACTCCTCGCTTTGCTAGTTACTGTGGCAAATGGTGACCATACGACGAGCTCAGGTATTTGTAAATCCTTAACTTGGTCAATGCAGGGTTATCAATTCCAAGGGGATTTGAGATTACTGGCTTTAGGTGGCTGTGATGTGGTTCTTGGAGCTGATTGGCTGAGGGGTCTGGGTGACATCCTTATCAATTTATCTACCTTGAGTATCTCATTCTTACATCAAGGCACACAGATTACACTGGTTGGGGCTCATAAACCTCCTGCCTTGAGGATGATCAGCAGCACAGGAGTCCAGAAATTTTTCCACAACAATTCTCATGGCATTGTGGGTCAATTGTTCTCTCACTACCGCTAAACCTCCATCACCTCCTCCTCCTGTTATTGAGGACATTCTCACAGACTTTCAAGATGTGTTTTCTGAACCTACTCAACTACCCCCACATAGATCCTTGGATCACTCCATTCCCCTCCAACCAAATTCAACACCTATTAACCAAAGACCATACAAAACTCCTTATGTACAAAAATCTGTTATTGAGCACTTAGTGAAAGAAATGTTGGACTCTGGGATAATTCAGCCAAGCCATAGTCCTTTTGCCTCTCCAGTTCTATTGGTTAAGAAAAAGGACAATAGCTGGAGATTCTGTGTGGATTACAGAAAGCTCAACAAAGATCACCATTAAGGATAAATTCTATTCCAATCATTGAGGAACTCTTAGATGAATTACATGGTGCTTGTGTCTTTACAAACCGGATCTACGCTCGGGGGTATCATCAAATCCCGTATCACTTTTCAAGATATCTACAAAACAGCCTTCAGGACTCATCGTGGACATTATGAGTTCAAGGTTATGCCTTTTGGCCCGACAAATGCTCCGCAACCTTCCAGTGCCTTGATGAATGAGATTTTTCAACCCCATCCGAGGAAATTCATTTTGGTTTTTTTGATGACATCTTAGTCTACAGCGACGACTTGGAATCTCATGCTCAACATCTACGGATCACTCTTTCACTTCTTCGACAAACATCGATTTGTATGCAAAACTCTCTAAATCTTTGTTTTGCTCTCCAATTAGATATCCGGGTCATATTATAACCGCAAAAGGAGTGGGCTGCTTGACCCTACTAAAGTTCCGCAATGACAACTTGGCTGCACCCGGCTAACCTCAAAGAACTCCGAGGCTTCTTGGGACTCACGGGATATTACGTAAAATTTGTGCGCAACTATGGTATTATTAGTAAACCTCTTACTGAGTTATTGAAGAAAGATTCTTTTGCATGGACTGAATCAGCTACACAGGCTTTCCAAACACTGAAAACTGCCATGTCTACTACTCCAGTGTTAGCCCTTCCAGATTTTTCTCAGTCCTTTGTCTTTGAAATCGATGCTTGTGCCAAGTGGGAGTCATTCTCATGCAAGCAGACAAACCAATTGCTTTTTTCAGTAAACCATTGGGTCCAAGGGCACTGGGTCTCTCAACTTATGAGAAGGAACTAATGGCTGTAGGTTCAGCTGTTACCAAGTGGAGGCACTACTTGCAAGGTCACCATTTCATCATCAAAACTGACCATGAAAGCATCAAATATTTTTTGGAACAGAAAATTCACATCGCTTCTATAAATGGCCGATGAAACGTTGGGGTTTGATTATGATATTCAATATAAGAAGGGGGTTGAGAACAAGGTGGCTGATGCACTTTCAAGAAGATCTCACCCTGCTGCTACAGTCCATACATTAGCTCTTTCTAAACCACTATGGATGCAAGAGGTCATTTCTAGTTATACTAGTGACACTAAAGTTCAACATCTCATTTCCCAGCTGCTTATCTCCCTCACTGCCATTCCACATTATACTTACCAAGGGGAAGTGCTTAGATATAAATCAAGATTGTATATTGGTAGCAGCAACAATGTCAGGGCCACCATACTGCATTCTATACATGCCTCTGCTGTTGGGGGCCACTCAGGAATGCAATCCACTTATAGTAGAGCAAAAGCTCATTTTTTCTGGCCTAAAATGAAGCAAGAGGTGTTCTTACTGGTGACCACCTGTGATATTTGCCAAAGAAACAAAGGAGAGCACACCTTACCATTGGCTGCTGCAACCTCTTCCCTTACCTGAACAAGCTTGGCAACATATCAGTCTCGATTTCATTGAGGGGCTACCCAAAAGTGACAGGAAAGACGTCATCTTAGTGGTGGTGGATAGGCTCACTAAGTATAGCCATTTCATACCACTACAACATCCTTACACAGCTTCATCCGTGGCACGGGCTTTCCTGCATAATGTTTTTCGACTACATGGTCTGCCTACATCCATTGTATCCGATGAGGACAAGGTCTTCACCAGCTCCTTTTGGCAAGAGTTGTTCAAGAAACTTGGCTCTCAATTGAAGCTAAGTACAGCCTACCACCCTCAAACCGATGGACAAACGGAGAGGGTTAATCACTGCCTTGAAAATTACCTCAGATGCATGACGGGCCATCATCCAAAGCAGTGGGCGCAGTGGCTAGATTTAGCTGAGTGGTGGTATAACACAAGCTTCCACACTAGCTTGAAGATGTCGCCTTTTAAAGCCCTGTATGGTTATGAAGCACCTCATCTAGCTTTTCCATCTAATCTTGCTTCATCGGTGGCATCCGTGGAGAAGTACCTTACACAACGAAGCTGAAATGTTGCATCGCTCAAGGAGGCATTAGCCAAAGCTCAGAGCGCATGAAATTTTTTGCTTGACAAGAAACGAACTGACAGAGTCTTCGCAGTCGGAGACATGGTATACCTTAAACTCCAACCCTATAGACAAACTTCGGTTTCCCTTAGGAAGAATTTTAAACTGTCAGCCAAGTACTATGGCCCTTTTCCCATTACCCAGAAAATTGGGTCGATTTGCTTACAAATTCTGCCTACCACCTAAGCTCGTATACACCCCTGTCTTCCATGTTTCGCGATTGAAGCGCGCATTGGCGTCACTCACATTCCTTCTCCCACACTTCCCTTGGTTGATAATGACGGTCGAGTGCGGTGACACCAATTGCGATTCGGACCAGGCGCAACTTAATCGAGGCAATCACTCCATACCTCAGCCTTTTAATCCATTGGTCTAACACCACAAGAAATTTGAAGCTACTTGGGAGGATGCTTCTCACATCTCGGCTCATTTTCCACATTTTAATCCTTGAGGACAAGGATTCTTTCTTCGGCGGGGTATTGTCATGTGTCTGCATATTTATGTATCCAGGGTGCCCCTAGAATAACTGATGGGTGCCATGGTAATAGTTGTTAGCTGTTTAGAGTAGCCGTTAAGATCACTGCACGTGTCCAGTGGTCGTTAGTTGATTCCGATTAGGGTTATCCAATAAATGTGTAAGAAGAACTCTTGTGTGGCTAAGAAATGAAATAGACTTGTTCTCTTCTTCCTCTTCTCAGGCTGGTTATTACCATTTCTATGAAATTCTCTCAAATTGGTCATCAATTGTCGTGGTAACACAACAGGATGGAATTGATTTTGATGAGACTTTTAGTCCTGTTGTTAAAGCTACTACAATTATATGTGTATTGAGTTTAGCTATCTCAAACAAGTGGAGCATGAGACAATTGGATGTGAGTAATGCATTCTTGCATGGAAATTTGAAGGAAAAAGTTTATATGGAACAACCACCTGGTTTTGTTGATCCAGATCATCCTACTCATGTATGTGAACTTAAAAAATCCTTGTATGGGCTCAAATAGGCTCCTAGAGCCTGGTATGAGAGATTTAGTGGATATCTTCATAAGAGTGGCTTCAAAAATTCCAGTTGTGATAGTTCCATGTTCATTTATCACAAGAATTCAGAGAGGATGATTCTTCTAGTCTATGTTGATGATATTATTCTTGTTGGGACTTGATTCTCTACTTTCTTCTTTATTACATCTTTGAAGTCGAATTTGCAATGAAGGATCTTGGTTCTCTACATTATTTTTGGGTATTGAAGATGCTTTTGATTCTTGACTAACAAAATGCTTCTCACTCAAAATAAGTATTCCATGGATTTACTTAGGAAGCATGATATGCTTGGTTGTAAACCATGTAGAACTCCGATTGGCTCAGTCCACGAGTTTATGATGATGGTGGCACTCTTCTGTCGGATCTTTGCTTCTTACAGAAGCTTAGTAGGTGGTCTTCAATATTTAACCCTCACCAGGCCTGATATTAGTTTTGCAGTTAACTATGTGAGCCAATTCATGCACAGGCCTACTGATATTCATCTGCAGCTTGCCAAAAGGATTCTCAGATATATTAAGGGTTCTTTGGGTCAAGGTATTACTTTACAAGATGATGATTGTTCAACCTTATCTGCTTACTGTGATAGCGACTGGGCTGGGTGTCCTGATACACGCAAATCTACATCAGGATATTGTGTGTTTGTGGGTGGCAACTTAGTGTCTGGTCCTCAAAGAAACAACACACAATCTCTCGCTCTTCCATGGCCGAGTACGGAGAGGTCTTGCAAATGCAAATTTGCTGAAATTTTGTGGCTTTCCTACTTATTTGAAGAGCTATATGTCTATCTCTCTCTCCCTTGTCGTTTATATTGTGATAATTTTGGTGCAGGCAGTCTCACTGAAAATCCAATTTTTCATGCCCGCACAAAGCATATTGAAGTATACTATCATATGATTCGGGATCTGGTTAGTTCTGGCATTCTAAAGGTTTCTTATATTCATATTCTAAGTCAGATTGCCGACTTGTTTACCAAAGGATTGTCTAAATCACAGTTTAGCTTATTGAAGGACAAACTGATGCCTGTTGTACGTGCATCTGTTTGAGGGGGATGTTAGACTTAGTCACGCATCCGTACGCTGTACGGACTGCTTTCTTACTGTTAATCATAGCCACAAGATCTAGATTTATTACAGTTGTTATTTGTAGCTGTATTAATTATAATACGTCGGTCACCTCCTGTAATACGTCGGTCACCTCCTGTAATATTTCTTCTCTGTTGAGTCTGTGAGTCTATATAAGACTCAGTCCTGTACTCTTGTTGAACAACATTATTGAATACATTAGTTCACATTTCTTACAATAGACAAGCAGCATGATCTTCATAATCACCATTACGGATTTTACCTTCTTCTTTATCGATCAAACAAATCATGCTGTTAATGGGTTTTTTTATTCTTTTTTTACATGCTTACAAGCCGACAAATCAACTTTACTCGATATTGCTTGAATGGTTGTTGTTGTGGTGGTTTCTTGTTTGTCTGTGTCTATGACCAAGTTGGCTGTCCAGTAACTCTCAAATTTAACGAGGTCTCTCGAACTTTTGTCGCTAGGAAAAAGCATCATCAGGAGGGGTGGTGATTGGCGCCTATGATGTAAATTAATCAACCACTGATCTTTTTGAACTAAGAATTGCCATGATTTGTATACGCACTTGAAACGCATAAGCGGTTTCAATGGGAGTCTGCTAAGAATCTCGCTTAGTATTTGATCATCAAAATTATAGCTAGTAGTACCCTTCATCATCTTATGGTTGTTTTGCTTCCACCAAACCATAAAAAAGGTTGTGAAATCTATTAATAATACTGCCTCTTTTTATAGGCTCGATCAAAAGGAAACTAAAACAATCCAAGAATAAGGAAATTCTAGGAATCTAAAACAAGTAACTAAAAAATTGTCAAGGACATGCAACAAAACATGAAAACAATTCCTCGGTAATCACCGTGCGATTAGCAGTTCCTCTTTCTTTTAACACCTCTTGATCGGGCCAATTTTTCCAGGAAATTTTTTGCTCCACATTTTTCCAGGAATTTTATTACTCCACTTGTAGCCGCCTTAGTTTCTCCCAAATCTTTCAAGGAAACAACGCTCTGTGTGTGAGGAATTACGTCAATGCGAATACAATGTTGCATACCCTTAGCCCTACCATTCCAAAGTTTGTATAAGGTTGAAGTTTTTGGGTCATAGCTAGCAATAGAGTCTCCTGCTTTTGGATGGAAATTCATAGCAACAGTCTCTACTGCGCTTGTGTTCAGACCACAATAAAACTTCATTGTTCCTTGTGATTGCAAATGGCTTACAACAACATGACATTTCCAGTTGTATACTAAACTCCTTGATCCAACACGACGAACTTCTGTACACGTGGTTTTTAAAAAACCCGAAAAAAGAAAAGGAAGTTCCATTACTCGTATTATTTCTCTTGTATGCCCATATGTCAGTGCGAGAGGTTGTCTCGTTTGTATGAACTACATACAAACTATTATTCCCCCCAAGCAAACGGAGCTCAAAATATTTTGAATACGGCAATGGGATGTAACTGAACTCCTCATGCTCCAAATCAAAAGCCACAATCTCGCCTTCTTGTACCTTATCATCTCTATGGTGCAACCAGTAAAGTACTCCGTCTGCATAGATGCCTGACGAAGATCTGAATGCGTAACCACTGTAATGGTCAATCGCTCCAATGTATCTCCAGCCGCCTCCGACAGTATATACTTGAACATGTCCCTTATGTTCCTTTTGATGATAATATATGGTAACAGCCTTGTAATTATTAGTTGAAGAACAATATCCAAACCCACTTACTAAGTTACCATACTCGAGCACTTCAGTTGATTTATCCAGAGTAATTATATTTCGGAACAAAGATAGATTCTCTCGTTAATGGGTTGCAGACTAGAAAGGATCTGTTCCTTGAGCAAACCAAACCATTGCAAGACCCAACCATGATAATTCTCGGGGAGGATTTGGTAATAAATGTGACATGCTCTATCTTCGTAAGTGTCTTGTAAGAGTAATAGTAGTTCATCTTTGCATGATCATAATGATCATACTCATCTTCATAGAAAAGTTCTCTAACCTCATAGGCACCAGAATCATGGGTGAAAGAGAGAAGGAAACCTGACTTTTCATCTGTTCTATTATGGAGGACTGCTCTCCAAGATGTGCATACACCTTTGCCATGTAAAGTTGCCTCAATAGGTAATCGTGAAAATATGTTTTCTATGATATCTCTGTCAAGTTTTTCCATCTTGCTGCTTATCTGAATATTTTACGACCTGAGACCTAATTAGACCCTAAATATCCGACCCTCATACAAAATAACTCTTAATAATCTGCCTCCTTTTAGAGCATTTCCAACAAAGGTGCTAAAATCATACGTGAAATTTTTATTTAGATCCTTATTTATGGGGTGATTTTTTTTGTGGCAAAAATAGTAATGCTTTTCTCATGAACTATCTCCAATAGTGGGGGTCATATTTGTTTGTTATTTTTGGATAATGATAAATTGATTCCCTTTTTCTTATTGGTTTAGAAAAATTTATTTAAAGATAAAAAATTAAAGTATAACTAAAAAGATGACATGGAGGTCATTGCCAAGGTCTAAGAGCATCTCCAATAGAGGGTGAAAATTTTATTTTTTGATGACACATAGGATTTTAGACCCTCATTTACATAAAATGCATCTCCAACAGTGGGTTCTATTAAGTAGGAATGGTGTCAAAATAAATACGAATGTCTTAGAGAAAGTCTTATTTAGACCTTGGCAATGACCTCCATGTCATCTTTTTAGTTATACTTTAATTTTTTATCTTTAAATAAATTTTTCTAAACCAATAAGAAAAAGGGAATCAATTTATCATTATCCAAAAATAACAAACCTTAGAAAAATGACCCCCACTATTAGAGATAGTTCATGAGAAAAGCATTACTATTTTTGCCACAAAAAAAATCACCCCATAAATAAGGATCTAAATAAAAATTCCACGTAGGATTTTTAGCACCCACTGTTGGAGATGCTCTAAATAAGACTTTCTCTAAGACCTTCGTATTTATTTTGACACCCTTCCTACTTAATAGGACCCACTGTTGGAGATGCATTTTATGTAAATGAGGGTAAGGATCTAAATAAAAATTCCACGTAGGATTTTTAGCACCCACTGTTGGAGATGCTCTAAATAAGACTTTCTCTAAGACCTTCGTATTTATTTTGACACCATTCCTACTTAATAGGACCCACTGTTGGAGATGCATTTTATGTAAATGAGGGTCTAAAATCCTATGTGTCATAAAAAAATAAAATTTTCACCCTGTATTGGAGATGCTCTTATAGGCTCGATCAACTACTATATAGTTTTGGTTGGAACTCAAAAGGAAACTAACAACAATTTCTAAACCAAGAATAAGGAAATTCTAGGAAACCAAAACAAGTAGCTAAAAAATTGTCAAGGACATGCAACAAGACATGAAAACAATTCCTTGGCAATCACCGTGACTAGCAGTTCCTCTTTCTTTAAACACCTCTTAATCGGCTCAATTTTTCTAGGAATTTTTCTACTCGACTTGTAGCCTTAGTTCCTCCCAAATTTTTCAAGGAAACAAAGGCTCTGTGTGTGAGGAATTGCCTCAATGGCAAGACTACCTTGCATACCTTTAGCCGTATCATCCCAAAGAGTCTCCTGCTTGAGGATGAAGTTTTAAATATATAGCAACATTTTCTCCCGTGCTCGTGTTCGGACCACAATAAAACTTGGGAATATTGGGGATATGCCCCAAAATCCACTGTTATCTTGGGGATATGCCCTAGGATTCCAATTTTGGGGAATATGCCCCAGCCGTCCAAAATTCCATCCAAAACCGTTAAGTAGTCAATATTCGCACACACTTGGGATCACATATGCGAATTAAAAGACAAATATATGATATATTAACACCTTTACAAGGTTCGGGAACATATTTAGACGAAAAAATCTCGAAAAAATTAGAGAGAAAGCTCAGACACATTTATGATAAATAGTCTATTTAACGGTTCCTTGACGGAAACCGTTACTTTGGGGCATATTCCCAAAAACTGGAATCCTGAGGCATATCCCCAAGATGACAGTCGATTTTGGGGCATATTCCCCATTTTCCCATAAAACTTCATTGCTCCTTGTGATTGCGAATGGCTTACAACAACGTGACGTTTCCAGCTGTATACTAAACTCCTTAATCCAGCACAGCGAACTTCTGTAAAAGGGATTTTTCAAAAAACCAAAAAATGGAAAGAAAGTTCCAGTACTCGTATTTCTCTTGTATGCCCATATGTATTTCTCTTGTAAATCAATTCATACTAAAAATATCAAACACTAAACATAACCCTAAATACTAAAACTTTCCATATAATTTATTATTACCAATCCTATACTCTAACACTTCTCCTCAATCTCATGGGGATTGCAAATCACATGAGATTGGCCTTGAAAATTGTTGATGAAGTGCGGTGCCAATAAACGCTGGAGAAGTATAAGAAGAAGCACATCGCCATTGCCCGAAAATATGTCATAAGAACCATCGATAAGAGAAAAGAGAGCATTGCTCAAAATTGGGATAGATGACGAAAAGATGAGAACAAAATTAATTAATCAAAGAATATGAACTAAATACGGTGGTATTGGTGGGAGTAGTAAATGTAAAAAACCAATTGTTTCTGTAAATAAAGATGGAAAAGAAAAGATAAAAGAGAAATTGGACAAAACAAGTATTTTAGGGTTGAGACGTGATAGAAAGAAAAGATTTAGAGAGCAACGTGGTCACTTGGAGGAAGAATAAGAAGGAGAGAGTTTAAATTAAAATCACGATAACCGACGGTACAGAGAGAAGGCGAGAACAGAACAAAAGATTGGGCCTAGAACATGGACTCCACTAATCAAACAATTTGATGGACTAATTAATTATAGAACTGAACAGAGAAGTTGTTAAGAAAAGAAGTGGGACAGGAATTAAAGAGAATGATAGGTCTAGGTAGTGGTGAAGATGCGTGGAGAAGAATTCCTGTGGAAATCAAAGGCAGAGGGTAGTGATGAGGAAAATAAAAAAGCTAACAGACCCGATAAGTAAAGGTGACGAAAAGGGTAAAGAAAATTAGAAGAACGGGAAGCGTGAATAAAGAATTTTGATAGTAAAGTTGGAGAATAGTGTAACTTATAATCCCTATACTGTAACCAGTAAAGTACCAAGTCGAACTTGAGATATAAAGATAAAGAGAATTTTATTATTGAATGGGATATTTTACATTGAGAACCCATAGGGTATATATGCCTGATGATGAAAAAGGTTTAAATTTTTGAAATGGCAATTTGATGGAACTGAACTTCTCATGCTCCAAATCAAAGGCCAAAACAGTCAAATAAAATCCATGCCTGATGATGAAAAAAGGATTTTGTAACTGACAGTCAAATAACAATGTATTCCACTTACCGCCAACAGTATATACTTGAACATGTAGCTTAAGTTCCCTTTGATGACGATATATTGTAACAACCTTGTAAGTATTAGTTGAAGAACAATAGCCAAACCCACTTACTAAGTTACCAAACTCAAGCCTTTTGTTGATTTATCCAGAGGCAATTCAAAGTAATTATATTCCGGAACAAAGATAGATTCTTGGTTGTTCCGATCAGCGGTTTAGATCAAGTGCCTTGTTCCCAGATGGGTTCAAAGCAAGAGTTTGTTATTTCCTTGGTATCCCATTATTTGTTGAGGGCGGGTTGTGCTCATGTTGCAATAGGCCTATGGATATCTTTGGTGATCACGCGCTCCACTGTGCTAATGATGTTGGTCTAAAGTTCCGCCATGACTTGGTTCGTGATGTAATTGCGAACATTTGTTTCAAAGCTGGTGTCCCTGCTCGCAAAGAAGTTGCATTGGGTTTTTTGTCTGAGAATAACAAGGATTTACGTCCAGCAAATATCCTTGTTCTCAACTGGGAAAACGGCCAAGACGTGTGTATGGATGTCACGAGAGTCTCCCTTTACTCGGAGATGGTGTTCGTATTTCGCCTCAAAGCCAAAGCTATCTCCAAAGCAATCTCGCGTAAACGTTCTAAATTTTTGAATGTGTGTACTACGCATGGTTATGGTTTGGGTGTGCTAGCATTTACTACCTTAGGGGAACTTAGTGATGATACTGTATGTTTTTTCAAGCGTCTGAAGAATTGTTTAGTTAGTCATGACGCTGGTAGTGATCTTGGTAGTTTTATTTTTCACAGATTAGGTGTTGTTATTCAAAAAGGGGTTAGTGCTCAGCTTGTTGCTCGGCTACCAACTAAAACCTCTTCTGTTAATTAATTTCAAAGGAAATTGAGTATTGAAAAAAAAAAATAAGTGAATAATACCAATAAACAAATATATTTCCTTTCCCTAAATACTCCACCACAAGATTCTCCATCTTGCTGCTCCTATGATCAAGTCTTCTGCTATTTTTTCTCTGCGATACGGGCTAGAGAAGCCATACAATCAAAAAAGCTTCACTTAAAGTGTACCCTAAGGCCGTTTCAGGAAAGTGGGTGTGAATTAAATTATATCTATGGGAATTTAAGTAATGGTGGGTTTGGATGCAGAATCCTCCCCTAAGATTTGGAAACTAATCAGGGGATTTATGGGCACTTTTTTTTTTAACTCTAGAATCCTTAAGATTCTAAGGGTAAGGCCAAACAGTACATAGACTTTAAAACATGGGAATTTTATGAGCCCTGTGAATTTTAACATGAACCCACACCGTAAGGGTCCTAAGGGATTAATGCTCCTCGTTTATTTTGTTCTCACTGAAATTAAGAAAGTTGAGTACGTGCTCAACTAGTCGCATCACACAATTCAGTGGACGGACCTAGCAAGGGGCTAAAGGAGGCTATAGCCCGTCCCTAATTTTTGGGTAAAAACTTTTAGTATAGAAACTTAGGTTAAATTTTATGTTTAGCCCACATATTAGTTGTATTTAGCTAATTGTATGTGATTTTTAGCCAATACTATGAGGTGATCAAAATTTAAGTCATGTTTAAAGTAAATAATCTTCTTCCACTCACTACCTTCTACTCCTACATTCTTCTCTTTTGCTAATCAATTTTGTTGGAAGTTAAACCAAGATATCGGTGAAGTTAGGAAAGTCTTTTTGGTTCTAGAGAGTTCTAGAACGGTTCTATTTAGAGGTTGGTTTATGTTAGGAATGTGTGCTTTATTTAGAGTTTGTTTTTATTAGGAAAGTGCTTTGAGTGATCGTCAAGTTTGTGAGACTATAAGTAGGTTATTGAGCCATAAGAATTGTACACCAAACTGATTATCAATGTAATCGTTTATTTGCTTTCGTTTGTGCTCTCCTCTCTCTTGCTCGATCCTACATTTGGTATCAGAGCAAGGTGAGAGGAAGAGGGAGGAGAGAAGAAGATAGAGTTCGAGAAAGTTAAAGAAGTTTTTCGTTTAGAGAAGTTGGTTATGCAAAGTTCTGGTGATCATAAAAATTATTTTTGTTTTTAAAGAAGGTGTAGTTCGTAGTTTTTGTGTTGCAGATCGAAAGTTTGTCTCGTTCAAGAAGAGTAAAGGAAGGAAATGTTTCTGATTGTGTGATTGAATGTTCTGTACTGAACAAGAGATTGTAGCCATTAATGGTGTGACGTTGCTAAGTATTAGGGTTTCAAGATGACTTAAAAATCAGCTGAAAAAGAGCTTGTAGCTTCCGTTGTAAATGGATTTATGGTAGATTAAACCGTGTTGTTGTGCTGCTGTGAAGGCTTGTCAAAACGTGTTTCTGTGTTGGTGTGTGTCAACACCAGATTTCAGAGTTTAAAAAGGTTTTAAAAAAGGAATGTTGCTTCTCGGTGAAGAAGGCGTAAGAAGTGAGGACGTCTGTAGACTGGTGTTTGTTGCGATGAGTTTTGCTGGTGTTTCAGAAGCTTGAGAAAGAGTTTGTTGCTGCTACAAACATCATTGAAATCGAAAAGAAGAAATAAGAGTTGGTTCTGGTCATCTGGTGGCCGTGTTCAAATTCACGGAAGATTGTGAAGAAGGTTATGGTTTCACATGTTGTTTCCCTGTGGCAAGTTTGAACTGTTGATGTTCAATTAGGGCGAGAATGTAAGGTAAATTGCTGTCGTCAATAAGAGATTGCAGAATTTGAAGGAAACAGGAACGTTCACTATTTTTTTCTTTTCTGCTGTTAGCGATGAACATGAACAGGTTGATGATGATCGTGATAGTAATGTTGTTGTATTCATCAAGTCAAGGTTGAACAGAGTATGATGAGGTAGTTACAACTGTTGATATCAAATCGATGGTTGAGGTTAAGTCGTGGTTTGGTTGAAAGGTGGATACTGATTTTGCTGCTCTAGGTTTCGTGGGTTTATGGTTTAATGGCTGGAAGGAAGACGAATTGATGAATCTAAGAAAGCTTGGTTTCTGGAGTTATTTTCTCGGTGCTGGAAAACAAGAAATCAATTGGTCTTCGTTGCTGTTGTTGCATCATGTTCTTCTCGGTGCTGTTAGGGTTTGGATGGAAGATAACGGGTTGCTGCCATGGTTTCCATTGATGGAAGTGATGTTGGTTGATAATCGATGATGATCGGAGTTGAGTCTGTGTTGGTGGTTGATCGTGGTTAGCTGCTTAGTGATGATCGTTGATGTCAAAAGTATATGATCGATTTGGCATGAACAAAGTTTTGGACCTGTTGGTTCAAGTCCATGTTGGCAATGAAGAATATTAACGGAGAAGAAAACAGAGAAGTGACTTGGGTTCGTAAGAATCTAAGTTCGAATTTGGTAAGGGTTCCGCGATAAAAAAAAAAAAAAAATTGTTTGGTTAATGATGGGGAATACATCACAGTTTATGATAGATGTGTGACAGAAACTGGAACATCTGGCTAGTGTGACAGAATGATGTCACAGTTATCAACAGAAGTGTTACAGAAAATTTGTTACAGAAGAAATTGTTACAGAAGTGTTACAGTTACAGAAGTGTTACAGTTACAGAAGTGTAACAGAAGAAAGTGTCACAATGTGTGACATGAGGCGTAACAAAAGGGTTATAACAATGCAGAAGTGTTACAGTTTTTTGGCAGAGGTGTTGCAGAAAGCAGTTTGTTGGTTTAAAAAAAAGAGAAGATGTTACAAGGGTTGTTGTGGCAGAGCATTGGTTGATGTTAGAAGGTGAAGAATCTTTGGGTGAGCAGTTGATTCGAAGGGTTAAGTCATGGATTCGAAAAAGACGAAAGGATCAAAGTTGGTATTGTAGTCAAAGGATTGGTACAGTTTGATAGAGGATCAAAGCTGGTATTGCAGTCAGGACTAGTACAGTTTGATTAAGGTGATCGAATTCAGAAGCTTAGAATGACAAAGAAAGTTGGGTGGTGATGTTTGAGATTAAGGGAGGATGGTAGGAGTTTATGCTCAAACATGAACATGTTGGAAGATTGAAGTGTGGTTGAAGAGTTTGTGAGAGAAACTTGGAAAACCTACAAAGTGTGGCAGACTTTGTGTTAGTTATTGCTTGTGGCAGAAGCATAACAAAAGAAAGATTGTGAGAGAATCTTGAAAATTAAAGAAGTGTGAAGGTTTCGTGACAATAGCGTGACTGGAACAAAGAAGAAAAGAAGAGAAGAAGAAACAACAACAAGGTTGTGAGGAAAGAGAAGTAATCACCGGTGGTGATGAGAGATTGAAGAGAAGAGACGTCACAAGGGTGTGATCGTAAGAAGTGAAGCAATCCCAGTGTGGGGATTTGAGAAAAGGAGTGAAGTAATTCCAGTGTGGAATTTAAGAAGTGAGATAGAGCTATAATGCTCAGTGAAGAAAGTTGAAGGTGAGCTACAATGCTCGGTGATGAGTTGAAGAATTTGTTTTTTGTGTTTGGTTAGCAAGTTGTATAGAGCACAACAATAGTGTTTCTAGCTTGCTAAGAATGATGTTCTGCTGCGATGAAGAAGAAGAGAAGTTTGTGATGATTGATGATTGTTGTTAAGCAAAAGAAGAAGTTTGTTTTGTGTTTGTGAATTGAGTTTGTTGATTGACGGAATTCTGGTAGAATCATGAAGTTGGGATAAGCTATGATTGAGTATCAAGGAGTAAGGGTTTGTTGGTGGTTTCTTTGAAGATGAGAAAAGACAAGAACGTGTTAACGTTTATCAATGGAAGAAGAGGAATGGAAAATGAGAAAAGACAAGGACGTGCAAACGTTGATCAATGGAAGAAGATGAGGAGTAGAAGAGGGTTACGGAATTCTCGTTGAATGATATGGTTTAAGGGAGGATGTTGGAAGTTAAACCAAGATATCGGTGAAGTTAGGAAAGTCTTTTTGGTTCTAGAGAGTTCTAGAACGGTTCTATTTAGAGGTTGGTTTATGTTAGGAATATGTGCTTTATTTAGAGTTTGTTTTTATTAGGAAAGCCCTTTGAGTGATCGTCAAGTTTGTGAGACTATAAGTAGGCTATTAAGCCATAAGAATTGTACACCAAACTGATTATCAATGTAATCGTTTATTTACTTTCGTTTGTGCTCTCCTCTCTCTTGCTCGATCCTACAAATTTGTTTTTCTGTTATTTGTGTTCGTTTTAACTTTTATTTCCCTAGCTGTCTAGTATTGTACGGGTAGATCACTATTTGGCCACTAATTATGTGATGTATTCCAAAAAAAAAAAATGTCGTGGACTTCGGCCGCATTATCGACTACTACAATCCAGCCCTACCCAACGGAGAATCCTGGGTCCGTCCCTGACATAAGTGCAATCCTCACACTCTATCAAAGCGTTTTTGGTGAGAACCAAACTCCAGTGGCACAAAATATCTGTTGCCACCCACACTCCAAGGTTGTGAAGGTCCAGGGTTAATGATAATATTAATGAAGAGACAACTAAAAGCAATCAACTGTCTCTTTGCACAACTTAGCACTTGATAATATTAATGAAGAGACACTACCCAAGTTTCTGCATAATTTAGGACACACAAGTAAAATTTCTAATCAATAAATCAGAAGGTAAAAGATAAACTGCACACACAATTAAGCAAGTGGAAAAGGTAGTGCTGACTCAAACTGCAACTAAATAATAATAACTATGCAGAATCGAAGAACAAGACTTGCAGAGAAGTTCTCTGCTGCTGAAGAATGAGACGAAGAGCATTAGACGCACAGAGTCAGTCGCGAAGAACTCTCGCTCATCAATTGCATAAGAAACTGTTGTTATGCAGCAGTCTTATTTCTTTTGTCACCTTTGTGTGATCAATCCTAAGAACGCCGATAAACGTCACGATTGCACTGTTTTATTCTTTTAGATTTGTTTTCTTCATCGCCGTGAATAATTATTTTGAGTGTGTTTTCAACATGAGGAGTTAAATGAATCCCAACACTTGGGATAACGGAGGAAGTCATATTTCATGTTTATAGTAATTATATTTAATTCTTTTATGACCTTTCGCATTGACTGTTAATCAATTTATGATTTTTATTGAATAATTGTGATTTCAATTGATGGGTCATGCTTAGGTTAAGTCTTTTTGATACTCCATGCTTTCGATTTCATTAACTTTGAAAATCTACATTTGGCAAGAATTAGAGTTAATATTTGAGCTATAATTGTTTAGAATTAATATATATGAATCGCATAAATAAGTTGTACGGTAGAATCCTGAGTCCCACAGTCTCTCGTAATACCGTAACCATCTTCTACATATTTTCTAGTTTAATTTAAAATTAAGTCTAGAATCGAGCCTTAACAAGTCTGAATTGAACGAATCTTATCATCTGCGATAAAATTCAAACCACAAGATATAATCTGACAGCGAGCATCTAAATAATAAAGCATATTGAAAACAAGCAAGCAACTAAAAAATTGTCAATGACATGCAACAAAACATGCAAACAATTCCCGGCGATCACTTGATTATCAGTTCCTCTTTCTTTTAACACCTCTTGATTGTACCCCAAAGATCAATTTTTCCAGGAATTTTACTGCTCCACTTTTAGCCTTAGTTTCTCCCAAATCTTTCAAGGAAACAACGCTGTGTGTGTGAGGAATTACCTCAATGCCAGTACAACCTTATACCCTTGGTCCAAAGTTTGTTTAAGGTTGAAGTTTTAGGGTCATAGCAATAAAGTCTCCTGCTAGAGGTTGTAGTTTTAGGTCTACAGCCACACTCTTTCCAGCGCTCGTGTTCGGACCACAATAAAACTTCATTGTTCCTTGTGATTGCGAATGGCTTACAACAACATATTTCCAGCTGTATGCTAAACTCTTTAATCCAAGACGAAGAACTTCTGTAAAAGAGGTTTTCCAGTAAACCAAAAAATGGAAAGAAAGTTTCAGTACTCGTATTGTTTTTCTTGTATGCCCATATGTCAAAGCGAGAACTTGTGTTGTTTGTATAAACTAGATACAAACAGTTATTTCCCCCCAGCAAATCGAGTTCAAATTCTTTATTAGAGCATGGCAAATTGATGTAACTGAACTTTTCAGTCTCCAAATCAAAGGCCATAATCCCGCACTCTTCTAACTTATGATGCCTATACTGTAACCAGTAAAGTACTCCATTTGCGTGGATGCCTGATGATGAAAAAAGGATTTTGTAACCGTTGTGACAGTCAAATAATCCAATGTATCTCCACTTACCGCCAACAGTATATACTTGAACATGTAGCTTAAGTTCCCTTTGATGACGATATATTGTAACAACCTTGTAAGCATTAGTTTAAGAACAATAGCCGAACCCACTATTTAAATTACCAAACCGAAGCCTTTTGGTTGATTTATCCAGAGGCAATTCAAAGTAATTATATTCCGGAACAAAGATAGATTCTCTCGTTACCGGGTTGCAGATTAGAAAAGGATCTATGCCTTGAGCACGATTATTATATTTGCCAAAACAAACCAAACCATTGCAAGACGCAACCAATATAATTCCAGGGAAGGATTCGATGATAAATCTGCCGTACTCCATCTCCCTTAGTGTGTCGTTAGAGTGGTAGTAGTTCATCTTTGCATGATCATAATGATCATACTCATCTTCATAGAAAAGTTCTTCGCTACCACGATCACGAAAGAAAGCGAAAAGGAAACCTGGCTTATGGAGGATTGCTCTCCAAGTTGTACATACACATTTGGCATGTAAAGCTGCCTCGATAGGTAATCGAGAAAATATGTTTTCTAAGATATCACTGTGAAGATTCTCCATCTTGCTGCTCCTGTGATCAAGTCTTCTGCTATTTTTTCTCCGCTATACGGGCTAGAGAAGCCATACAATAAAAAACTTTCGGGCTAGAGAAGCCATACAATAAAAAAACTTTACTTAAATTTGTACCTTAAGGCCGTTTTAGTAAAGTGTACATTATTAGGAAAGTCCGACTGCTTCCCTGAGATTTGTTGGGAACTAATAAGGGGACTTTCCTTAACATTACAGTACATAGACTCTAAAACATGGAAATTTTACGAGTCCCAGGAATTTTAACATGAATCCACACCGTAAGGGATTAATGTTCCATTGTTTATTTTCCTCACCCACACTCCAACGATGTGAAGGTCCAGGGTTCAATTATACAACTTAAAGCAATCAACCGTCTCTTTGCACAACTGTGCACTTGATAATATTACTGAAGAGACACTAACCAAGTTTCTGCATTCTTTAGGACACAAAAGTGAAATATAAATCAGAAGGTAAAAGATACGTAGATTGGTGGTAATATTTCTGCACACACAATTAAGCAAGTGGAAAAGGTAGTGCTGACTCAAACTGCAACTAAATAATAATAACTCGGCAATAATAATTCTCCTAAACAGAACACTAGTAGAAAAGCAGAAATGCACATTTAATACCATCTACATTTCAATTGATTAGACAAACCCATATCTACCATACATCTAATTCTACATAAAAGGAATATCGGCATTTAGCAATTATACAATATTGCCTTAGTACATGCACCTGACGTGTATGTGCTTTAGGATTCAGGTGAACTAACCCAGCTGCTCTAGTGTGGTGTTTTGGACTGGAATCTGTTGTGTAGATCACCTTCGTCGTCCTGAGTGCTGCCTGCTGTGAGCCTTGCTGTCATTCATTATCCTATCAGCATACATGGGCAAGCGGACAATCTCTCCAATGTCTTCTAACAAGACCTCCTCTGTGATGTTATCCTTTATGCTCCGCATAACCTGCTCGTAATCAAGTGATCTTATTAATGTCGTTTTTGGGAAGAAGTTCAGTCAATATATGCAAAGGAAGCGGTCTACCAACCTTCCTGTAAGTATTGATATCATTCGGGGTGGACTTATCTACCCTGACACGCATACAATTCCAGACTTGTTCCTCGGAATCCCAGGAACACTGATAATCTTTCCTGATAATTCTAACGGATCTTCCATCTGCAACGTTTTGTTACAAGGATGTAACATGTGAATAAACCATCTAAGTAATCACAACTAGGAGATGCAGGAATGTTAGAATTTAAAAAGAAACATGCACTAAAACGCGACTGTAAGTACAGTTTTCAGAAAGTAAATTAATGTATTAAACCACGAGAATCCAGAGAAAAATCGTGTTTAAACAAGCACTACACGTGTGGTATTGCATACTCGTGAATAGCTCAATCCAACAGGATTTGCAACTTAAAAGACTGGCAACCTGGCAAGGTTCATAAAAACGACAATCCATGTTAAGCGGTTGAAAAGAAAATGGGTCCTACTTTCTGTGTATCCATCTTAAGAAAATAGGATACACAAAAATTAGTGAAAACTTATTTGCAGGATGGACATAGTTGAAGAAAATAGTCCTCATCTTGAGGGATTTTCTAGGTCAAAGATTATGAGTATAATTTGAATAAAATATTTTGAATACTAGAGCATGATGTATTCACTAAAGGAGAAATACAAGAAACAAATAAAGAATAATATTGTGTTAAAAGAGGCCACTGTAACAGTTAAATGATGGGAAAAAAATCACACATGCAGAAAAAGGAACTACATGCTTACTCTTAAAGTCAACATGATTCCCATCCATCAGCTTCTTCTTCCCTCGTTCATATAGATAAAGTAATTGACGATTTTCATCAACCACCTACAATATCGAGCACCCTTTACATTAAGCTAGAAGAAGGCACATATATTAATCCCGAAAAGAACTCTCTAAACATCATGATGACATAATAATTAAGTTAATGGCACGACCTCAAAGAGGAAATCGACGGAATTCATCTCAGGGTATTTCCACTTTAAAAGCCCTTCGTGTAAAAGGGGAACATAAGGATCATCCCAACCCTGGACAAACAAAAAGAAAACAGAACAAATATATATCAGTGACCAAGGCTAGGTAACTGTGTTTATCCGAATATAAGAAAACGTAAGGGCCTGTTTGGTACGATTATTAAAAACAGTTTTCAAAAATTGTTTTGTACTGTTTTAAAAACATACCCTTTTTCCTTGTTTTCATTTTCTAAAAGCTATTTGGTAGGAAATTTAAAAACTGTTTTGAAAATCAAGGAAAATCAACTAAACTAAATCAAATGTAAAGACTTGTCGAGATAATGATAAAAATAATTCTTGCACATGTAATTCTTTCCGCAAGCCCTTACTTTGTTCTAAAAAGAAGGAGGAAAAACAAAGAAAAAGGAAAAAACACAGAAAACGATTATTTGTTGTTTTCATTTTTCTGTTTTCGAAAACAGAAAACAAATGGAAAACGTTTTCTGAAAAACAAATGGAAAACATTTTCTAAAAATACCTCTACCAAACGTGTTTTCTCCGGTTTTCTGTTTTTTCTGTTTTTGAAATTCATACCAAACACGACCTAAAGTACTATTTCTGAAAATGAGGTGTACACAACCCCTAGATATAATCATTTAGTACCTGAAATATAAGACCATCAGCCTCATGTGAAAGCTTAGGAATGAATCCTTGTAGAAGTTTGGTAATCGTAGATAGCAACCAAAAGTCCTTTCTTCTTACCTGATCAAACTCAAGCACGTTAATTTTCCAACTCGCAGGAAGGATACTACCATCTATAATTGAAGTACTTATTCTACATACTCTAAACGGCTCCAAGTCATATCTGTAATAAGGATTTCTGCTTTGATATATATACTGGCGTTCAAGATTACGAGGTTCAATAACTTCTTTCTCAAGCATCTTCCACCTTTCGCAGAAAGGCCGCTGCATCAAATTTCATTACCGAGCCTTATTAATGTCACGTAACGGTAAAACCAAGTGCTCAATCACAGAAAAAACATGAAACCTCAACCAAAACAAAATTCATCCATGTTTTACTTTATATCAACCTGAAGAAGCTGATATACCTACTCCCCACATGATTTCTTGGGCCCAAAACTTGAAAATCAAAGAAGAAGAAATATGCAAATAATTGGTATGACATTCCACAAACAATTTCATCTAACCTCTATGATAGATACTGAATTGATTGCCATAAGATCGTAGATCAGGTATCTTCTTTCTTTCTTCTGTGTATCCGGCAAGGTATCAATTACCATCTCACCATCAAGTAGTGTTAGATTGTGAGTATCTCTTCCGACACCCTTAGAAAGTGAAAATCAATGGTTAGAAATGGAATAAGATTAAGGATACAGAATATTGTGTAAGACCAAAAAACACATGTTTATTTTATTTTTTCTGACAGAAGGAAAAAACTAAAGTCAGAGAATAAATAAATAAATATCACCTCGTTCGTTTGTTTCATAGGAAATCGCATCTGAACCCTTCGAAAATTAAAATTTCTATCTATCAAGAAGCATCCATCAGAAGTTATAAGCATCATATATCGTGTACCATCTGCTTTCCATGTAGCATAGTAATACCTCTGCCTCAACAATTGTAAGTTTTCCCTGCATCAGACATGATGAGGTTACACAAGACAAGAACCACATTCTACTAATACCAACAGAGTTCTGGTATAATTCAAGCAGAGAACATTACATGGCCAGAAAAGAATTACCAACACCAGTTGCTTGTTCACTTCGGGTTCTTGCTATGTTTTATGCTTTATAATGATGTGAATTTACTCCATTTTACCTTATGCATAAGACAAACCCCAAAACTAGTGGTTTTTTGCCTTTCCAGGACATACAAGATACTGAATTACTAGTGCAGTTTTCTATTCCAAAATACCTAGTTCCTGTTGCTTTTAGTGATATTATCCAGATAAGCCTTCCAAATCATAACCTTCTATTCCTGAACATGATACTTTGAAAGATTGCTTAGGCATACTGAAAAAGAGCAACTGACAAAATTACCAACTTCACTCTAAGCCATTTTCACTCATTGTGCCATCAGTATAACGCTGGTCACAAAGAGCTCCCCCAATTCCTTATTTTCACGTGCATATTTCCAATTTTATAGAGTTACATTTATGTTATTTGGACAGCTTTAAAGAAGTTGAAAGCCCGGTTTGTCTTTGATAGTTTGTGTTTCAAACCTAGACTACTAATCAATGTGGTGAGTTAATAATTCCAGGTGTTTCCTTGGTGAAAAACAACATCAGGAAAAGGGAACAGAAGCACAATTTGCAAGCAACATGTGTTTAAGCCTATGAACATTATGCTGACCACCTTCAGAGATGAGCCTAACATGGTAACCAACATGGAAATAAACTCAATGCAGAGAAGCATTTTAATCCACAATAAGGATGCAATAAATATTGAACCTGTTGAGTGAAACCGGGTGTGATCCAGGAAACTGGGCGATTCCTTTTGCCTGTGGAGCAAAAACATAAATTATATTTTGATTTAAATCATAATGGGTGATACATCAGGATTGCAAAGTCAGGTTATTTTCAGACAAACATCAGTAAGTACCTAACAATATAATCCTACACAGACAAAACAATCTGGGCAATTACAAAACAATCAGCAAGAAGTGTGTATTGGCCTAACCCCCTAAATGGTTCAAATAACTAGACTTTCCAATGTTAAATGTATTACACTTCTGCATGAACATATATTTAACGTCAAAAGAGATGGCAAATCCAAGACACATACCCCTGCTCCCAGCTTTAGACTATGATAGCAGAATTGTCTCATTGCCTCCTGTTGGTCCCACGGTATTGCATCTCCCAGAACGTCATCATTCGTCAGCACTTCAGTTGGCACCTGGTTGTCCTGCATACAACCAAACAGTTACAAATTGTAGAACTCCAACTTTGCATGTAAGATCTTCCAAATTATTAAAGGGGTACATTGAGCTAGTAAACAATCTTCGTTACAGCTTAAATGGGACGTCAGTCCCATTTAAGTTAGTTCAACAGTTTATTCATTTACATCCAGTACATCCATCAACAACAATTTAATAACTTTGTATTTTGAAATAAACTATACGAGAAATTAAATCTTATTTTGAGACTTGTCACAGATAGATAACTGACAGTATTAACTCCTAAATAAAAATAATATCGTGATTAGCTACTTTGAAAGCTTTCGCAATTTGAAAAATATTTATGAATGTTCTTTAACAAGGAGGAATTCATACACAGACAACAAAACGAAATCCAGAGACCACAATATAAAGACAATACATACATTTACGATAGCATGTGAATGTTCTCCTATCACTAAACCGTAACGACAAATATCTATCCACTAAATTCTTTCAACAAGAAAGTATGGATATAAAAAGAGGCCCACACATGAACAAAGTTTTTACGGCAGAGTACACACCTGGGAAGCAGTAACAATACCACCATCATCTTCATCATCAGGCATAGCTTCACCATTCAGATCAAGATCAGATGATCTTTTCCACTCCGGAGTGTTGGGGCAAATTACATTTTCGGGCCTCCTTTCATGATAGAATGCGTACAATGCATCAATGTATTCCTGTTTATAAATTCCTGGAGGGCGTGCATTCTGAAAAGCTTGAATTGCCTGGGATAGCCAACAGAAAGTCGCGGAAAAAAAATGCACATCATTAATCTCTGAAGATGAAAAAAGCACGGAAGGAAACCCATAGGATATCATGTACAGGCTAAACTCACATCAGAGACAGTCAACGGCTGTGACCGCATAAGAAAATGAACAATCATGAACCCCGTACGGTTATGCCCATGAGTACAATGAACAAGGATATGCTTCTTGGTTTGCTTCTGACGCGAATAGAATTGTAAAACCTGAAAGATCATTTAAGATCAATTACACCGTATCCCATCTGGACTACAGGGAAACACAATATCGAAAAGATTAAACCTGGCATGAAACCACGAGAAGGCACTACTTGGTGCAAACAATAAAAGTTTTACACAGTAATATCAACGGTTTGGCACCACTCTGAGGTTTGCACTATGAATACAGCATTATTCTTTATATATCAACTTCAAATTGGTGTCTCATGACTCTCATCCAAGTGATCCAGTGTATATTAACAATTATAAAGCAAGCATAATATTTAACCGAATTCCACACCAGGAAACCACCACATGTAAGTATATAAAAACCCCACGAAAATGCATGCTCAGTTAAATGAAGATCTTAAGGAGCATACCTCGTAAACAGATGTATTCACAGACTCGGGATCAGGTACTGAATCCCTACCCTTGCACGCAATCTACGTCAAAATGTAATTTGAGAATCAAGATCCTCTTAATTTAATAAAATTTAAAGGACCAAAATTGTGGAGACATATATAAGAAGCAATCTACTTCTCACCTTAACATGCTTGATACCTGTTTCTTCCAATCTGACGGTTGATAATAGCGGGTGGTATTGGTAAGATCAATGACTAAACCAAGCTGCAGAAAGAACATCAGAAGGTACTATTAGCAGATCTTCAGAGATAACTGATACTATGATAAGAGGCAGAGTGGAGCTAAAAGATAGTGGATATTGACCGACACGATGAAAAAAGAAGCGATAGCAAACGCTAAACGGAATGCTTTGGCAGTGAAAGTTCGAAGGAACTAGTAAAGTCAAACAGTTCAAAGGATACAAAATCAAATGACAAAACGTGTGGAACTACGAAGTACTATCTCACACTTTTTCTCTTCAAGCTTTCTTTATTTCAAAACAAATTTTGCTAGGAAATCTGGCCACAGTAATCATATTTTCATAAAAGTGAACCAAAGTCTAAGAAATTTCAACCAAAGTCTAGGAAAGCTGATTGTTTCTTGTTCACTGTTTTTTGTTAACTTGTGCACTAAGGAGTCTGCACCAAATAAAAGTTTCAGACCTCAACGTGGTTCGCATACAATTAAACCAGTGATTTATCTGTACTACCGTACATCTATAACTATCGCAATGAGAGAAAAGTAGAGGCTGAAATCTCATAAATTTCACAATAGTAATACTTTTCCGTGACTTCAATTATTTCACAAGTCGAAACTCAAGAGA
The DNA here is from genome assembly GCA_023531295.1 of Papaver armeniacum. Classification (NCBI taxonomy): domain Eukaryota; kingdom Viridiplantae; phylum Streptophyta; class Magnoliopsida; order Ranunculales; family Papaveraceae; genus Papaver; species Papaver armeniacum. The sequence continues at coordinate 166,151 of JAJJWW010002964.1, forward strand.
TATTTTTATCTATGTGGTACACGTGATAATAGTCTAGTGAGTGAATAAGATTAGAGGAAAAAACACAAAAGGCGAAAAACAATGATACCAGTTCCAGAATTATCAGGAGTTTCAAAATATGCAGGAGACAGAAACTAGACATGCAAACAGAGAATCAACAAAACTTCTCTCAGTAAGTAACATTCAACGAGATAGAGTTTACATCTTTATGTAATGATTTTTCCATAATGAAATGAGGAATAGTATCTAGTATTCGATATACTTACTTCTCTTCCTAAAACTTTTTGCTGGTGAATAACTTGCTTCAAAGAGTATCTTTTACCAGGAAAAATGCAATCATTGAATGTTTCTCCCAGAGGAACTTTAGAAGGAATTATGTAACCTATGTTCTGACCAGCAGCAGGGCAATCCAGCCAACCTGAAATATGACAAGATATAGGAAGTCAGAGATGAAAATGCATCATTGTTGATACAGAAACAACGAAGAAAACAAATTCACTTAATTCAGCTAAAAGAGTCATCAAGAATATATACACTTATAAGGGTGAAAAGAAGAAAAAAATACAATAAGAATGCATGATCAAAACCTCCAGAGACATACAAAACAGAAGTATATACTACCTACCAGGTGGAAGCTTGGTTTTATCGTAAAATCTTGTGTTAATGACAGGTTCTCTCCTTGGTTGTTGTACAGCACGTTTTGGACCCTCATCTGGGAAGTCTCTTTTTAATCGTTGCCGTCTTTCTTCACGCTCCTGAGACATAAAATATCAAGATCAATAGATACACACACATTGATGCACTTTAAAATGCCCTGCATCACACATACACACATATAACATATAATTTACATATATATACACATTTGCATATAAGATATATTCCAGAATTAGGTTAGGATGTGGAAAATACTACATCTAAACACGAATATTTGATGTAATGTGGACATACTTGTAATACCAAGAAAAAGAAGAAGGAAAAAGTGTACCTAAAACATGAAAGAACCACTATTGTAGCACAAGTGCACATAAAAGCTCCAGATGAAAGCAAATAGGCAACATCTAAAGCTTAATTTTTTACAACAAACAGATTTGTTTAACATATGGACTAACATTACTAATATGGGAGGAAGAGTCTTGCATCACATATTTATAAGTAACTTTAGCTAGACTCGGAAGTATGATAACAAAGTAAAGTACTCTTTTAGTCTTGTTGTTTTCACATGGTTGTATATAGCAATCAAAAGGGGTAAGTAAGTTGGAATTTTTTTTTTAAAAACCTAACCTCTTTGCAGATCCGTAAACTGCCAGAAAGCAAACCTTTTAATTCTTAAGCCATATTGTACTGGATAACTCACAAAAATCCTCGACTATTGCACAGGTGAGTCAAGTGACTGAGAGGGTTTACGTCAGGATATATGAAATTGAAGAACTCTAGGCTAGAAGCTTGTCAACTGATTTTTTTTTCACGTATTATGTGAGTGAATGCAAAGGTTCCGGTGGTGAAATTCAAAAACAGAGAACTCTATCTTAACTAAAGAAGCCAGTCATTTAGAAGATTTAACTTATCACAAGGGTACTAACTGAAAAAGCTGTCATGCAAATCAACCTTTGAAGTGAAATATAGAAGGCACTAAAGAAGGAATCATACTCTGCGCAACGTTTCAACTGCAGTCTCTATGTGCTCCTCATGTGCAATCTCCTCTTCGACTTGTGCTCCAAATATCTCTTCTTCATCATCTTCAGGTAACGGCGAAGCATTCAAATCCATAGAGATAATCATCCAACATCAACTAAACTACATTCGCTGATTTAAGAGAATAAAAAATAAACAAAAATAATTAGCCTGTCAATGCTGTCACATAGATCAGTGTGAGTAAATAACTTTCAACACATATATCTAATCCTAACCTTATCAGGAGATTACAAAAAAGTTAAATGTTGCAAGTGTAAAAAAAATCAACAACCTAACCCAATGTGACTTGCAAGTTCAGCGATAAATCTAAATACTAACAAATATGTTCATTATGTGAGAGCATAAAATGACAGCTCCATTCATAACAGGCGGAGTAACAAAATTGAAGCTACATGAAACAGGAAAAGACATAAACATCACCCTAACCTGGTACCAAACTAAGCCCTTCAAAATACAACTCAAATCCCTAGTTTATCACTTCCCAGAGGAACCAAAAAATGGAACCTGAGTTACTAACTAGTTCGAACCATTCAACAACAAGTAAGCACAACTTCACAACAACAACAACAAAATCAATATGAAATCTTCCCTTAAATTCTTTTCCGCACCAAAATGGTCACCAATAATCTAATCAAAAGTTCACCTCCAAAGGTATAATAATACCCTCTCCTACGTGCAAAACATGTATTTATCGCCTCCAACAAAAGCCCGGAAGATCAATTCACCAATTACATGAGCGAAAATTATAAATGAATTGAATCACACCCAATTATACAAGCACGAAAACATATTTGTACACTAAAAACCTAAAAATTACTACCAAAAAAATTGAACGAAACCTATAATTAACTAATTTTGACGAATAGGGCAAAAAAAAAACATACCTTCAAAGAAATCGTGGTATAGAGAACCGAACTAGGGTTTTACTGCTACTGAAACAAAAAACGATCGAGATGAAAAACCTAGGAGTCAATCTGAGAGACGTGTGCGTGTTTGATGTGTTTCAGTAGTTTGTGTTATTCATCCCCATGGTTGTAACTTCTGGCTTGTGTTTTTTTTAGGTTAAAAAAATGGAACAGGAGAGAGTACTTTTGTTTTAGGTTGTGAGAGACTTAAGAGGAGAAAGAGAGAGTCAGTAATAATACAATTTCTGTTTTTGTTTTCTTTCAGGAGAAAGTCTATAGAGAGAGAAAAAAATGAAAGAGAGAGAGAAAGGGGGAGTCCGCGAAAGTAAAACTGAGTTGGATTATATAGGGTTATTTTTTTAACCGAAAAAAACGAGTTTTCTGTTTTTTTACCAGGCATTTTTAGGGGCGACCCCAAAAGAATTAGGGGCGACACTAGAAGACAAAAAAGGTCACCCAAACGTAAATCTAAGCTACCCCTTATCTTCGATTTTTCGAAATGGCCAATATGTCCTTATATAATCGAAAGCCTACACCATAATCCGGTAAGAAGGTGAATCGGTAGAAGAGTTAAATTGAAACTATACCTACCGATTATTATAATATGTCCTTATAGATACTTTACCCCAATCGGTAGGTTAAAGGTAATAATCCTTTTATAATTGTGTAGCTTATCCAACTTGTAAGACTACCGATTATAAGAGCCTCATATTCAACCTTGGCCAAATTCCATAGGTTTTGAGGGGTGCAGAGCCAACCATAACCACTTGGCTTGAGCTGTGGATGTAGCCATAATCGGAAGCCTAATAGGTTACATACATTACCGATTATAAGTTGCCCCAAAATGCGTTTTTTCTAAAATCCTTCACGTAATGAATTTTGAAATCTACCATAATCGGTAGGGTATATAATTATATAACCCACCGATTATAACGAGCCCCAGATCCAACCTTTGCCATATTTCATAGGTTTTGAGTGTACACGGCCCACGGCCATAACCACTTGGTTCATGTTTTGATGCGGCGTTAATCGGGAGTTAAATATATTACCAAACCATCCGATTATGGGTTGCCCCAAAATGAGTTTTTCTAAAATCCTTCATGTAAGGGAATTTGAAATATACCATAATTCAGTAGAGTTAACAACTTAACAACCAACCGATTATAAGGAGCCCCAGATCGAACCCTTGCCAAATTCCATAGGTTTTGAGTGTACAGAGCCGGCATAACCATGTGGTTCGTGATTTGGATGTAGCCATAATCGTAAGCCAAATAGGTTCCACAACCTACCGATTATAGGTTGCCTAAAATGAGTTTTTTCTAAAATCCTTCATGTGATGAATTTTGAAATCTACCATAATCGAGTAGAGTTTATTACTTCTTACTGGTCCGATTATACGAATCCCAAAATCCAACATGTGCCAAAATCCATAGGTTTAGAGGGTACAGAGCCAGGCATAACCATGTGGTTCGTGATTTGGATGTATCCATAATCGGACGTCAAATTGGTTCCAAAACCTACCGATTATATGTAGCTTGAATTTTGAAATCGCATAATCGGTAGGGTATACAACTTATAGACCTCCCGATTAAACAAATAATCGGAAGCAAAATCCTGTGTCTGTAGTCCGGGGTCTATATATTAGTGTTTGGAAATTGTTGGTCATTGTGAGATATCTTCCGATTGAGTGAGAGAAGAAGAAGGGGAGTGACGGTTGTTTAGGTTAGCGGTGTCGGCGCAGAATTTTTCGTGAATTTTTCCCAAATAACTCATACTCATTATGCCTCCTTGCCTACGTTCTTCTCCTCGTCTCGGATAGAATTGAACATAGCACCTACATAAAGATAAATCTTCTTCAATCGTGAACTCAGAGGATTAATGAATGGTTGGGCCATTATGTTGAAGATGATGTTGGAGAGAGTTTAAAGGTATTTGTGTTCCATAGGGAGAGTAAAAGGATACAATCCTTATATAGAGTTTAGAGTTCCAACGACTCTCTATTTTTGTTAGCAATTGTATAATCGGTAGTCAAATGAAGTATTTTCACTTCGATTATACGGTTGCCCCAAATTTTGTTTTTGCAGTAAATCTCAATTTTTTCGAATTTGAGAACTATATTAATCGGTAGTTAATAAGACTTAGATTATACGATTGTTCCAAATTTTTTTGCATAAATGTCATTTTTCGAATTTGGGAACTAGAATAATCGGTAGTTAATATGACTTCCGATTATAAAGTTGCCCCAAATTTCTTCCTTGACGAAATCACCAATTTTGGGAATTTAGGAGCTACTATAATCGGTAGTTTAGTGAGGTTCTTGTTCCTTCCGATTGTTATAGAAGCAAGATACGCGTTTGGCACAAAATCGATATTAATCGGTAGTATAATATCGTTACTAAGCTTTCGATTTCTTTATAATAATCGGGCACAAAATAGCTTCCGATTATGTAAGTGCATTAACGTATTCTCCGCGTTTTTGGACATCCTTTAACGGTGTATATGGGTTGGGAATAAAAAAGTCGCCCCTAATTCTTTTGGGGTCGCCCCTAAAAATGCCAGGTGTTTTTATAGGGTTTACTTACACGTCTTACTTCCCCTTCGGAATAAGGGCCAAATCAATTACCCTAATCATGATATGATCTTCGGCAAGTTATCTGATTGAATTTGAGTTGCATGTTTGTCTAAATATACTCCGAAAATTGGGTCTATGGTTGAGAATTTTTGGAATCGTTTACAGATTCCGGCAGAATGGTGTAAGGATGGTACTGCATGCATTTACTTATTACTTGGTACTAATTGTCGTAGATGCTATAAAGTTTTTTATATATGGGGTAGGGTGTAGATCATGTGAATGTGGCTATTCAAGCTAATGTTTGTGGTTTAATGACAGGGGAAATGGTAACTCGTGAGCTACTTGAAGAACACTTTTACAAGCAATTGGTATTTTTGATTTGTGTGGTGTATGCAATATTTGAAGATACTAGATATAATTGTTAAACGTTGATCATAATGGGTTTTGATTTGATTTTTTAAAATATGAATTCTACAATGAGTATATAAAACGCCTTTTGCAATTATGAATCACGAAGACAAATCGGAGGTTATGAACTCATTCAACACACATATCGCACTAGGAGGTTCGCAGAGAATTTCTCTATTTGTGTGGGTAGATAATAGGAATTCAAATCCTAACTAACATAATGGTTTCATAAGGCATCGCTTTATAAATGCATGGTACCTATTCTTTTAGTACTTTTTCGTTTATGTTTTGTTAAAATTTACTTGAACTAAGTTTAATAGGAAGAATGTGGTACATCTTTTAGCAATCATGTCAAATTTACTTAATTAGTTAATCACAAACCGAAATGATTATCTCGTCGCCGATTCTTTTCCGCATTGCGATTACTCACTGCACACTAAACTATCTTTTGAGCTACGGAGAAAATTAGGCCATTCATTTGGATAGGCAACAAGCTCTCATGTGATCTACTCGATTTTGAAGCCTTGGTTTAATTTTATGCGGGTGAAGAGAAAGAAGTACATAATGTTAGCAAATTGGCGGCAACATTATCAAGCTTTAGTGTATGCTTTTCGGTCAACTAAAATTACATTTTTTTATGACAAGGAAGTTGTCCATCCTGATCAGCAAAGGTTTAATTTTGATGGCAAGCAATTGAGAGATGATTGAATCCTTGCACCTACAGGTGGTTGACCTTCACTTGGTTTTGAAGCTCATCCCGCGATGAGCATACCTATCAATGTTTTCATATACATTTATATGAACAAACTATGTTTATATAAGCCTTTAGGATCGTTCAAATTTCATGTCATTGTACATTCCCCTGGACTCTTAGGTCCCAGGTTGGGAGTCTCACTTTTTGTTGGGATATAGAAGACGTGGGATAAGGTGACGCCATGAGATAAGAGCTTAACCCAGGGAAGCGGCACCGGTTTAGACCCAGGTTATCTAATTTTTTTTAGTTTCTAATGGGTGAAGGATCGGATACTTACTCTATGGATAGCGAATTGTCCTTAATAAATAATATAACATATTTGCTAAAGGTCTATTGTTCGATTTGCAAAGCTAAATGCGGTAGGAATTAAGAGACCAACACCAATATGTACATTGAAGGCGTCATATTTTGGTCAAAAGTTTAAAGGTCGGGTTCCACCTTCTGAGAATCTTTTTGAAACGGCGTAACCTAATTGGAAGTCTTTAAGGGTTAAAACTTTCTTCTATTGTATCCGATTAGGTTAGTCAAAGTTGTCTCTACCATCGTGAACATATATGTAGGTCTGTTACGCAATCGAAATGTTAAACTTATTAGGATTGGGGATTTTCTTTAAAGGTAATGCCTAAATGAAAAATGACGTGTTGAAGGTTTAGGCATTGATACCGCTTAGAAACCATCTCATGCTACCGAATTCGTTCCTTGGATGTATGGATGACTCATGAAGGTCTATGTGGTCCCCAAAGAGGTACGCATTCCACATAAAATATCAAGATTTTATCCGTTTTATGCTATAGCAAATGCCGCATGGGATTGAATTTTCTTTTGATCTAATTTAGTGGTTTTATGTGGCTCACGCTCTCTCAATCATGTAGGTATGAGATTTGCACCTCAAAAATATTAAGCAAGGGTAGCATTCCCGGGAAAGGAGGTGGACACTATGCTAAACATGCTTAACATATTGAATTGGTGAAATCTGGAAGTTTTTCCATGTTTTTTGATATTGTTAAGCTCTAAAGATTAACGATATTCCGATTATTGAAATATTTAGACTCTATTGGAATTGTAATTTTTTTTTTGTGTTGAGTGTTAGATATTCTTGCATTTTTAAACTAGAAGAAGGTTAGTTTTTCGCATTTTATTAAAAGAGTCTAAAGGTTTTTTTTTGAGAGAGTCTAAAGGTATTCACTAGCACCAAAATATACCTTTCTCTCAACAAAATATCTAGTGCCGTGCAACGCACGGGCGTGAGAACTAGTTCCTATGGGTATGGTAAAAAAATGTTGTTGGCATATCAGGTGGCATGACAAACGAGTTGTGCCACTATGGGAAGACCACTGAGCGACAGAGCTTCTAGCGGTCGATATTAACTCTAGCGCCAACGGCTAGTTCTTTATCGTTTTTTTTTTTAATATGAAAGGATACATTAAGAACTTAAACTCTAAACTAGATTTTACATGAGGGGAGTATTTCATGAGATTCCCAAACTCTTGAGCGGAGACTCGATCCGCTGACCTCTTACTTGAGAGTCAGGCTCCTGGCCAACTGGGCTAACCCCTGATGGTTTTCTTTATCGCTATAAATAGGTAACTTTCAAACTCAAATGTTTACCCCAAAATTTTTACACAATTTTTTTTCTCTAATTCCCTTTTTCTTAATCTAAATTTCTCTATTTCTCACTTTCTCAATCTAATTTATTTTTTTGAAATTTCCCAAATGTCACAATTTCAAACCCAACTTGATTCTAAGAACACAACTTGATTTTTAGGAGTAAAGTGCTTGAAGGTGTCGTTAAGAAGATATGTGATAAGTATAAAGAAATAAGTAAGAAGCAAAGAAGTCTCCAAGTTTTGGATATCAACCAAGTCAAACCGCAACTAAGAAAAGGCAAAGAAAAGTTCAAGGCAAGGAAAATCAAAGCAATACAAATTTGAAGCCAAAGAAGAAGATAAACAAAGGAGAATCCGTTCATGAGCGCATTGATTGGAAATTTGGTGAAATGAAGAAGATTAACAAGATGAAGAATATTGTCCCAAATTTTTATTTTTAAAGTTTATATTTCAAAATATTATTGTCTAGTTTTATGTCTTGTAAAAAATGACTATTATGAAATTTAGTGAATAGTTTAATGAAATTTGGTAAAAAATGTCTTTTAAAAAATGACTATTAATGATTATATCGAAGTTTAATGAATTTGAAAATTTGACGAGTAATGTTGAAAATTAAGCTTAATTCTATTATTAATCCAATCTTACATTTTAATAAGAGATACATTTAAACAAAATTTTGTAGGCAGATATTTAAATAATCAAAAAGAAGTTGACTCCATAAATTTTGGAGTTAAAATGATTAAATTTTATACGCCTATGAATATTTGCAATCCAACATAATTACACGTTTTTTTCTGGCAATTTTTTTTATTAACAAATTATCGTATGCAACGATTTTATCTGTAAAAGTTTTGGAAGATATATATATATATATATATATCACGTGCAAATTTGTGAAATGAAATTTTCAAAAAAAAAAAAAAATGTGAAATTCTAGAAGTGCACATGCAATGTTACTACAACTTTATTAATGTCCGTATTTATAAGTTGATCAATGTGACAGAGTGCTATGTTGAGTCCAGCTTTTGTATATTATGAATTGGAGAAAGTAACTCGTCATAATGCATATATTACTATCTTATAACATGTAATAAGAAATAGAAAGGTATTTACAACTTAACATTTATACTTGTTATCGCGAATTAGTCCATTTAATATGACTCGCACATCTATTGTACCATGACTCGCCTTCGTAAGGAACCCGTGCTACGCACGTGAGCCGATGGGATAAACTCTTATGGTCATGAGGGCTTCGCCCGCGCTCGTGGTTAAATGCGTTAGATTATTTTTGGACAATCTTTGATTAGTTTGATTTTTTAAAGGGGTTGGGAAGTATGATACCCTTTAGGTATCTAATGACTTGATGATATAAATTTGATATTATAAACCTAAATTCATGTATTAATTTTATAGGTAGATATTAAGATAATCAAAAATAAGTTGACTCCATAAATTCTGGAGTTAAAATAATTAAATTTTTTACACTATGAATATTTGCAATCAAACGTAATTACACGTTTTTTTTTTTTCAAACCTTTTTTCCTTATTAACATTTTTTTTTTGAGTCCATTTTTGCTTAGCACCTTGTCAGCATTACGTGTTTGTTGATGGTGTTTGAACCACTGCTTAAGTGTAGTTCCCATGATACAACTTAATAGGTCTTATCCAAGATGGAAACTGGTCCTCAAGAAAGAACGCGATGGTAACACTGTTAATTAAAAGATTCATCCATTTACTTTAAAATGACATGGTTTAAAAATTAAATAATATATTTTCGGAGAATAATAATATGTTTCAAAAGCGGTGTGCCTAAAAATAAATATCCATGCTATCTAGAATCTCCATCAATAAGTAAACATTTCATTTCCTTATTCATCTATCTCGACCAACGGTGACATGTCAGGATGCTTCTCCATAATCTCATCCATATCGTCATTATATTCATCCAGTACGATCAACATTGGCATGTCATTATCGTTTTCTATTGTGTCATATATTCTATTTTTTACCAGATCATTCTTAGTAGGTGTCTGGAGTAGTACTTACCCATTCATTTTTGTTTAATAGATATGCTTTTTCCGAAGCATCGTCACAATGAAATGTGTCATGTAATTTTAGACTGAGATTCGTGAAGCTTCTTTCTTCAAGTGTGAATCTAAAGACCATTGATTTCCCAACTCGCAATTAATATTACTTCTACGCAGTCACCCAGCTTTTTCAACAACATTATTTTGTTAGAGATTGCGTTCCCCTACCCTCTACCCCCTTGAAAATTGTTCTTATCATAAAGATTATGGTTTTACCTTTACATCTACAAGTTGGTAATGCCATCATTTTTGTTAGTATAATATTTATATTGCTATCTATAACAACTTTAGCCATTTGTCACATTGATGTGGACATATCATTGTCATTATTGTTGTATACTATGAGTTGGAGAAAGTAATTGTCACAAAGCATGCACTACTTTTAGTTATATTTGTCTTATAACTTGTAATAAGAAATAAATAGATATTTATAACTTAACATTTGTACTTGTTATCGCGGATTTAGTGTATTTAATATGACTGCACATCTATTGTACAATGACTCACCTTTCATAAGGACAACATTCAAATTTGAAATCACTTGATGAAACCCGTGTTACACATCGAGGGTGATGGAAATTAGCCCCCATATAGGCACCCGTACTCAAAGAAGATTTCGATTGACAACATCATTGTGTCAACGCGACGCTTATCTTTTATGGATTAATAGTCGGAACCAATCTCACCAGCTTACTATTTAAGATGTATGGGAGCAAGAAATCGTACTTAAATAAATCTATTTAAAAATAAACATTTTTTTCATACAGCTTTCAAACAAAAATAGAAAAAAATGCATGTAAATTATCCAATGTACTCGTAACAAAATAAAAATAAGTTCAAAATGACAACATCATCGGGCTCTGCTACTTATTGGGTCCTACAGAACTGCTTATCGACCTATGTGTCTCCACCGTGATATTCATTTCTTATTTTGTCATGCTTTGTCGATCACCTAATCGAGGTTTGAACCTCATCCTTCACTATATTACCATTCTCATATAATTCAACTAAGGGAGGCATGTCGTCATAGCTATCAATTTGATTACCATATCTTCCCTAAAACGATGTTTATAGCTATTCTTTGTCGTAGTGTGCACTCGCTTTCCGTAGAGATTATTGTTAGATATCTCTACTTGTGAATTTATGATGATCTTGCATATTGTGGAGTGGAAGTTAAATCAAATGAGTCAAAATTGATTTTAGTTCATGGGTCATCGTAATTCATATTATAATTTCGTATATTATAGATGGTTTCATACATTACCACACGGTAAATTATTCTCGATCGTGATGGTTTCCCTTGTTCTTATTGGCGGGAACTCCTTGGATTTATGATCCCAAAGTGATTGATTAAAAAATATTCTTTCTATTTTTAGGTTAAAATGAAAAAGTAGGTAGTGTAATGTATCATAATCAAACATAAATAATAATTAAAACATGAGAAAAAACATACCCAAAGATATAAAACATTTTATTTCGAGCGCTCAAGAATACAAAACAAATTTCGTAAGAATATGAGAGCCATAACTTGATGAGAAACCCTTTGACTATATAAGAGGATTTGGTAGCTTAAATAGGTGATCGAATGTGACAGGTATAGGTAGTCTATATCCACCTAGATTTTTCCCATTAAAACTTGGTAAATATTTAAGAGGAGAGATTAGACATGACTCAAGTGACAAAATCAACTTTCCCCGACAATATAATCATATGAACATGTCAAAATATTCAAGTATGAGATATAATGCAATTTCCAGTGAATCATCTCAATAATTAGACTATTCCTTTACAACCCATGACGTATGAGGATGTATTAAAACAGATTTACCTATAAAATAGATGTGTTGTCGGAAATAATAGATTACCAAAACAATAATTAAACATACATGATTCAAGAAATTAAAAGAAAGATCAAACAAAGATATTCTTGATATCCATCGGAGACACTCTTAACTGTAAATGAAAGATTGAATCTTAGTGGTTTTAATCTATTTATGTGTCCTTGCTCATGCATCTCCATGGGTTGTTTTCTTTGGCATTCGACATCCACTGGAAAAATCGGCCAGAGAAAACTCGACCAAGATCAACATATATACCTACATTATACAAACTTCGTGCCATCTTAGTTTCCATGAAACATCGGTTCTCACCGAAAATTTCCATCGGCTCAAGATCACATAAGAAACATCGCTGTATTTAATAGTCTCTACCATCATCGAGCTAACCTTCTATCCATCCCCTTTAATTTTCATCACCGATCTTGAATCACCGTGGTCTCCAGCTCGATAAAAAATCCTACAACCTTTAGCGAGTTATTCGATGCCCATGCCTACTATTCGTATTCCGAGTGATTTAGAATCGATGAATATTTACCGAGTTCTTCGATGTCCATGACTACTATCCCGTTTAGAATCTGTGAATATAATGGAGTTCCATTCCAACCTAATTCCCTTTAAGTTAGTTAGCATTTGAATCCACACCTACATACTTATGTTTAATTTGTATTATGTTTAGATTTGGGGTGATGCGTATAAAACCAATGCACTCAATGTTCATCCTAGTAAATCTAAAAATACCCGACAAAAAAGTGCACATAAGATTTAAGTTATAAACATGAAATTTCTTTTTCCTTCTCTTAATTTTGCAAGTGTATATACAACAAAAATCAAACACCCGTAAATCTAAGCAAGTCATACGTCAGTGGAAAATGTAAGAGACAAAACAATTTTTTGTTGTAAGCTAAAGATCGATCAATACTTCAAATTCTTTATACGCAAAGCATTTTTATTTGTTACTTTTTTTGGTATTTGAATCGAATTTTGGGGATGTATGCTTATATTAACATTGAATGGTACGATAATATTTTGCTTTATTATTGAGTGCGAATTTCTTTGCAAGTTGATGAGGACATATGTCGTGCCCATTAGTGATCAATTCCCTTAAATGTAACGTATCCGAGGTAGATCCCCTAGAAACAATAAGCTATTTACTTCTATGATCGAGAGTACAGATCCTTAGGCCTTTTGTTTTCCATTTTAATTGCGTTTCTTTCACACCATATGGACCATATGATTGCACACCATATAAGTACAAATCCTTAAGTTGACTCGCCATGGTGTGGACATCATGCCCGATGTGGGTTGTACGTCATGGCGTTAGAAAATGTAAGCCTCACATCCGCAAGAAATCCGAATGGACTCGAATACTCGCCATTAGCAATCTTACTCTTTACCGTCCCCAAATCCATTGGTTGCTTGATATGCATAAAATAATCTGGAATATTCAACTGCACAATGTCCACCAATGTACACCTGGAGTATTGAAAACCCATCCATTGCTTCATTAACTTAGAATTGGAAGTGCTCACTGTAGAAACATGCTTCTTATTCTGAAATTTCCCATGATTTCCTATCTTTGTGGAGTGGCCATTTTGATCAACATATTTTGATCTTCCGGTTTGAGATATATTCCATTTTTAAGATCTTACCTGGATTTTATGTATATAAATTTATATTTATAGGTATCATTTAATTTATCAATCGTTAACAATATATACTATTGTCTATATGTACATGATAGAAGTGCGCTTACCTCCCTCGGTTGCATCGATAGTGATTGAGAGTCCACCAAAAAGGAAGAAATAAAACAAAATTATGGCAGCCGCCGCTCACCGTGACACCTTCCATAAAATGTCATTTATATTTTTCCCTGGCCAATTTTGTTGGTCAACAAAGAGATGACTCTCAGCTCAGTAATTCACAAAGAAGTGTGATTATAAATAAAAACATCTTAAGATGAATACCGTAATGCAAATATAAATAAAAGCACCTTCGGTTTTTCCAATTCCATCCATCAAATCCGAGGCAACTATTATTTGTGAAGTAAAATTGACCGTAGTAAATGTAAAAGGAATTGAAACCTTAGACTTTAATCCATAGCACTTAGATCAATAACATTAATTAGCTTCACCGAAATGTTAAGATATCCAAAGTTAGCGCTTTAAAAACAATGAACCATGAGATAAAACAACCATCACGTTTATGGTTCCGTTTTTATACGTGCATAGAAATTGTAAAATTGAGTTAACGATACAACCCTGGAGTAGGAAGTTAAAACATGAATATAATTCGGATTCCTCCACTTCTCTTTCATATGTTTTTGTCTTGGCATGCTCAAGTAAATCCTAACCCAATAAAAATTAAAACAAAAAGAATCTTCTCATTAGGGATAGATATCTAACAATAATATTTCTCCAGGTCAAAGAGAAACTTGGACGTTAGTTCAATCGACAACTTATTCTGTAATCAAATTCCAACAACGATCAATAGGTAAACAAATGAAACCTTGCTTACGGTTCCCTATTGTTTTCCGATTTTCCTCCCCAACCATTGAGAGTGCGTGTTTGATAGCTTGGCTTGGTATCCTCTATGCGAGAGTAGCTGAATGTGCAAATTAAGCATCCCTGTATGGATGTACCGTATATATGTAGCTCCGTTACTTGGTTTCTAAGAAATTCCTTTGATTTTTTCTCTAAATCTGTATAAGTTGCCGTCTAATCAACTACAATATTTGGGAAAAAAAACTAAATATGGTTATAATTTATTTTTTCTGGCAGTTCCTAGATTTCGTTAACAAAAATACATTTAGTCTTAAACAACAAAATATGGATAATATTCCCTTAACCACAGTTTCAAAATATCTTATAAAATATGAAACCAATATTTTAATTCATTTCCGATTATTCTTCTTATCTATTTCCGTTAAAATAGATGATTGAGAATGGTGGTTTTAAGCCTAATAGCCTATTCATTTGAAATGATAAAGCATCTTGCAAATACATCGACTAAAATAACTTGCCAACAAGAAGAAATTTTTTATTTTTTTAATAATCGACTCGAAAATAAAAAGAAAAATCTAGGTTTTGATGGTGCAAACAAAAGGGATAGAAAGTACCGTAATTGTTGTCGAAAGAGAGAGGCGTATTAGTCGTGAGCGCTTATTGTGATGATCTGCAAACACAAACAAACCGAAAGACTGCTCAATTCAAGGGATGTAGTGTAGAAATAAAAAAAGATAATTTCCT